>JAOPHQ010004270.1:10000-355000 GCA_030340625.1 Merluccius polli | reverse complement strand
TGATTTTACAATGAAGAGTCGGTGCTTGCAGACGTCATTTTTCCCACAAGATCACACAGGAGAAGCTATAGCCCAGGGACTGCGGGAAGCACTGGCCTCATGGAGCCTGCCAGAGGAGAGACAAGTCTGCATCACCACAGATAATGGATCTAACGTCGTCAAGGCAGCTTCTCTAAATAAATGGATGAGGCTCCAGTGCTTTGGCCATAGGCTCCATTTAGCAATTGGTGAGTAGGAATAAAAACGACAATTTAAAAGTACACATAATTGAATGGTACTGTGCTAATATGATGGAGTTTGGTCATCAAATGTGTAGGCATTTTATTTATATTTAAATTGCTTTACAAATGACCAGATAAAATAACAGACAAATATATAAATAAATAAACAGGTGATTGAAATAAAACATCTGTATCTTAACTGACCAAAATTTTACTGTGTGTGTTAAGGTGATTTGTATCTATTTATGTACAGTTTTTAGCCTTTTATTTCATGTGATGTTGGGACAAACTAATTTCCCTCCTCTGGGATCAATAAAGTTCAATTCAATCCAATCTTAAAACAACACATGAAAATAAAAGATTTAAAAGGAAAATGTATGCAAGGTTTCGTTTTGTTTTAATTATGAATCTCATTTTCTTTTACAGAGAATGCAATGAAAGATCCTCGGATTGACCGTGCAGTAGGGATCTGCAAAAAACTTGTGAGCAGTTTCTCCTACAGCTGGAGGCGTAAAAAGGAGCTAGCACGGGCTCAAAAGGAGCTGAAGCTTCCAGAACATGGGCTGAAGACAGAATGCCCCACAAGGTGGGGGTCAAGACAGGCAATGATAGAAAGAGTCCTGGAGCAGCAGAGGGCCATCTCTCAAGTCTTGTCTTCTGACAGAAAGGCCAGACATCTCATCCCATCATGGCAGGACACTGAGATCCTCGAAGCCATCCACAAATCCCTCCACCCTTTGACTGAGTTTACAGATGCACTGTCCAGTGAGAAGTATGTCAGTGTTTCCTTTGTGAAGCCAGTCCTCCATCTCTTCAGTTCCTCCATCCTCAAAGTGAACGATGATGTTTCAGAGCTCACAAACACCATCAGGAAAAAAATCCTAACTTACCTGGAGGAAAAATACAAGGATCCCGAGACACAAGAGCTGCTCGACATGGCTTCTGCTCTGGATCCCCGTTTCAAGCTGCGATACGCAAGTGAGGACAGGGTAGAACCAATCCAAGCCAGACTTGTGTCTGAGATGGCTGCATCTGTGAGCATGGCAAGTAATAATTGTAGATACATAAATACACTATTTATTATAAATTCAAGAAACTAAGTGGATTGAAATGTGCTAAAAAGTAATTAATGTGCTGTAATCTACATTCTGAATGTGGATGTCAATTTCATTTGAATTTGTTATTCATATTTTATTTACCATGCACTTTTCAAGGAGCAGGGCCCAAGTGATGGTGGGACTGCAGACAGGGCAGAGGATACACCCAGCACATCCAAGAAAAAGAAGACCTTGGGGAGCTTCTTCAAGGTCACTGAGAGAGCCAGCCCAGCTCATCCTCCTCACCAAGCTGTAGCCTCTGAGCTTCAGTCCTACCTGCAGTGTGCTGACCTTGATAGTGAGGAGAACCCACTGGACTGGTGGAGGGAACATCAGCGAGTCTACCCCCGACTGTCAAAGCTGGCCAAAAAATATTTGAGCATACCTGCAACAAGTGCCCCTTCCGAGAGGGTCTTCAGCACTGGGGGAAACATAGTGACCTGCCTTCGGTCGTCTCTGAAACCAGAAAGTGTGGACAGGCTGGTGTTTCTGGCCAAAAATCTGTAGGCCTGTACTACAGTAGTATGTTCCTGTTCCTTGTAGTATGTGCCTTTTCTGCATAGGCTTCATTTTTTTCATTTGTTTGCACTTTATGATTGCACTTTGCAATGGCATATTTAATTTTTGCCCTTTATCTTGGGTAAATTTTATTTTATTATTTATGATTTATGATTATTTTAAGTTTCAATGTGAAGATTTGTCCACATAATGTTTCTTAAAAAAGAAAGTGCAATAAAAAGACATGTTTTACCGAACATAATGAATAATCGTGATTAATAATCGTGATTACAATATTGATCAAAATAATCGTGATTATCATTTTGGCCATAATCGTGCAGCCCTAATCAGAAGATGGGTACACTGTGGTCATAAAGGGATGGACATGGTCAGCAACAATACTCAGGTAGTCTGTGGCTTTGACACGATGCTCAATTGGTACTAATAAGCCCAAAGTGTGCCAGGAAAATATCCCCCACACCATTACACCACCACCACCAGCCTGAACCGTTGATACAAGGCAGGATGGATCCATGCTTTCATGTTGTTGACGCCAAATTCTGACCCTACCATCCGAATGTCGCAGCAGAAATCGAGACTCATCAGACCAGGCAACGTTTTTCCAATCTTCGATTGTCCAATTTTGGTGAGCCTGTGCGAATTGTAGCCTCAGTTTCCTGTTCTTAGCTGACAGGAGTGGCACCCGGTGTGGTCTTCTGCTGCTGTAGCCCATCCGCCTCAAGGTTCGACGTGTTGTGCGTTCAGAGATGCTCTTCTGCATACCTCTGTTGTAACGAGTGGTTATTTGAGTTACAGTTGCCTTTCTATCAGCTCGAACCAGTCTGGCCATTCTCCTCTGACCTCTAGCATCAACAAGGCATTTGCGCCCACAGAACTGCCGCTCACTGGATATTTTCTCTTTTTCGGACCATTCTCTGTAAACCCTAGAGATGGTTGTGCGTGAAAATCCCAGTAGATCAGCAGTCTCTGAAATACTCAGACCAGCCCGTCTGGCACCAACAACCATGCCACGTTCAAAGTCACTTAAATCACCTTTCTTCCCCATTCTGATGCTCGGTTTGAACTGCAGCAGATCGTCCTGACCATGTCTACATGCCTAAATGCATTGAGTTGCTGCCATGTGATTGGCTGATTAGAAATTTGCGTTAACGAGCAGTTGGACAGGTGTACCTAATAAAGTGGCCGGTGAGTGTATATATATATACATATATATATATACATATATACATATATACATACAGTGTGGAGATAGGTCCGGCTGTGAGACACTAAAACACAGTGTGGAGATAGGTCTGGCTATGAGAGATTAAAACACAGTGTGGAGATAGGTCTGGCTATGAGAGATTAAAACACAGTGTGGAGATAGGTCTGGCTATGAGAGACTAAAACACAGTGTGGAGATAGGTCTGGCTATGAGAGACTAAAACACAGTGTGGAGATAGGTCTGGCTGTGAGACACTAAAACAGTGTGGAGATAGGTCCGGCTGTGGGACACTAAAACACAGTGTGGAGATAGGTCCGGCTGTGAGACACTAAAACAGTGTGTAGATAGGTCTGGCTATGAGTGACTAGCTCTATTATGAAAGAGCCATTGCTTTTATGGATTATTTAAATATTGATTCAATGTATATACCTAATAGTACACAACACATCAAAGTAAGGCTAGCTCTATGTCAGCCTCTCAGGGCCTCTGGTCCTGATAAACACCAGGGGCCTCCTAGAACCTCATGTTCATACTATGAGGACATTATGCTCTCTCGCTCCCCTTGTGTCAAAGCAGGGTGAATGGAGAGAAGAGACAATAAACACAATGAAATGGATGAGCTAGCGCGCGCACACGCACGCGGGCACGCACGCACACACACACACACAGTTCATCATTAGTTAGGGACTGTCCACCTGGTTAGTAACGTAACTAACTAGTAACCATCTCTAGATGAGCCACCGGCCCAGCCATCACCTCAAATATCTTCATGTATTACAATACACTCCTTATTAATTCACCTGTGAGTAGGATGTGTGAGTAGGCTGGACACACTTAACAGACACGCACACGGCACGGCTAGCCACTAGCTAGCCCTTTAGCTGGCGCGTTAGCACCTTAGCCGGTGCTACCCAGGGGAGCTAACGTGGTTACCAGGGCAGGTGCAGCCGTGCTCACCTGTCATCCGCGGGCTTCTTCTGCTTCTTGCCCATGGTGGTGGTGGTCCTGGTGGTGGAGGTGAAGTAGCTTCAGGGTGGAGATGCTAGCAGGGCCGCTCCTGACATAAACGCATATGGCTCGAATGGGGGGGGGGGGGGGGGGGGGGGGAAGCTGCGTGCGCAGCCGGCGTGTTGGGCTGCGTATTCCAGAGCTTCCGTGTTGCGCAGCCAGTGCGCATTCCACCGCCGGCGGGTTCCCATGCAGGTCAGGGACGCCTGTTGTAGCGCGCCTCCGTTAAATAAAAGTAATCCCACATGAAACACACAATCTAAACACTTGTTATTTACGTTATTCCTTTTCTTATTATTTTTTATTTATTAACATAAACAAACACAGATCCGCCAAAAACATTCATTGAAATCACATCAGAGCGACGATATTTTCACACAGGTTCCGAAGTCTCGCGTCCAGGTCCACGTCGCGGGGCTCGGACTGCAGGAACGGCGCCGCCGCCGCTGCCGCCTCCAAGGGACAGAAGCGCGCCCCGACCAGTGAGGCGGCCAGGTCCGCGCAGGCCGCTCCGGGGAGCCAGGCCGGCGGCACCGAGAGCTCGCAACTCTCCACCCGGCCACTCTTCACCTCCAGGTGCGCCGTCGCCGTGCAGACCTCGGCGCCGGTAGGGTCTGCGAGCTCCAGGGTGGTGTGGACACTGAACTTGGGCGTCCGCCCGTGCGTCCAGTCCCAGCTGCGGAGCTCGGAGACGCTCCGGTCGATACCCGCGAAGGACTGCTCATCAGGCTGCACCGCCACCACGCTGCCTCCACGTACACCCCACTCTGAAGATAGGCGAAAACACCGTTTAAAGAGAGGAAGAGTTAACGAGGGTTAACAAGGGGACGAGTTAACGAGATTCAGGGTTAACGAGGGGAAGAGTTAACTAGAGGAAGTCTTAACTAGAGGAAGTGTTCAAGACGGGAAGAGCAAACGACTGCCCCCCCTCCATCCCTCACAGCTGATGACTGTCACCTACTTTACTAAGAAGGTGAATGCCATCAGCTCCTCGTTCACCCCATACCACTATCCTCCCTACCACCACTCCCACCTCTGTCCACCTCACCCACTTACCCCTCTCTCCCCTGAAAATGTGCACAAACTAGTTATGTCTCACCATGCCACTACCTGCCCCCTTGACCCCATCCCTTCCTCCCATTTCCAAGCTGTCTCGAGCGACATCCTGCCGTTCCTCACCACCCTCATCGACTCTTCTCTCACTTCAGGCCTTATTCCAGCATCCTTCAAGATTGCTAGAGTCAAGCCACTCCTCAAGAAACCTACCCTCAACACTGCTGACATCCAGAACTACAGACCAATATCTCTTCTCCTCCTTTCTAAAACTCTGGAACGTGCCATCTCTACCCCACTGTCGTCCTATCTCTCACATAACAACCTGCTTGATCCTCATCAGTCAGGTTTCAAGACTGCACACTCCACTGAGACAGCCCTCCTCGCGTTGACGGAGTCCCTCCGTGCCACCAGAGCCTCGTCCCTCTCATCAGTTCTCATTCTCCTCGATCTGTCTGTGGCGTTCGACATCGTGAACCACAAGATCCTCCTCACCACCCTCGCAGAACTCGGCATCGCTGACTCTGCGCTATCCTGGTTCACATCCTACCTGACGAACCGCACCTACCAGGTCACGTGGAATGGCTTATTGTCTGAACCCTGCTACGTTGACACAGGCGTCCCTCAAGGCTCAGTATTAGGACCGCTTCTGTTATCCTTATACACTAGATCTTTAAGCTCTGTAATCACTTCGCATGGTTTCTCCTATCACTGATACGCAGACGACATTCAATTATTCCTCTCTTTCCCCTCCTCTGACAGCCTGATTGCAAATCACATCTCAGATTGTCTGGCAGACATCAGCACCTGGACGTTTGCGCCCCACCTGAAGCTCAACCTCAACAAGACTGAGCTACTCTTTTTGCCGGGGAAGGACTGCCCTCACATGGACCTACTGGTAACTGTTGAGGATGCTGTGGTGGGTCCTTCACCAACTGCGAGGAACCTTGGCGTCATACTGGCTGCACAGCCAACATCACTGCGGTGACCCGATCTTGCAGATTTGCTCTCTACAACATTTGCCGGATCTGACCCTTCCTCACAAGGGAAGCAGCGCAGCTCTTGGTCCAAGCACTCGCATCTCTCGCCTCGACTACTGCAACTCGCTCCTGGCTGGACTCCCTGCCTCCACGATCAAGCCTTTTCAGCGCATCCAGAACGCGGTACTACTCGTGTTCAACCTGCCGAAGTTCTCCCACGTGACGCCTCTCTTCCGCGACCTCCACTGGCTCCCTGTAGCAGCTCGTATCAGATTCAAGACGATGGTACTGACCTACAAGGCTGTCAACGGAACCGCCCTGACCTACCTCCAAGCACTAGTCAGACCCCACGCTACCTCGGCCGGCCAGCCGGCTGGTACCGCCATCCCTGAGAGCAAGCAAAGGTCGCACAGCCAAGTCACAACTCTTCTGTCTTGGCGCCGCTATGGTGGAACGACCTCCCTGCTGACTTGAGGACTACAGAGTCGATCACCTGCTTCCGCAAGAGACTCAAGACCCACCTGTTCAGAGTTCACCTGGACCCCGCTTTGCATCCTTTCCTCTACTACCCCTCCCACTAATACAAAAAAAAACGTTACAATTATTCTGTGTTTGTATGTCCTGGCTCTTACTTTAATATTCTGCGCTTAGTATTTTCGCACTTATCTCTGTTGTATACTAGCAATCAGTTAACTTAGCAATTGGGTGTGCTTGAAACTCGTTCTTGTGAAATCCTTACTCTACTGATAGCGATTTACTGTTGCACTTTCTTCTAACAAATGTACTTATTGTAAGTCGTTTCGGACATCTGTGTCTGCTAAATGCCCTAAATATAAATGTTAAGTGTGGGACAAGGGGAAAGTTTAACAAGTTCAAAACAGGGTGATACAGATAGGAGAGAGTGAAACAGGAGGGTGACACGGTTTACCTGTTAGGTACTGCTCTGCCAACTGCTGGAGGATGCCGTCTGGGGTCAGGGAGGGGTCATTGTCCAGCAGGTTTTGAACAGGGGAGGGGAGGCTGGCGGTGGCGTTGCTATGGATTCCAGGGCAGGTAGGGCGGAGCAGAGAGGACAGCAGGCGCCGATCAGCAGAACACAGCAGGGTGCAGTGGTGGTAGGCCACCGTACGCCCCAGCTTAGCAGCCGTCCCTGATCACATATATAATATATAGATCAATAACACATGAATAACACCACTAACACAAATACATAAATAACAACAACACATCAATAATATATAGACCAATAACACCAATAATATATAGATCAACAACATCACTAACACATAAATATCAATAACACAACATCAATAAAATCAATAATTTATAGATCAATAACACCAATAGATCATAGATATAGATCAATATAGATATAGATCAATAACAGATCAATAACGCTAACAAGATCACTAACGTCACCAACACATAAATACCAATAACATTAATAACAACATATCAACACAAAAATAATATTTAGATCAATAACACATCACTAACACATAAATAACATCAATAACACTAACAAATCAACACATTATCTAGATCAATAACACATTAATAACACATCACTAACACTTTAATAACATATTAATAACAAATCAATAACATATAGATCAATAATATGTAGATCAAACAGATACATTAAATATCGCTCCTTGATATAGTGATCAATAATATAGAGCTAGATGAATAATATATTTATACATAACCATGAATATACATTTGATTTCCCTCCCCACCGGATATCTTGTAGTGACCATCGAGCAGGATGTCGAAGCGGTCCGTCGCCCGGACGTCGATCCCCGGCCGCAGCGCCTCCAGCGCCCCGGTGACGACCCGCAGGTTCCGCCGCCGGTCGTAGCCGCCCCTGGAGCTGAAGAAGGTGAGGTTGAGGTTCCCCAGGTCGTGGAAGACCGCCCCGCCGCCGCTCCGCCGCCGGGCCACGGGCACCCCGCTGCGCCGCATCAGCCGCAGGTCGCACTCCCGCCACGGGTTCTGGTGGCGGCCGACCACCACCGCGGCCGAGTTCCTCCATAGCAGCAGGACGCCGCGGCTCCGCAGGTCCACGTGGTCGTGGATCCAGTCTTCCAGTGCCAGGTTGCGGAAGACGTCCGTGGACAGCGAGCGGAGGACGAGCCCCGCGCCGGGGCCGCCGTGCTCCAGGGCGGCGGGCAGGCCGCTCAGAGACGCGCCCGCCTGGGCCCGCAAAGCACACAGAGACTGCAGCACCATGGCGGCATCAGGCGTATTGATTACAGTTTATTGATTACAGCGTATTTATTGTTGTGATCGGTGCCAGAGGACAGTGATGAGATGGTCCATGTTGGGTCACCCTACTTCCTCGACTTGACTGTTGTTGGTCTCCACGTGGAGGTGCTGCCCTCTACCGGCTGGGGACTCATTTAATAGGCTTACTGTTTATACTTTCAACTCAAACTGGATTACAAAATAAACCTGTAAATCAAGTCTATATCAGACTACAGTAATAGGATTCAAGATTCAAGACTCAAAACACTTTATTGTCTATCACATCGTGAGAGAAAACTGTCTTAGCTTAGGGGCTCACAAACAACATAAATACATTAAATGACATTAAAACACAGGGCAGTAATTAATTAATTAATTACTAGGGCGTGTTCACACCTAGCGTTTTTTGTGATAGGGAAAAGTTGAGCCGACCGCTTTTTCAATTAAAAAAAAAGCTGGCAGCGCTTTTTGTCCTAAAAGCGCCGAGAGCGTTTTTTCTAACGCCTAGCAACGAACCCACTCTGCCGTCGGGGGCTGCATGCAGTCGACTCGACCTCTCTACGGACTGAGTATGGACAGTTTTTAATGTTTATCAGAAAATAACCACTCAGTATTCTGCTTGAGTATCATTTTCGGGACAATTAGGGCTGGATTCGGGATTCGGGACAAACGCTTAGATTTCGGGACTGTCCCGAATTTCTCAGGACGTCTGGTCACCCTAGTGTTGTGGTAGAGCCTATTAGTCGTAGATCTCGACATGTTCCGTAATTAAAACTATCAATCGCTCCACCGGCACTTTACCGAGTGATTTGTCCGCCATTGTTTCTTGTTTTCACAGTTGAGTTTCCTTCGTGACGAAGTGTCAATGTTCCGCTTGTGATTGGTCAGTTGTCAAAAAAAGCGCCTGACGTCAGGCGCTTTTTTTCTGACTGTTGAACTTTTTTCAACTTTTTTTTACGCTCGGTGCGGGAGAAAAAAGCGCGGAGAGAGGCGTTTAAAAAAACGCCGGGGGCGTTTTCCAAAAGCGCTCTGCTACATTAGCCTGGGTATACCCATGCTACCTTGCGCGCTCGAAATTTCGAACTGCCAGACCATATACGTAGACGCCTCATAGACTGACGCTGCCTGTTGGAGCTGACTATCAGCGCGGCCGCCATCTTGGATGGGTCCCCAGTGCGCCCCTAGTGCATTTATTTCTACTGAGGAAGGTGTATCCCCAACTACAATAATCATAACTCCCCTAATTTTTACCGGATTTTTGGTTTGTTACAAACGGCAGAGATTTAGTTATGATACAGGACGCTAAAATAAAGTTTAAAAAAAACAAACAAAAAAAACTAAATTATTGTTCAATCTTACTTGTGAAAGGTAATCCCACGCGATCTGGTGTCAATATGCCGGTTATTGCAACCGTAAGCTGCACAAAATACTGGCATAGCTTGCTCTCCGTTGACTCCTATGCTAGACTAGAGTGAGGAGACCCAACCAATATGGCGGCGACGCTGGATTACGTTCCAGCACGTCATGAGGCGTCTACGTATATTATGTCTATGTGCCAGACAGCCTGGTGGCTATGACCGGTTCCTCTCGCAAGAATTTGCGAGGCTTTGATATCCAATCACAGAACGAGGAGGGACGGAAAGACGATGACGCGTACTATTCGACAGACGGAAACTTGTAGTTTGTTCGTACGGATTGATACGGGGCTTCAGAGTAATGTGTCCGAGGAGAGTAGCCCTCTCCCGGACACACACGCTAGCTTTTACCGCTGTTTTTTTATTTTATTTATTAATCCGCAATTCCAGACCGTCACCGGGGCTTCAGAGTAACGTGTCCGAGGAGAGTAGCCCTCTCCCGGACTCACTCGCTAGCTTTAAAGGGGCACTTGGCAGCTTTTTCAACTTAATTAACCCGTCTGGAAATCATTTGGATGGTTAAATGGTCTGTTCTGGTGTTAATGGTGACTATCCCCGCTCCCCCCAGCGCCCCCAGGTGGAAAACCAGCCTTGCATCTTTGGGACTACCCTCCCGGTAAATTGGAAATGGGAAGTATCCCGAGAACGAGCGAGAACGAGCGAGAAACACAAACTGCTTTACGGCAATTCAACATAAACACACACGCCCCCCTGAATAACGGTTAATCACGCCGGCTATACATGTCAATGTTCTATGATACAGTGTATAATGTATTACCCACCTCGGTAGACATCGCGCCACACGAAAAAGTCCGGCAACAAATGCACATGAGCAGCGGTAGAAAGGGGGAGGAGGGTGCCGCAAGTGAGTTTTTTTACGACAGTGTTGTGTAATATACGTCCCAGACCTGTAGGGGGAGCTCGTTGAGAAAACATGCGACCACAAAAGTGAAAACCAGCGAAGAAATGGCTAGAGTTGCCAAGTTCCCCTTTAATCGCTGTTATAATTGATACGATTGGCTAAGAGCTACGAACAGACGCTTATGATAGACATTCGTAGCGCCCAATAAACGGCTCTGGACGATCGGGAACCACACCTCCTCTACAGGAAAATGAATAGGTGGTCGCCAGACTACATCTCATTTGTGATTTAGTCTGGTCAGAGAATGTCTAATAAGGAGAGAAGTTCCACTCTCGGTTTACTTCCTGGTTCTGAATTGTTGCAGTTCCCCTCTGGTTCCATGTGAGGGCGCTCACAGGACGAGTGCAGAATGAATGGCAGTCTATGGAGCTATACCCCTCAAACTCCACTTTTCTTAGGATATAATTTTTTGTCTAGTAATTTGAATGTTGCTTTCGGGGATGCAAAGAAATTACACATTGCTGGGTGTTAGATTTTTTAGAGTCACTTATTTGCTTTAAAAAAGTATTTTAAAATGTCAATGACGTCATACACATCTTACGACCAGAGATACTGCTTTACGGCAAGCCTCTCCCTTTCCCTCAAGGCATCGACAACACAGCGGACACAGGTTAGGCTCTCTCCCTGTCAATACAAACAATTCAACCAAAAAAAGTTGCTGTGTTAAAAAAAAAAGAACTTGGGCGAAAAAGTCCACCTTAACATTCTGGTCCCGCTTCGGATGCCAAGATGCCATCAAGCAGGATCTCTGGTCGTAATCAGTCCTTCACTGACCAATCAGCGTTCATTAGCAGAATGCTAGCGTGTTATGGGCAACAACAACTCGTCCTGTAAGAAATCGAAAGGACATAAGTACTCGTTCATTCAACTTTCGATCTATAACACATGTTGAACTTGTAAAAACTACAATCAAATCTGAGATTTCTCAATGAGAATCAGGTGAAAGAGACACATTTAGCCGTCTAGCTCCATCTGCTCCCATTCATTCTGCACTCATGGGCGATCGCCCCCAGTGGAGCTCTGGTGGAACTGCAACCAAAATTCGGTACAATGGGACTTAAAGGGGCACTTGGCAACTTTTTCAACTTAATAAACCCGTCTGGAAATCATTTGGATGGTTAAATGGTCTGTTCCGGTGTTAATGGTGACTATCCCCGCTCCCCCCGGCGCCCCCCGGTGGAAAACCAGCCTTGCAACTTTGGGACTACCGTCCCGGTAAATTGGAAATCGGAAGTATCGCGAGAAGCGAGAACGAGCGAGAAACACGAACTGCTTTACGGCAATTCAACGTAAACACACACGCCCCCCTCAATAACGGTTAATCACGCCGGCTATACATGTCAGTGTTCTATGATACAGTGTATAATGTATTACCCACCTCGGTAGACATCGCGCCACACGAAAAAACCCGGCAACAAATGCACATGAGCAGCGGTAGAAAGGGGGAGGAGGGTGCCGCAAGTTTTTTTTTACGATTTTTTTTTTTTGTGTTATATACGTCCCAGACCTGTAGGGGGAGCTCGTTGAGAAAACATGCAACCACAAAAGTGAAAACCAGCGAAGAAATGGCCAGAGTTGCCAAGTGCCCCTTTAATAGGGAGTGGACAGGCTCTCCGTAGACGGGCTCTGGTCTGGTGTTAGCCAGGCTACTGCTACATAGGAATACAATGTAAAAAGAGCGCTGGCAGAAAAAAAAAAAAACGCCAGGTGTGAACACGCCCTAGTGTAGGGCTGAACTGCCCTACGTGCAGTTACCGCCTTCAGACACCAGAGGGCGGAAGTGACGCGTGTACAACCACCAGATACACCGTTTTCATTGTATTAATAGAAGTAATCAGTAATCACTACATTAAAAAAATCACTAATAAAATAGTAAGCTAGCTAGAGCGGCAACGGTAACCCTCCTCCTCAACACTTGTCTGCTCCTCCTCCTTCTCCCCACCCGTCGGCTTCTCCCGCTCTCCACCCACACCCCCTCCTCCTCCTGCTCCTCCTTCTCCCATCGACCCCCGCTGCCTCCTCCTTCTCCCCACCCCCCTGCTGCTCCTCATTCTTCTCCTCACCCTCCCGCTCCTCCTTCTCCCCATCCCCCTTCTCCTCCTCCCCATCCCCCTGCTGCTCCTCCTCCTTCTCCTTACCCCCCTCCCTCTCCTCCTTATCCACACCCCCCTGCTCCTCCTTCTCCCCACCCCTCTGCTCCTCCTCATCCTTCTCCCCACCCCCTTCCCCCTCCCCCTCCTGTCGCGCACTGCAATGGCGGAGGTGTCGTTTGAAGCCAGTCAGGCAGTGGGAGCGGAAGGTGCAGTAGGGGCAGCTGTAGCGGCCCGGCCGGTGCTGCATGTCCAGGTGGTTCTGCAGCAGGGACGGCACCAAGAAGGAAGAGGAGCACACCTGACAGGTGTATGGACACACCACCTGGTGGGCCGACACTACGTGGTTGATGGCAAAACCTGGACAAACATACACACACACAGGTAACTCTGCAGATATACGACCAGGTGTAACTACAGGTAAATGTACAGGTATACGACCAGGTGTAACTACAGGTAAATGTACAGGTAGATGACAAGGTGTAGCTACAGGTATTTGACCAGGTGTAGCTACAGCTAAATCTACAGGTATATGACCAGGTGTAGTTACAGGTGTAACTCCAGGGGGAGGTGTTCACCTTTCAATTTGCACCTCCATCCACAAAACAAGCAGAAGAAGCGGTTCTGTCTGTAGCCGATGACCTTGGAGAGGACTGCTTTCTCCTCTTGGAGGAGCGCCAGACTGCTCTTTTGTCCGCTGGCCGTGTGGTGGTGGCGGTAGACGGAGCAGTGGGGGCGGCCAGTCCTGGTGGCAGGGGGTCTCTTCCCCAGCTGTCGGAGTGTGTGTTGGGCGTAGGGCTTGGGGTAGTCGTGTTTCTTCATCAGGTGACCCACAGCCATGGCCTTCAGACGGCTCTTCCAGCCGCACACGCAGTGGTAGGCCGAGCCCTGCAGATGCAGGAGCCTACTCCTGCTCTCCTCCTCCTCCTCCTCCTCCTCCTCCTCCTCCTCCTCCTCCTCCTCCTCCTCACCTCCTCCTCCCGCCCCCTCCTGCTGCTGTCCTCCAGGGTGGGTGCAGTGGGTGGTAAGGAGGTGGGAGTAGAGTTTGGAGAAGTCTCTGCTGGAGAAGAAGCAGTCGGAGCAATGGAACAGCTCTGCAGTCTTCTGATAAGCTAGGATGTTGCCCAGACGACCCACCGCCATGTGGTCCAGCCTGATTGGATGGGAGGCGGCCATGTGAGTCAGCAGCTGGGCGTGGCTAGACCACATCTGACTGCACTCCGAACACTGGAGGCATAGCAACGAGGCCCCGCCCCTTTCTCCACCTTGCAGCGTAGCCATGGTTACAGACCTCTGAAACACAAGTTTATACCTGGTGACCACAAAGATACCTCAAAGGAGGCATCTACCTCGCTTCAAAACTTGTCCTCTGGGAACCCATGCATGGTAAAGACACACGTGCTCAGAGGAGAACACACACATGGTGCTCAGAGGAGAACCAACATGGTGCTCAGGAGAACACACACATGGTGCTCAGAGTTGAACCCACGTGTGTGTTCTCCTCTGAGCACCATGTGTGCTTAAGGAGGACACTGGGCTCTGGCGTGCTGGACCGGGATGTGAGGAGAGCTGTCATCTCAAGAGCCTGAGGTGCCAAAGTGCCCTCCACATGATGATGCTGATTGGTGTGGACCTTTACCTTAATATCCCATCCACTCCATTACCTTACCTAGGTGAGACTAATGGGTCTATAGGACGGATCTTTACCTGCTGGTTTTAAAACAGGCAGTTCCTCTGTTTCTATCCAATCTCTTACCCTCTTACCTCCACTCTGTGCAGAAAGAGATGATGTCTCCCTGGACCGGACCAGACCTATGTTGCAGTGCAGACTCCCTGGACCGGACCGGACCTGTGTTGCAGACTCCCTGGACCGGACTGGACTGGACCTGTGTTGGAGACTCCTTGGACCGGACCGGAGTTGCAGACTCTTTGGACCGGACCGGACCTATGTTGCAGTGCAGACTCCCTGGACCAGACCGGACCTGTGTTGCAGACTCCCTGGACTGGACCGGACCTGTGTTCCAGACTCCCTGGACCGGACTGGACCTGTGTTGCAGACTTCCTGGACCAGACCGGACCGGACCCGTATTGCAGACTCCCTGGACCGGACCGGACCTGTGTTGCAGTGCAGACTCCCTGGACCACACCAAACCTGTGTTGCACTGCAGACTCCCTGGACCAGACCGGATCTGTGTTGCAGACTCACTGGACCGGACCGGACCTGTGTTGCAGACTCCCTGGACTGGACCGGACCTGTGTTGCAGACTCCCTAGACCGGACCGGACCCGTTTTGCAGGCTCCCTGCACAGCGTCCCACCTCTTCTTCCTCTGGTGTTGTTACGGTGGTGCAGCCTTTGCTGCATCACCGACCCCTGCTGACCCAATCTGGTACTACTGCTCCTCTTCCAGGGATCCACACTAAACTGGATCTCGCTTAACGGTCGTTATATTTAACGCATGTATTAAACATATTTAATGCATGTATGTATATTAATGCATTAAATACATTTAAAACATGTTTCCTTCAACCAGGCAGTGTCGGCCACAAACTCGTTTTTTCAGTATCAAAGTATCAAATAAGCCATTACAAAATCCAGTAAAAACTCATTTTAAGTCAAAATGTTAAGTCCAAAAGTACAATAAATAACAATATAATATAATATAAATAATAAAAACATTCAAAAATAGCCTACAACAAAACACAATAGATACACAAAGTGTATCACATGAGATGGACAGGTGTGATCCTCCTGCTTATTGGTCAGGGGGCAGCAGGTGTTTCTGAAAGAGGAGTAGGGTCAATTACTTACACACACACACACACACACACACACACACCGCACATACAATATTAATGATAGTGATCAGGGACTAGCTTAGAAGGAGACGTGGCTACGAGGACGACCACTTGGATGATAGTATAATACATTTTAGAATACAGAATAATACTAGAATATAATTATAATAGTGATAAAAGTGGCTGGTATCAGAGATAAGCTGTTCAGGTAAGAGTTATTATTATATAAAAACAATGTTGAGTTATAATTAAACAATGTTGAACATTGTGTCGAATGTAGTTTTTATATACCAGTACACTGCATACTGGCCACTTTTCATTTGAAGGAATATATCATTGTTTGACTTTGCGTTGATTGATTTAAATATTGTCTTTTAAGTTTCAGAATATTGATCATATGTCTAAGAAAAAATGATACAATGAAACTAGAAGTATGAAGAACAGCCAAATGTAATCCCCTTCTATACCCTAAATACCCTTTATACCCCCTCTATACCTTATATACCCCCTATAACCTATATCTCTAAGGCTAATATTCTCTTAAGCAAGGCAAACACTTTTACTTAGTGCATTGCTGGAACATGCGTTCATTAAGGAGGATGATGATGGTGATGATGATGGTGATGGCAATGATGATGAGGGTGATGATGATGAGGGTGATGAGGATGATGATGATGATGGCGATGATGATGATGATGATGATGATGATGATGATGATGAGGGTGATGATGGTGATGACGATGGTGATGACGATGGTGATGATGATGATGGTGATGCCTCCTTTTGACATGCAGATATCTGATTGGCTGAGACCAAGCTGAACATTCATCAGTGATGTCATATCCTCTTTCTTCAGGAAGAGCTTTTGAAATCATGGATCAAAACAGCATTGGTGATATCATATTCTATTCTGTTCTATTCTATACTGTTCTATTCTATTCTACTCTATACTGTTCTATTCAACTCTATACTGTTCTATTCTATACTATTCTATTATACTCTCTATACTGTATACTATCCTATCCGACTCTATACTGTTCTATTCTACTCTATACTGCTCTATTCTATACTGTTCTATTCTCTTCTACTCTATACCGTTGTATTCTATACCATTATATACTGTTCTATTCTATACTATTCTATTCTACCCTGTTCTATTCTATACTATTGTATACTGTTCTATTCTCTTCTACTCTATACCGTTGTATTCTATTGTATACTGTTCTATTCTATTGTATACTGTTCTGTTCTATTATTGTCTATTCTATACTGTTCTATTCTACTCAATACTGTTCTACTCAACACTGTTCTATTCTATACTGTTCTATTCTTCTCTATTCTACTCTATTCTGTTCTACTCTATACTGCTCTATTCTATTCTAATCTCCTCTATTCTATTCTACTCTATACTGTTTTATTATATTATGTTCTACTCTATACTGTTCTATTCTATACTATTCTGTTCTATTCTATACTGTTCTATTCTTCTCTATTCTATTCTATTGTATTCTATTATACTCTTTACTGTTCTATTCTACTCTATACTGTTCTATTCTATATTACTCTATACTGTTCTATTCTATTCTGTTCTACTCTATACTTTTCTATTCTACTCTATACTGTTCTATTCTATTCAGTTCTATTCCATACTATTCTATTCTGTTCTACTCTATACTGATCTATTCTTCTATATTCTACTCTACTCTTTTCTATTGTACTCTATACTGTTCTATTCTGTTCTACTCTATACTGTTCTATTCTATTCTGTTCTATTCTGTTCTACTCTATAGTATTCTATTCTACTCAATACTTTTCTATTCTACTCTATACCGTTCTATTCTGTTCGATACTGTTCTATTCTATTATGTTCTATTCTATACTGTTCTGTTCTATTATTTTCTATTCTATAATGTTCTATTCTACTCAATACTGTTCTACTCAATACTGTTCTATTCTATACTGTTCTACTCTTCTCTATTCTACTCTATACTGTTCTAATCTTCTCTATTCTATTCTACTCTATACTGTACTATTCTATTCTATACTGTTCTACTTTATTCTACTCTAAACTGTTCTATTCTATTCTGTTCTACTCTATAATGTTCTATTCTCTATTCTACTCTATTTTATTATATTCTACTCTAAACTGTTCTATTCTATTCTGTTCTACTCTAAACTGTTCTATTCTATATTATTCTGTTCTATTCTGTTCTATTCTCTATTCTACTCTAATCTATATGATTATATTCTACTCTATACTGTTCTATTCTATTCTGTTCTACTCTAAACTGTTCTATTCTATATTATTCTGTTCTATTCTATACTGTTCTATTCTTCTCTATTCTACTCTATTTTATTCTATTCTACTCTTTACTGTTCTATTCTATTCTACTCTATACTACTATTCTGTTCTACTCTTTAATGTTCTATTCTATACTGTTCTATTCTTCTCTATTCTACTCTTTTTATTCTATTCTACTCTTTACTGTTCTATTCTATTCTGTTCTACTCTGGTCTGTTCTATTCTATTCTTCTCTATTGTATTCTATTTTACTCTATACTGTTCTATTATATATTACTCTATACTGTTCTATTCTATTCTGTTCTACTCTATACTTTTCTATTCTACTCTATACTGTTCTATTCTATTCGGTTCTATTCCATACTATTCTATTCTGTTCTACTCTATACTGATCTATTCTTCTATATTCTACTCTACTCTTTTCTATTGTACTCTATACTGTTCTATTCTGTTCTACTTTATACTGTTCTATTCTATTCTGTTCTATTCTGTTCTACTCTATAGTATTCTATTCTACTCAATACTTTTCTATTCTACTCTATACCGTTCTATTCTGTTCGATACTGTTCTATTCTATTCTGTTCTATTCTATACTGTTTTGTTCTATTATTTTCTATTCTATAATGTTCTATTCTACTCAATACTGTTCTACTCAATACTGTTCTATTCTATACTGTTCTACTCTTCTCTATTCTACTCTATACTGTTCTAATCTTCTCTATTCTATTCTACTCTATACTGTACTATTCTATTCTATACTGTTCTACTTTATTCTACTCTAAACTGTTCTATTCTATTCTGTTCTACTCTACAATGTTCTATTCTCTATTCTACTCTATTTTATTATATTCTACTCTAAACTGTTCTATTCTATTCTGTTCTACTCTAAACTGTTCTATTCTATTCTGTTCTACTCTATACTGTTCTATTCTCTATTCTACTCTAATCTATATGATTATATTCTACTCTATACTGTTCTATTCTATTCTGTTCTACTCTAAACTGTTCTATTCTATATTATTCTGTTCTATTCTATACTGTTCTATTCTTCTCTATTCTACTCTATTTTATTCTATGCTACTCTTTACTGTTCTATTCTATTCTACTCTATACTACTATTCTGTTCTACTCTTTAATGTTCTATTCTATACTGTTCTATTCTTCTCTATTCTACTCTATTTTATTCTATTCTACTCTTTACTGTTCTATTCTATTCTGTTCTACTCTGGTCTGTTCTATTCTATTCTTCTCTATTGTATTCTATTTTACTCTATACTGTTCTATTCTATTCTATACTGTTCTAGTGTACTCTACACTATTCTATACTTTTCTACTCTATTTTATTCTATTCTACTCTATACTGTTCTATTCTATTTTATACTACTCTATTCTATTCTATTTTACTCTATACTGTTCTATTCTATACTGTTCTATTCTACTCTACGCTATTCTATTATATTCTACTATATACTGTTTTATTAAACTCTACACTGGTCTATTCTTCTCTATTCTAATCTCTATCTCTATCTCTCTATACTGTTCTATTCTATACTGTTCTATTCTACTCTATACTGTTCTATTCTTTTCTACTCTATACTGTTCTATTATTCTATATTCTACTCTGTTCTATTCTATATGATTCTATTCTACTCTAAACTGTTCTATTCTATTCTGTTCTACTCTATACTGTTCTAGTCTATATTATTCTGTTCTACTCTATACTGTTCTATTCTATATTATTTTGTTCTATTCTATACTGTTCTATTCTACTCTACTCTATTCTATACGATTCTATTCTACTCTATACTGTACTATTCTATACTGTTCTATTCTACTCTATACTGTTTTACTCTATTCTACTCTAAACTGTTCTATTCTATTCTATTCTACTCTATAATGTTATATTATTCTCTATTCTACTCTATTCTATTCTATACGATTCTATTCTACTCTATACTGTTCTATTCTATTCTGTTCTACTCTAAACTGTTCTATTCTATATTATTCTGTTCTATTCTTTACTGTTCTATTCTTCTCTATTCTACTCTATTTTATTCTATTCTACTCTTCACTGTTCTATTCTATTCTGTTCTACTCTATTCTATATTACTCTATACTGTTCTATTCTATTTTGTTCTACTCTATACTACTATTCTGTTCTACTCTTTAATGTTCTATTCTTTACTATTCTACTCTATACAGGTTCTATTCTATTCTACTCTGTACTGTTCTATTCTATATTGTTATATTCTATGCTATACTGTTCTATTCTATTCCGTACTGTTCTATTCTACTATATTCTGTTCTATTCTATACTGTTCTATTCTTCTCTATTTTATACTGTTCTATTCTACGCTATACTGTTCTATTCTATTCTATACTGTTCTATTCTATTCTATACTGTTTTATTCTACGCTATACTGTTATATTCTTTACTATTCTATTCTACTCTACACTGTTCTATTCTACACTACTGTATTCTATAATGTTCTATTCTATACTGTTTTAATCTATAGTGTACTATTCTATTCTACTCTGTACTGTTCTATTCTATACTGTTCTATTCTACTCTACTGTATTCTATACTGTTCTATTCTATACTGTATTATTCTACGCTATACTGTTCTGTTCTATACTACTCTATTCTTTTTTATTATATTCTACTCTATACTGTTCTATTATATTCTACTCTGTACTGTTCTATTCTATATTGTTATATTCTATGCTATACTGTTCTATTCTATTCTGTACTGTTCTATTCTGTTCTATTCTATACTGTTCTATTCTTCTCTATTTTATACTGTTCTATTCTACGCTATACTGTTCTATTCTATTCTATACTGTTCTATTCTATTCTATACTGTTTTATTCTACGCTATACTGTTCTGTTCTATCTATTCTATTTTATTCTATTCTACTCTATGCTGTTTTATTATATTATACTCTATACTGTTGTATTCTATTCTACTCTGTACTGTTCTATTCTATATTGTTATATTCTATGCTATACTGTTCTATTCTATTCTGTACTGTTCTATTCTATTGTATGCTGTTCTATTCTGTTCTGTGCTGTTTTATTCTTTTATATTCTATACTGTTATATTCTTTACTATTCTATTCTACTCTACACTGTTCTATTCTACACTACTGTATTCTATAATGTTCTATTCTATACTGATCTATTCTACTCTGTACTGTTCTATTCTATACTGTTCTATTCTACTCTACTGTATTCTATACTGTTCTATTCTATACTGTATTATTTTATTCGACTCTATTCTATACTGTTCTATTCTACTCTATACTGTTTTATTCTATTCTACCCTATATTGTTCTTATTCTATTCTACTCTATACTGTTCTATTCTATACTGTTTTATTCTACGCTATACTGTTCTATTCTATTCTGTACTGTTCTATTCTACTCTATACTGTTCTATTCTATTGTACTCTATACTGTTCTATTCTACTCTATACTGTTCTGTTCTATACTACTCTATTCTATTGTATTCTATTCTACTCTATACAGGTTCTATTCTACTCTATACTGTTCTATTCTATTCTATACTGTTCTATTCTACTTTATACTGTTCTGTTATATTCTATCTATTCTATTTTATTCTATTCTACTCTATACTGTTCTATTCTAGTCTATACTATTCTACTCTACTCTACTGTATTCTATACTGTTCTATTCTATACTGTTCCATTTTATTCTACTCTATTCTATTCTATACTGTTCTATTCTACTCTATACTGTTCTATACTGTTCTATTATATTCTATACTGTTCTACTCTATACTGTTCTGTTCTATTCTACTCTACTGTATTCTATACTGTTCTATTCTACTCTATTCTATACTGTTATATTCTACTCTATACTGTTTTATTCTATTCTACTCTATAATGTTATATTCTATTCTACTCTATACTGTTGTATTCTACGCTATACTATTCTATTATATGCCGTTTTATTCTATTCTACTCTATACTGTTCTATTATATTCTATACTCTTCTATTCTACTCTATACTGTTCTATTCTATGATGTTCTATTCTACTCTTTTCTATTCTATACTGTTCTGTTCTACTCTATACTGTTCTATTCGTCTCTATTCTATTGTTCTCTATTCTATTCTACTCTATAGTGTTCTATTCTATTCTGTTCTACTCTATACGGTTCTATTCTACTCTATACTGTTTTGCTATGTTCTACTCTATACTAACATATTCTACTCTATACTGTGCTATTCTATTCGGTTCTTTTCTATACTATTCTATACTGTTCTATTCTATTCTATACTGTTCTATTCTATTCTACTCTATACTGTTCTATTTTACTCTATACTGTTCTATTCTATACTGTTCTATTCTACTCATACATCTATTCTACTCTGATGATGATGATGATGATGATGATGATGATGATTTTCAGAGGTTTTGAATCAGATACGGCCGTCAGTCTACAGAACGGCCATGAAGATCCTGACTGTCCAGAAACACTGTTACAGTCAGTCACTAATACTACTAATACTACTACTAAACTACTACTACTAACTACTGTGTACTACTACTACTACTACTTCTAACTATACTACTAACCCTATTAATAAACCTATCCTACTACTAACACTACTAACAACCCTATCCTACTACTAACACTACTAACTCTACTAACCCTATTAATAACCCTATCCTACTACTAACACTACTAACTCTACTAACCCTATTAATAACCCTAGCCGACTACTAACACTACTAACTCTACTAACCCTATTAAAAACCCTACTCTACTACTAACACTACTAACTCTACTAACCCTATTAATAACCCTAGCCTACTACTAAAACTACTAACTCTGCTCTACTAAACCTATTAATAACACCAGCCTACTACTAAAACTACTAACTCTGCTCTACTAACCCTATTAATAACCCTAGCCTACTACTAAAACTACTAACTCTGCTCTACTAAACCTATTAATAACACCAGCCTACTACTAAAACTACTAACTCTGCTCTACTAACCCTATTAATAACCCTAGCCTACTACTAAAACTACTAACTCTGCTCTACTAAACTTATTAATAACCCTAGCCGACTACTAACACTACTAACACTACTAAACCTATTAATAACCCTAGCCGACTACTAACACTACTAACTCTGCTCTACTAACCCAATTAATAACCCTAGCCTACTACTAACACTACTAAACCTATTAATTTTTTTTTTTTTTTTTTTTGTGCTGCATGTTTTGGGGATGTCTTGAATGATGCTTTCTGATTGATGTTATACATGTTATTTTGTCATGCTAACTGCTGTGCATGTTTTGCAGATTGTCTTGGCCAGTAACTTTGTCATTTTAATCTTATTTAGCATATTCTGTTCTGTTTGTAGGGTGACTTTAACATCTGTCTAGGGACTACAGATGAAAAATAGCCTTTTGGCTAATTCTGGCGCATTTACAGTAATGTTATTAATGTGCACTGTCCCTGTTTTCAAATAAACTTATTATTATTAGATATTATTAAATAACCCTAGCCGACTACTAACACTACTCTGCTCTACTAACCCTATTAATAACCCTAGCCGACTACTAACACTACTAACTCTGCTCTACTAACCCTATTAATAACACCAGCCTACTACTAACACTACTAACACTACTCTACTAACCCTATTAATAACCCTAGCCTACTAACACTACTGACTATAATACTAACCCTATACAAACTCTGCTAACATTACTACCCCTACTTACTCAACTACTTACTTAATATTAAACCTACTAACTCTACTAAACCTGCTTACCCTACTCTTTTAACTCTGACCCTACTAACTATTAACTCACCTAACCCTACTGACTCTACTTACCACACTAACTCTACTAACTCTATTAACCCTACTAACGCTGCTAAACCTACTAACTCTACTAAACCTACTAACTCTACTAAACCTAACTACTAACTCTACTAACCCTACTAACTACCAACCCTACTGTGGCAGTTGCTCCTGCCACACGCCACCTTTGTGACTTTTGCTGGGGCCCTCCGACACAGGTTGATGTTGTTGAAGAATGCATTAATTGGAGATTGTGAGATGTAATATGCCGAGCAGATGTAACATGCTGCCATGACAGTGGCTCTCCATTGAGTGTGTGTGTGATAGCTGGTTTATCCTGGGTGCCATGATTGCTCTGCACCACAGGTGTGCAGCCCCACCCAGCCAGAGTCCAATCAGTCTGACTCAGGCCAGGTGAGGCTGTAAACCAGCCATCAACCACACACACTCCTCACACACTCCACACCTACTGACTATACAAACTCTACTAACCCTACTGTGTGTGTCTGGTGTGTGTGTGTGTGTGTGTGTTTGTGGACACAGTGCATGTTGTACCTCTTAGACAGCTTCTTCCAGCTCTCCGTTGCCTTGACGACGGAGAAAGGCAGGAAGTGAACCAAGAGGAAGTGACCCGGGTGCTGACAAGGATGTTCCTCAGCGTGTCACAGGAAGTCCCTGGCCAGGTGACCCTGCAGGCACCAGCACTCACCTGTCAGCTACTCTTCCAGTTATATCAGCAGTCAGTACACACACACACACACACACACACACACACACACATTTAAATGCTTTTATTTGGATCCAAACTTACAAGGAAGAGAAACAAGATCCAAACAATTTTGGGAAGAAAGATTGACAATGACAGGTTAATCAAGCAACACACACACACATACATACACGTGTGTGTGTGTGTCAGAGTTATTATCGTTAACAAAAACTAAGACTAAAACTAAAACTAGCAGTTAAAAATAATTTTGTTAAAGGAGCTATAGGCGATATTTAGCCACTAGATGTCGCACTAGAGCACCAGGTTCTCAGAACAAAACAAGTGGACGTGTTCTTTACCTTCTTAACTCCTCTCCCTTAAAGGCCGTGGTGCAGGTTTAATTTTCTAACGAATTTGCGTATTTGCTTGTTGGTGATAAACATTTAAACTGTTATTAATTGCATTTGATGTTGTTGGGTATCACAAAACGTAATATAATACGAAAAAGTAGCTACTATTATAGCAGTTTGGGATTGATTCTCATTTCCCGCACAATGCATTGCATGACGTCACATCGGGGAGACGACAGACCAAAGCCCGCCTTGAGACCAATGAGAGAGACGAGTAGAGAGAGACTAGTAAGAGATTGTTCAGCAGATTATACAGATAAATAGATAAATACATATAGTATTTATCTCTCAATCTATCAACAGTATTTGCAGTAGTTGATGTACTAGTCGCATTGCTGCTCGAAGGTGTACCGCCCCGTAAAGCAGTGCTGGCGTCTGTGTCACTGTCAGCGTCACCCATGCTGCTTTGTTGTCTTCCGCTATCTTCTCCGTGAGCGACAGTACCTCGACCAATGGGATGAGCGTATTCTGTATCGTCATACTCGTGTGTGAATATGCTGTCAGCTCATTGGTCACAGAACAAGACAGGGCCCGGGAACAACTTTACCGTACATGTCCATATAACGCGCCCTGTTATTCATTTTCCATTGGCATTTTACTATTTTACTATATGACTATTTTTTGACTCTCACAGTAATACGGGACAAAGTGCGTCCCTTTTCAGCTCAATACGGGACGGGTGCTTTTGTTTCTAAATACGGGACGAGTCCGTGTTTCAAGGGACGGTTGCACTGCACTATGCACTGCTGTTGGGGGGGGGGGGGGGATGTATTTTGGCCTGGGGGGGGGGGGGGGGGCGGGATGTATAGCAGATGTATTTTGATAGTGTTTTTTTTAAGATAAAGGCCGTGGTGCAGGTTTAATTTTCTAACGAAGACGCCATAGTTCTAGTACAAGGCTGAGGCTACCTTCCACCACGTCTCCCTCACGTGACGTCATCGCCGAATTGTGTTAAAAAGAACCGTTGCTACCAAAAACGACAAAAACTAGACTTTAACACCATTTTGGAGACATTTCTAACTTTATATACATATCTTGAGTGCTTTATGTACCCATTAAGCGAAAGTGGTGTTTAACCTGCACCACGGCCTTTAACTTCTGCAAGGCGTTGTGGACCACAGAGCTGCGTGTGAAGACCCAACAACATAAAGTGACCTTTGTAAATAATGTCAAGTGTCAAGTGTACAGTAGGCCAGCAAGAGGATGTACATCTCTCCATCTGGGAAAAGCCAGACCAAGGTTGACTCTGGTCTCATCTCTCTCTTTGTCGGAGGCCTTTTCAGCCAAAGAACATGGTTTGTTGGGTGGAGGACGTTCAGGACGGTCGCCTTCAGCTGAATGCTTCGAACTGAACCATCATGCTATTTACAACGTTTTGTGACATCACTCTCTATTTAAATGCCATCATGCTGTTTACAACGCTGTGTGCAACATCACTCTCTATTTAAACGCGGGGAGGGGCAGCGGTTTATGAACTCTAATGCACGGTGCTATCATGACCGCGCGGCTGGCCCGGCAACCAAAACAAAGAAAAGAGAAGCTAGGATTACAACACGCATAGAGGGAGTGTGACGTCATTCTCTGGTCAGGACGCCATTACTCCACTATATCTTTACATATCCAATAGTTGTTTGCTGCTATATTAATGTTAAAAATATTGTCTATAACTCCTTTAACTTAAAAAAAAAATTGAAAACGAAAACTAAATAAAAGCTACAATGAACAATGCAATACGAACTAAAGGAAATAGAATTGGGGGTAAAATCAGCTTGGTTTTAGTTTTCCCCCTCCTTACCAAGATCTGCTGTGGGACGACAACGTTAATGGTTCAATGGTTTTACACAATATGGGACCTTTACTAAACTAGATCAGGTTGGTTCATGGTGTACAACAGTGGTTGGCAACAGGCGGCCCACGGGCCAAAACTGGCCTGCCAGCAATAATATCTGGCCCGCCAGATTATTTTGATAATCAGAATTTTTTACTTTTTAATTTTACAATATTGGACTGACAGTCCCACATATAGCTATAATGTCCAAATAGAGATAATATCTACCCCCACCTGAAGAATTCTTATTATACTTTTATCCATGTTGAGAGTGAATGATATGAATGATGAATGATTAATGCAGCGCAAAACCCAGACACTGGCACACAACTGTGGCTCTTTTTGTTTCTGACTGTCCTACACAATTTAACCACAGGGATAAGCAGTTGACTAAGCAGTTACAACAAGACACTCTGTACCAGTCTGTCGCAAATTCCAGTTCCATTTTTTATCAATCAATTTCTTCAATTAGACTTTGATTATGTTCTGGCTGCCATCTAATGGCTTATAAAAAAATAAGAGGCCAGTCCAGAGGCCAAACTTACTTGTACAAGAATACACTGGTTTTACACAATATGGGACTAGATCAGGTTGGTTCATGGCGTACAAGAACACACTGGTTTTACACAATATGGGACCTTTAATAAACAATACAGCTACTAGAAATCAAGGCGTTCCTCACTAAAACTAAGGTTAAAACTAGTTCATTCCTCAAAATAAAACTATGTATGCATTCCTAAAACTAACTAAAACTAAACTGAAATCTATACCAATGAAAATATGAAATAGAAAATATGAAAATAAAAATAAAAACTAATGAAAATGACAACGCTATAATAACTCTGGTGTGTGTGTGACCCCAGAGAGTGTGTGTTCCTCCGGTCGGTGGAAGCAGCCCTGGTCGTTCTGTCAGGAGACACACTGACAGCTAAACACAGAGGTACCCGCCTGTCTGTCTGTCTTAGATTCACACAGTGATGATGTAACTTTTAAATATATATACAAACCTAACCTTTTGTGTGAGCAGCTCTAGTGTGTGTGGCCGAACGAGGCAGCAGAGAGAGAGGACTGATAACCAGGAGCAGCTTGAGAACCCTGCTGGAAGATCTGAGACAGGTCACACATATACACACACACAAACACACACTTTATATTATATGTTTATGCAAAACATTGTATGGATGTATTTTGTACCTAAACCTAATAGAGATACATCTGTGTGTGTGTGTGTGTGTAGGTTCTAGTAGTGGTCCAAGAGGATTCTGTGTTTGGTTCTGTTGAAGCTGCAGTCGAATCCTGCTTCAGAGGAGTAGGAAATAAATGCACCTCGACCCACACTGGATAGAGATACTATCTATATACTACAGATCTATATATATATATATATATATATATATATATATATATATATATATATATATATATATATATATATATATATATATATATATATATATATTAAAGAGTTCAGATGCAAAAGCCTCTAAAACGCCACCTCCGTCAAAAATGAGATAAATATATTGAGTGACTGCTCTCCGCACGTAGTATATGGTAATCAAATCATTTCGCGTCAAAACCCGCAAAATACCACTCTTTTTCTGGTCTGAAATCTCGATTTGTAGGCATAAACCTCTAAACGCCACTTCCCTTTGGCAGCAAAAGCCGCTACGTTCCGAGAACCAATCACAACGCAACACGGAATCATGTGACTTCACCCAGTTTCAACATGGCGGCGCGCTGAGGAGCCGGCTTAGATCGCTTCTAAGATAGATTATAGATATAGATAGACTCTTTATTATATTATTCTTTATTATTTATTTATATGCTTTATCTTTATTATAGATTATAGATATATCCTTCCTCAGATCGCATAGATGCGCGATCTATGCGGATGCATAGATGCGCGATCTGAGGAAGGCCAGACGGCCGAAACATTATCACCGTAATAAACTACCGACATTGTTCTCAACTCGGAGTGTGCGGCAGCTCTCTCCTTTTACTGATCTTCTCTCTCAGTTGCCAGCACCTCACATTTGGTGTGTGTTTGCACCTCTCCTTTCAAGCATGGGGAATATTGTCAGTTCATTGAGGTCTCTTTAAAAAAAAATCTGATTTACGTATTTTCTCTTATATACATAGGCCTACTTGATTATATGCCAAATGTTTTTGAACGTAATAAGTAAGGGATAATGCCCGACGAGGTGTCCATTATCAGAAGTTAATGGACGACGCGAAGCGGAGGACGGTTGCTTCCGCGAAGTCCATTAACTTCTGATAATGGACACCTCGAAGGGCATTATCCCGCTTATACCATGGTCACTTGCCAAAGAAAATAAATTAAGACCATTAATTAATATTTGCATGCGTTTTACAATCAAAATATAAAGTTGTTCACAAGCCATAATTTGGCTTCCATAGTAACGCCTGAGGGTCTGACTAATACCTGGAACAATCATTACCCTCCCGTAAGGTTCTTATGCAACGGAAACGTTGTTCACTCCTCTAGTAAATAGGACGGACCTTAGATACTAGTCCGCTCAGCTATGAGCCAGAGAGCTGACGTAATGCATTGTACATCGGGAATCGCGACGGCCTATACTTTCAATAAAGTGTACATATTTATAATTTGAAATGTGTCCCAGCCTTTACACCACAGATACTATAGGGTCTATAGCATATAACCGCGTTTTCCGATTACAGTTTAATGCATTTTTCACAATTTACCAGCTGTCGTTTTGACGACTAATCACCGCGCCATTCGTTTCAATGGGAATCCGACGGTCTATAATTTCAACATAAAGTGTACGTATTTATAATTTGAAATGTGTCCCAGCCTTTATACCACAGATACTATAGGGTCTATAGCATATAACCGCCTTTTCTGATTACAGTTTAATGCATTTTTCACAATTTACCAGCTCTCGTTTTGAAGGCTGAACAGACAATTTGACTGGAAGTACTTAGTAGGTGTCCATATAGCCAGAGCTAGCTCTGCATATGGGATTAATGGCCACCCTGCAGCAGCCAATCAGAATCGAGTATTCCCTCTCCGTTGCCATGGTTACCATCTAGCGTTTGAGCCAGCGCAGTAATCTAACTGTAATCAGGCAATTTGACACGAACGTCTTTCCTAGGTGTACATTAACACTTTTTAACCTACACCCGCCAGCCAATCAGAATTGAGTATTCACGCCGACCATGGTATAAGCTTTTTTAATTAATGTAATGAGCTTTTTTATAGTTGAATCTGATGCCCAAACATAAGAAATTAACTTACTTGACCACTTTTCACTTTTTTTTCATGTTTTATTTTTTTTATATCATTTATTGTTATTCCATCATTTACATTAATTTCTACCTCATATTTTTATCTAATAATTTATAATATAAATATATAATATATATAAGTGATTTTACTACTTTTGACTATGTCTTGTCCAAATATGTGGATTTAGAGGTTTTTGCCAAAAAAGTACCGGTGCATTTAGCTGTTTTTGATGCAAAAAAAAATGTATTTGGTAAAAACACATAAAAAGACTAAAGTGACATTTTTGAAAAAAAAAAATTCATTAACTAATAACCTTATCATTTCCATTAAAATAAAATGACTGAACTTGAACATAGAAGCCTGATAAAAAATGGTCATTTATAAGAAAAGTGGTCAAACGGATTTAGAGGCTTTTGCATCTAAACTCTTCATATATATATATATATATATATATATATATATATATATATATATATATATCTCACTATATCTATATATCTTTATCCATCTATATCTATATATTTATGTATCTATATATCTCTATCCAGAGGACCATATATATATATGTGTGTGTGTGTGTAGATGCTGACCTCCAGTGTGCATGAGGACCACGTGTTGTCGTGGTTACAGAGTGAGCCCCACCTGTTACTATGGTTACCGACCTTCTACCGTCTGTCTGTGAGTCAGAGCGTCACACATGCCGTCCGCTGCCATGCCTGCAAGAGCTTCCCTGTAACAGGTCTCAGGTAGGTCCTACTGTAACACCTTTACTGTAACATGCCTCACGTAGGTCTTACTGTAACAGCTCTCAGGTCAGTCCTGCTCTAACAGTCTTACTGTAACAGGTCTTAGGTCAGTCCTACTGTAACAGTCTTACTGTAACAGGTCTCAGGTAGGTCCTACTGTAACAGGTCTCAGGTCAGTAAGGGTAAGGGTTAGTTATTCTATCACCCAACACTTTGTGTATGTGTGTGTGTGTGTGTGCATAGGTATCGCTGTATGAAGTGTGTTAACCTCCATCTGTGTCAAAGCTGCTTCCTCACCGCCAGACAGACAAAAAAACACAAAACTACACACCTGGTTCTTGAGTACTGCACACAGGTAGACACACACACACAACACACACACACACAGACACACGTAGACACACAGACACACACCATACACACACACTCTCTCTCTCTCTCTCTAGCCCTCATGGAGAGAGTCGCTGTCCTTGCTCGCATACAACGCTCGCCATGCCCTGTTGCCACGGCGATACACTCGGCAGGAGGCCAAGAGTAGGCGAAGCCTGATGTGGGCATGGTCAGTAGCACAGTGAGAACCCTAAGTACTCTATCAGCCAGTCTATTTTCTGACATCCCACTCACCTGGCCAATCATGTGTGTCTTCACAGCCCACCCCCTACTGACTCTCCTCCACGATTGATCGACTCACCTATCACCTGTCAACGTCGCCACTCTGCAGCCAGTTCCCATGATGCCAAAGGGCCGCCTGTCACTACACAGGAAGTACAAACACACCCTGAGGTGTGTACACAGGAAGTACAAACATCCTGAGGTGTGTACACAAGAATTACACATTCTGAGGTGTACACAGAAAGTACAAACACATCCTGAGGTGTGTACATAGAAAGTACAAACACATTCTGAGGTGTGTAAACAGGAAGTACAAACACATCCTGAGGTGTGTACATAGAAAGTACAAACACATTCTGAGGTGTGTAAACAGGAAGTACAAACACATTCTGAGGTGTGTACACAAGAAGTACACATCCGGAGGTGTGTACACAGGAAGTACAAACACATCCTGAGGTGTGTACACAGGAAATACAAACACATCCTGAGGTGTGCAGGAAGTTTTTATAGATGTGTAGGTGTGTGTCGCGTGTATTCAGTGTGTAGATGTGTGTTGTTCTGTATGAGATTTGTATTAGATGTGTGTATGTGTGTAGGGTTAGGTGTTATTGTGTGTTCAGTGTGTAGGGTTAGGTGTTATTGTGTGTTCAGTGTGCAGGGTTAGGTGTTATTGTGTGTTCAGTGTGTAGGGTTAGGTGTTATTGTGTGTTCAGTGTGCAGGGTTAGGTGTTATTGTATGTTCAGTGTGTTATGTGCTGCAGATGGACACGGTGCTGGTGAAGGATGTAAAAGATCTCCAAAGAGACCGATGGTAAGAACCAGTTAGACCAGTTCAGAACCAGTAAGACCAGTATAGAACCATTACAGGACCCATACCACCAGTTAGACCAGTACAGAATCAGTAAGACCAGTACAGAACCATAACAGGACCCATACCACCAGTTAGACCAGTACAGAATCAGTAAGACCAGTACAGAACCATTACAGGACCCATACCACCAGTTAGACCAGTACAGAACCAGTAAGACCAGTACAGAACAAGACCAGTACCACCAGTTAGACCAGTACAGGACCAGTAAGACCAGTACAGAACCATTGCAGGACCAGTACCACCAGTTAGACCAGTACAGAACCAGTAAGACCAGTACAGAACTATTACAGGACCAGTACCCCCAGTTACACCAGTACAGAACCAGTAATACCAGTACCACCAGTTAGACCAGTACAGAACCAGTAAGACCATGAAGAACTATTACAGGACAAGTACCACCAGTTACACCAGTACATAACCAGTAAGACCAGTACATGTTATTTCCATGCGCAGGCTGCTGGAGCAGGAGCTGCAGGTGCTCCGGGTCGCCGTCCAATCAGAGCAGGGAATTCTGGAGGACCGGTGTTCGGAAATGGAGGTAACCATGGAAACGCTGAGGCAGCACAACGTCCAGCTGCAGAAGATGCTGGCCCAGGTGAGCAGCTCTCTCACCCGCATCCAGGTGAGTGCTAGCAGCAACAAGACTAGCAACTAACACGTACTCCTCCTCTCCTCTCTCCTCCTCCCCTCACCTCTCCACCTCTCCTTCCCAGGCTCTAAAGAGTCCTAACCAGACAGAAACAGCAGCCCAAAACAGAGGCGAGGAGGAGGAGGAGGAGGAGGAGGAGGAGGAGGAGGAGGAGGAGGAGGAGGAGGGGGAGGGGGAGAAGGGAGAGCAGAAGGATGAGAGAGAGGAGAGGGGAGAGGAGGTGAGGAGAGGAGAGGAGGAAGGAGAAAGGAAGGACTTTGACACAAAAACTCAATCTCCCACAATCCAGTGGGGCATGACATCACAGTACCTGTCAGACTCGTCTGAGGAGGAGTCCATGTTTGACGAACATCTCGGCGATCCAATCAAAATTCTGGACTTTCAGTTTGAGACGGACAACCTCCTCAGCGGTCCAATCAGAGAGCTGTCTGATGAAACAGAGCATTATGGGACATGTAGTGAAGAAGAGGAGGAGGAGCTTCTGCTGTTGGAGCTTGTTAATAAGATGAAATCTGCCCTCCATCTGAAACACACACACACTGACACACACTCTCAGGAACACACACACCCAGGCAGTGGAGCAGGAGTGTTGAAAGCAACCAGAGAGAAGATACAAGGTGAGGTCATTATCATCTTGCTATGGTTTTCATTATTGTTTATAGGCTTTTTTACATATTAGAGAGAGTACTGCAGAGTCTGCAACATCAACTCTGTTTCCACAAAGAAAATGTGGAAAAGTTGGACCATTTACAATTGGTCTGGTATTTGTGTTCTCATTGGTCCAGTATTTATGTTCTTATTGGTCCGGTATGTGTTCTCATTGTATGAAGCAGTACCCTCTCATGTTAAAAAATAGCCACGCTTGATGGTTCCCTTTAAAAAAAATGAATTTAAAGGGTTTGTAAGGTCTGGCTAATAAGGAGCGAACCACTGACCACTATGTGAACTACTAATCACTTAGTGAACTACTACTAATCATTAGTGAACCACTACTAATCATTAGTGAACTACTACTAATCACTTAGTAAACTACTAATCAATAAGTGAACAACTACTAATCACTTAGTGAACTACTACTAAACACTTAGTGAACTACTACTAATCACAGGTCAAAGCAGGTTGGGAACTTGAGACGGTTGGTTCATACCTCACGACTTCACAGTGATCTTCAAGCACAACCAATAAGGAAAGCATTTCGCCTAGCCCTAGCAATTAGCATTTAGCCTTCAGCATTTACCATTTTACTTTGGGAAAATCATACTTTTTTTGTCAGGCATGGTTCAATGTAATTTATGGGACAGAATGCATACAGTATAAAATATAATAAATATAATTTCCTGTTTCCCTCCAGGTGCTGTGATGAAGATGAGGTTGCTGGAGGCCGCTGAGGAGGTCCAACACTCCTTAGCATCCCTAGTATCCATGGTTACGCACACACCCCTAGTCTCACCAAACACACAGCCACTGACATACACACGCCACAGACACAGATAGACTCTGATACAGTCTCTCTCTCTCTCTCTCTCTCTCTCTCTCTCTCTCTCTCTCTCTCTCTCTCTCTCTCTCTCTCTCTCTCTCTCTCTCTCTCTCTCTCTCTCTCTCTCTCTCTCTCTCTCTCTCTCTCTCTCTCTCTCTCTCACACACACACACACACACACACACACACACACACACACACACACACACACACACACACACACACACAATTTCACATCCATGTTTAATGTGATTTTCTACAAAAGTCCTTCCTCTAGTCATTTACAGAATGACTGAATAATATATATATATATATATATATATATATATATATATAAAAACATCATAATAAGAGTATAATAATATAATAACAGTAATTTATAAATATATTTATGTGGGGTTAGGGTTATAAATAATATATAATAATATATTATATTATTATTATATATTATATTAATATATATTATTATTATTATAATATATCATATTATAATATATTTATTCACTGCAGCAGGGACAGCCCGTCTTCCTCCTGATTCTCAGGCTACGAGGCAAGGCCTCAGACTGGCCTTCAGAGCCTGGGACTTTCCTACGCTTTCCAGCCCGCTGCCCGCCTCTCCGCCTGGGCTGAGGGCAGGACGATGCCCCCCTGCTCTGTACCCTCCGGCCCTTCCCCCTCCTGGGTGTCTGACTCTTCCCCCCTTTCCTGCGGCCACGCCCCCTGGCCGTTCTCTGCTCACGGGGATCTGTTCTGAGCGTGCCCAGTGGGAGGCGGCCGAGGGGCGGGGGCTCTTCTGATGACGACCTCTGAATTTTGACCCCAGGGGAGCCGTCCTCCTCCTCTCTCCTCCTCTTCCGCATCTTCCTCCCCCTCCGGCCCGCCCCCCCTTCCCTTCCGTGAGCGTTGAGGTCAGGGCTGAGGCTCCTGAACAGTTGCCTAGCAACTGTGTTGCGCCGTGGTGGGAGGCGGCGGGGTGGTGACCGCAGCACGCGTTGCGTTGCTGGGTCGTACCAGCGCATCAGGAGAGGCTTGTATCTGACCTTTAACCCCCCCGCCGCCAGCCCCGCCTCTAGTGGCCGGCTCCGCCTCCGGCAGCGCTTGGAGGCAGGGCTTGTGGGCGCAGCCAGGCGAGCGGGGGTGGGGCTAGGGGAGCAGAGCAGGAGGAGCAGGGAGGTGCTGGGCTGCTGCAGGGGGGTGAGGAGGCGGGAGTAGCAGGGGGGGAGTCGCCCCTCCTCCTCTTCCTCTGGGCTCCCAGCTGGCTGCTGATTGGCTGGCTGCTGCTCCAGACAGAGGGGTGGGCAGGGCTGGGCTGGATGATGGACAGCTGGGACAACCAATGGGGCGGTCTGTGTTCCATGACTCACTTTGACAACCTGAAGGGGAACATGACTGAGTTAGGACTAAACCCAGTAAAGCTAATTATGCCTAAAGATAAGGAACTACGATGAACCCTCACTAACTATAACTAAAGCTAACCAACTACAATGAACCCTAACTATCTATAACTAAAGCTAACCAACTACAATGAACCCTAACTATCTATAACTAAAGCTAACCAACTACAATGAACCCTAACTAACTATAACTAAAGCTAACTAACTACAATGAACCCTAACTAACTATAACTAAAGCTAACTAACTACAATGAACCCTAACTAACTATAACTAAAGCTAACTAACTACAATGAACCCTAACTAACTATAACCAAAGCTAACTAACTACAATGAACCCTTACTAACTATAACCAAAGCTAATGAACTACAATGAACCCTAACTAACTATAACTAAAGCTAACCAACTACAATGAACCCGAACTAACTTTAACTTAAGCTAATGAACTACAATGAAACCTAACCTACTATAACTAAAGCTAATGAACTACAATGAACCCTTACTAACTATAACTAAAGCTAACCAACTACAATTAACCCTAACTAACTGTAACTAAAGCTAACCAACTACAATGAACCCTAACTTACTAAAGATAACCAACTACAATGAACCCTAACTAACTATGGCTAAAGCTAACAAATGACAATGAAACCTTACCAACTAAAACTAAAGCTAACTAACTACAATGAACCCTAAATAACTATAACTAAAGCTAACTAATCACCACTTAAGTCCCTAAAAACGATTACAACAAACCCAATCATTATACCCACATATAAGGTGAGGATTGAGGTCGGTGAGAAAACAAGCTGTGCCCAAACCCCGAGCTACCTGAGGCCCAGAGGGATACACTCAGTTGTGGTTTAACAAAGGAATAACAATGTTAGGTCATCTATATAAGGATGGCTGTCTACAGATCCACGAGAAGAGACCAGATATAATGACGTACCTTCAAGTACGTCTATCTAGCCTCTGGGAGCAAGGGACAATTTTTCTTGGGTTACGGTGCAGCCAGCAGATATCCGGATTACCACTTCCTCTTCTGTGCGTCGGTCGTTGTTTACAGTCCGATTAGCAACTTGAGACGCGAGTTGAGAGACAACGTTTACGATCGGATTATTTCACAAGTGGCCAGTTTACACTCAGTTAACAGTCGATCATTTGTGGAGGTGTTTTAGCTTTAGACGACATTTTGGCTAATCTCTATAAACAGATATCTGCATATGAATGCAGATAACAACAAACAAATCGAATAAAAAGCCAATGGGTTGCTAGATTGCATTTCGGCAGATGCGTTCCACCTCTTTTGCTCTCCACACGGACCATTTACCTGCATGCAACCAAAGCCCGCTCAAACGTGATTGGTCAATACTGCTCGTACTCGGACTACAAACAGAAACCAGAATGCTTCCGATACCAAAATCTTGTCCCGTTGCCTACAGATTCTGCATTCATATGCAGATTTGTGTTTTTAGAGATTACCTTTAGATAAACTATTGCATGACAGGACTAGGGCGTAATTGTATATGTTTAATAGGGAATTCCACACATCAAGTTCTTAGAATTGAGAATAGATGGGAAAAATTGGGTCAAAATATCGAAGGGGCTGACTGGACCAATATGCACTAGCGGCAATGCATTCCCACGTCATAGCGAATATATACTCATGCAATATAAATGAATCCATAGAGTTTATTACACTCCCGAAAGTTTAAATAGAATAAATCCTAAATATTCTACATTTTGTAAATTGTAAATGTAAATCTCAAATAGGGACGCTTGTGGACATGTTTTGGTCCTGTCCACAGTTAACGTCCTCTGGGAATAAGGTAATAGAGGCCAGTGTGGACATGTTATATATATATAGCCAGGAAGTCTGGTACTGAGGCCATGCTAATCTCACTCACTACGTCTTGCATCCTTGCAGACATGTCCACTTCCCCCCATATTGTATTGCAAATGAACCTGGCCTTGGCCATGGCTGAAGCCAGCCATGGCCAATCCTTAACTCTCCATGATGGTCACACCCCTCACCCTTTGTTTCCTTTGTTGTGACTGCCCATGATGTGAAAGTTTCCCTAGAAGAATCATATTCACCCAATGTCTCATTGAAGATGCTTGGTAAATGCTCCAATGTGTCTTCCCATGATCATGCCTTAATTAAATCAAATACTTTGCTGTGAAGAAGTGTCCTAAAATAAATGATTCTTCATCAACATATAACTATAACTGTGATTAACCTGGCATCGTGACGCCAGTCTGAATGCTCTCGTCTTCCTCCTCCTGGTGCACGCTGGGCTGTCATCGTCATGGTGATCCAATAAGGGGAGGAGCTGAACAGAATTCTCCATCTCAGCTTCCTGGTTCTGGCCATGCCTCCTTTTGGCTAGGCTCCTCCTCCCGTATCTGATGACATCACAACGCATTAAACATTAAACTATAGCTTCAATTCTATTGGCTGCTCAGATAGTAATAGCCAATAGCATGCAAACAAGTAGGTCATATGACCCAGTAAAACCAGTAAACCAAATTATTAAAACCAGTATTTCCAGTAACACCAGTATTCCAGCATTCCCAGTAACACCAATATTCCAGTATTCTGAGTATTCTCAGTAACAACATTATTCCTAGGCAGTAACCAGTACCTCCATTATTCCCAGTAACACCAGTATTCCCAATAGCAGCCGTGGCCTACTGGTTAAGGTTTCGGGCTTGTAACCGGGTTGCCGGTTGCCGGTTCGATCCCCGAGCAGTCCACGGCTGAAGTGCACTTGAGCAAGGCACCTAACCCCTCACTGCTCCCCGAGCACCGCTGGTTGGGCAGGCAGCTCTGGGTTAGTGTGTGATTCACCTCACTGTGTGTTCACTGTGTGCTGTGTGTGTTCACTAATTCGGTTAAATTGGGTTAAATGCAGAGAAATTAATTTCCCTCACGGGATCAAAAAAGTATATATCCTATCCTAGAATGATTTATACTAGTATCCAGGTAACACCAGTATTCCCAATTAGGGATGGGATTCGAAAACCGGTTCTTGTTGAGAACCGGTTCCCAGTGTTTCAATTCCTTGGAATCGTTTGCCAATTTTGCAAACGATTCCCTTATCGATTCCAGTGGACGCGAATGACATCACCACGCACATTGTGTAGCGACTCCAGTGCAGCCAGCAGTCAACAGTAAACATGGCGCCCAAGCGGTACAAACGCTCGAAAGTTTGGTTACACTTCACAAGAAAAGACGACAACAGGGCAACTTGCAATACTTGCAACGTGGATATTTCCTCAAAGGGAGGAAATACTTCCAACATGCAAAAACATTTGCACACACAGCATGCGATAACGATTTCTGAATGTCGCGTTTTCGATCCGCTCCGGATTTCCAAATGAGAATCGATAAAGAACCGAATCGTTAAGCAGAATCGAAAATGGAATCAGAATCGTAAAAATCTTATCAATTCCCATCCCTATTTCCAATAGAATGATTTACACTAGTATCCCAGTAACACCAGTATTCCCAGTAACACCAGTATTACCAGTATTCCCAGTAACACCAATATTCACAGTAACACCAGTTATACCAGTAACACCAGTTTTGCCGGTAACACCAGTATTGCCAGTATTGCCAGTATTCTCAGTAACATTTTACATTTACATTTAGGGCATTTAGCAGACGCTTTTGTCCAAAGCGACTTACAATAAGTACATTTGTTAGGAGAAAGTGCAACACTAAACCGCTATAAGTAGAGTAAGGATTTCACAAGAACAAGTTTCAAGCACACCTAATTCTAAGTTAACCGATTGCTAGTATACAAAAGAGATAGGTGCGAAAATACTAAGCGCAGAATATCAAAAGAGGCAGTATAACAGAGTTAAAAAATAGTTTTGATTATGTATGATTTCGCCAGAGTTAAGCAGCCAAATATTGTATTATTTCTAATGGAGCCTCTTGTGGAGTTGTGGTGTGCTACAGTTGTGGTGTGTTTTGTCTGTTGCGTGTTGCCGTACCTCTTTAGAGCAGCGTTGCCATGAGACAGAGGTAAACAATTATGATATAATAAGAGAGTGGCATTGCCATGAGACAGATTCTTTAAAATAAAGAAGATAAAAAGCACATCGTTGTCTGTCAGTTCTTCACTGAATGACCACCGTTACACTGGTGCCGTGACCTGTCGATCTTCTAGATCAGCTCAACGCTGGAGACATTGTGAGGGTTAGCCTGCGTAGTGATCAAACACTCACTGTGGGACAGAACCCTGGTCTGATCTATGATGTTCTCCTCCAGTACTTCAGTGATGCGTCATCATGTCTCCCACTAGCTGACTTTTATGCTACCCTGCCCAGACCCAACGAGAACCCAGTAGACTACTGGTTGAGGATCAACAGAGCTGCTGATATGGCTGTTGAAGGCCTCCGCAGGCAGGGTAGGCAGATGGAGAACACAGGTGAGGAGGTGGCACGCATGTTTGTGAAGCATTGCCCAGACCCTGAACTTGCCTGTATTTTCAAATGTAAGCATATCCAGGAGTGGAGCTCATGAGAAGTGCAGATGAGGATTGATTATTATCAGAGGGAGCTGAGAGCCTCTGGCAGAGCTAACAGACCTGTGCCATTAAAGAGCCACAACACTGCCCTTCACGCCATGCAGCCCAGCCCAGTGCCTTACAGACAGCCCATGCCTGAGCAGTGTCATACTCAGTTCCCCCCCACCCTGTCCCCATTCCAGCTCATAGCCCAGTGTGTAACCCTGTTCCTACTCAGTGCCATGCTTCGTGCCAGTCTCCTTGTCCCCCATCTGCACATGTTGTAGCTCAGAACACCCAGCAGTCTGAGGAGAGGATTCTCGCTCGCATGAGGGGCATGCTAGAGCAAATGATGGGGAAAGTACAGCAGTGTGGCAGCGCTCCTTGCACCTCGGTGGGAGGTTCCAGGGTGGTGCCCGTGAGAAAGCCTGTTGAGTCTGTGGTGACAGTAAACACACCACCATCACACATTGCATGTCAGAGAGACTGTGCTTTGTCTGTCTAGCCCCAGGCCATATGAAGATGGAGTGTCCCACCAGGTCTTCGACTGAGCCTCACCCTAAAGGAAACTAAAAGGCCTGTATTCAGAGGGAGATAGTATGGGTCTAAATTAGTACTGTCAAAGTTAACACGTTAATTTTGGCGATTAATTTTAAACATTTAATGCATAATAACCTTTGGTCTTCCTCAGTAACTGGTTGAGTGTAAAGAAGGACTAAGTAAATTATGTCTATGGAGTGAAAAATGTTCAATGTCCATGGGTCTATGGCCTGTAGCATTAATGAGGCAAGTGGTGGTCGTCGTGTCAAATCATCAATTGATGTGGAGATGGAGGTGTACGGCTGTAAGATCCTGGTTCCCACCCTGGTAGTCCAAGGGCAACATGATGAGTTGTTACTTGGCACCAATGTTATCAAGCATATCATCCACCAGTACAAACTGTGTGATGGATACTGGAAAGCCGTGTCTACCCCGTCCTGCTTGCAATCCAGAGGCTGAGAACCTGTCTATCTTGCCTGACAAGATAGGTACAGTTTGTTGCAACTCAGCTGTGTGCCTAGAGCCCGGTTCTGAGTAGTTGTATATGGGGGAAGCTACCTAAATCTACCGTTGTGTCTCCTGGCAGCACTGTGATGACAGAGCTCACGTCATGCCGTTCAGCTCTGAGAGGGATTCTGGTGGTGAGAGTGGTAACGCCTTTGTGGGGTGACAGATGAGTCCCGTTGAAGTTTATCAACACCTCAGACAGCCCTGTCTTGGTGAGACACAATGCCAAGCTAGCTGATGTTTTCTCCTGTATGGCACTCGAGGACATGGATGAGACCAGCCCTGCGGAAGCCCATCCTCAAGCTGTCCTCAAGTAGCCTTGCCCACTGAGAGTCCTCTCACTAAGGATGACATGCACTCTGCTCACGAGAAGCTTGAGTCAGTTGGGTTGAGTGGGCTTGACATGAACTCTTGCAATGTTTTTGAACAATGTAAAAGCAAGATGGCTGACCTGAGTGTGCGCTACAAGCTGATGATCAGTATGCATCTCCCTTGGTTCTTGGAGAATGGAGATCTCTGTGTCTGTACAGACTTTCGCTGGTTGAACAAGAGGACCTTCAAAGATGCTCACCCTCTCCCCCACCAGGCTAACTACTTGGCTGCGTTTGGAGTAAACTCTTTGTTTAAGTACTATGGATCTGACCCCGGGCTTCTATAACATGCCGCTGCACGAAGACGACAGGAAATACTCTGCCTTCACCACTCCCATGGGCTTGTACAATTATAACCACCTACTACAGGGCCTCTGCAATAGTCCTGGGAGTTTCATGCACATGATGACTAGTATTTTTGGAGACCAGAACTACCTGAGCCCGTTATGCTACCTGGATGATTTGCTGGTTTTTGCACCTGATGAGAAGACGGCTCTCGAAGGCTTGGAGATGGTGTTTAGCACACTCTGTGGTCATAACCTAAAGCTGGCCCCCAAAAAGTGCTTCTTCCTTCGGCAATCTGTGAAGTTCCTTGGGGACATTATCGACGAGAATGGTGTGTCGACCGACCCCAGCAAGGTTGAGGGCATCGCACTGATGACAAGTACTGACCTGATGGAAGCAGATGGCATGACTCCCTCACAGAAAGGGATCAGATATTTCCTGGGGATGATCAATTACTATCAGCACTTTGTGCCCAGCTTTTCTGCCATTGCCAAACCCCTCTTCTCTTTGTTGACGGGCCAGAAACGGAAAGGAAAGCAGAAACCTCAGTTTAAACCAAGGTCACATGGCAGGAAGTTGAGTGCTGCTGACTGGACCCCTGTTATGAAGCAGGCTTTTCAGAAGCTGAAAACATTGCTGGTTGAAACAGTGGCTTCACCCCGACTTCACCCGTCTGGCTCACCCCGACTTCACCCGTCCTTTCATGTTGTCAACATACGCGTCCCTTGATGGTATCGGTGCTGTTCTATCGCAGATCCAAGAAGGGGAGGATAGAGCAAGACCCATCGCGTTCGCCAGCAAGTCCCTTTCTCAGTTTTAGAGAAACTACCCGGTTCATTGGTTGGAATTCTTGGCCTTAAAGTGGTCAATCTCTGACAAGTTCAGCCATTGGTTGAAGGGGCATGAGTTCACTGTCTGGACAGACAACAATCCATTGACTCACATCATGACGAAGCCCAAGCTGGACTGCTGTGAGCAATGCTGGGTGGCCAAGTTAGCAAGCTACAACTTTGACATCAAGTATGTACCAGGCCCACAGAACGTAGTCGCAGATGCCCTCGAGTCGTGTGCCTTTTGTTAAGGAGAGAGACTGCTTCAAGAACCTTACAAGAATCTCCTTACTGAAGTCCGAGATGTGTCGAGTACCTCTGTTCAAGATGCCTTCCGGTGGTCCAGTGGTCGTGATGAGACTCCACGGCGAACAGAGAGTCCTACTCAAAGTCTGTCCACACCTGTGTATGTCCACACTCAGTCCGAGAAGGAGAATGGAGGAGAATGGCTCAAGCATTTCCCTGCAAAGGTCAGTCAGCCATGCAGGTGGCAAGGGTCCTCTGGGATAAGTACTTCTGTGTATATGGCTTCCCAGAACGTATCCACAGTGACCAAGGAGCTAGCTTTGAAAGTCAACTTATCAGCGAGCTGCTTAGGGTCTCCGGTGTGAGGAAGTCACACACAACCCTGTATCATCCAATGGGTAATGGCAGTGTGGAATGTTTCAACAGGACCCTTGGCAACATGATACGTGCACTGGCACCAGACACAAAAGCTAACTGGTCGAGACGGTTACAGACACTGACATTCATGTACAATAGCACAGCTCATGAGACGACCAGCTATGCACCCTTTTTCCTGATGTTTGGTAGGTCGTCTTCCAGTTGATAATAATAATAATAATAATACATTTTATTTGTAAAGCACTTTTCATAAGGCAATCTCAAAGTGCTACAGAAACCAGAAACACAAAAATGCTTCAGACACGTTAAAAACAGCAGTAGATAAAACAGCTGAAGGAGGAGATTAAAATGCAGAGAGAGAATAAAAAGAAACATCTAGGGACGACCTAGGAAAGCCTGTCTGAACAAAAAAGTTTTTAGCCCTGTTTTGAAGGTGACCACAGACTGGGGTTGTCGTAGGTGTTCAGGGAGGGAGTTCCAGATGTGGGGGGCAGTGGAGCAAAAGGCTCGGTCTCCCATGGTGCGGAGTCGTGTGCGGGGCTGATGGAGGAGGTTGGTACTTTGGGACCGGAGGTTACGGGTGGATGAGTGAGGGGTAAGGAGGTCTTTGAGGTATTGCGGGGCGTTGCTATAGATGCAAAGGTGGGTGATGAGGGCGATTTTGTATTGGATTCTTGAAGTTATGGGAAGCCAGTGTAGGTCCTGAAGAATGGGGGTGATGTGGTCGTACTTGCGGGTTTTCATCAGAGTTCGGGCAGCACAGTTCTGAATGAATTGAAGTTTCTGAAGGTGTTTTTTGGGTATATCGATGAGCAGGCTGTTACAGTAGTCAAGCCTGGAGGAGACTAGGGCGTGAACGAGTTTTTCTGCATCAGAGAAAGTGAGGAATGGGCGGAGTTTAGAAATGTTCTTGATATGGAAAAAACAGGTTTTGTACAGATGTTTGATGTGGTTTACAAAGGTAAGTTGTGGGTCCAGCTTCACACCGAGGTTGGTAACTGAGGTAGAGAGGGGGATGTCTTGACCAGAGAAGGAGATGGTGGTTATGGGTGATGACTGGACCTGATGAGGGGTGCCAATTTGTATGGCTTCGGTTTTGGAACTGTTCAGCTGGAGGAAGTTGTGACTCATCCACGCCCTAATCTCCTCCAGGCAGTTGGAGAGGGCTAGAGTAGGTGATGATGAGCGGACCGGGGTTGAACGTGGGTTGGGGTCAGTTCGGAGGTACAACTGAGTGTCATCGGCATAACAGTGAAACGAGATGCCGTGCCGGCTGATGACACGACCCAGTGGCAGCATGTACAGGATAAAGAGGAGGGGTCCTAGGACAGATCCTTGGGGGACACCACAAGTAACAGGGGCTGTTTGGGACCTGGCAGATCCCAGGCTGACGTACTCTGTCCTGTCAGCGAGGTAAGACGTGAACCAGTCCAGTGTGGAATGATGGAGACCAATGTCAGTGTGGAGGCGGCTTAGGAGGATATGGTGGTCGACAGTGTCGAAAGCCGCTGAAAGGTCGAGAAGGATGAGCAGGGAAGGGGATCCAGAATCGGCAGAGATGAGAAGGTCATTGGTTACCCTCAACAATGCTGTCTCTGTACTATGGGCAGTGCGGAAACCAGATTGGAATATTTCAAACAGCGACTGAAGTTGTAAATGTTCCTGTAGCTGTGCGGCAACAGCTTTTTCAAGCACTTTGGACAGGAATGGAAGATGGGAAATGGGCCGGTAGTTTGAGAGACATTCTGGGTCGAGGTTGGGTTTCTTTAGGAGAGGCTTGATAACGGCAGTTTTGAGTGAGGGGGGGGACATGGCCGGAGTTTAACGAGTGGTTTATTATTTGTGTGATAAGAGGGCTTATGACAGACAGGTTTGATTTGATCAGTGTTGTAGGGATGGGGTCCAGGGGGGAGGTGGAAGGCTTCATTTTTTTGATGAAACCCTCAACTTCGGTCTGTGTGACTGTAGCAAAGGTGCTGAAAAGTGCAGGTTGAGGGCAGGCAGATGGCAGAAATGGAGCTGGGGAGCCTGAGAGCTGAGACCGGATGGAATTGATCTTGTCTTTGAAAAATGCAAGAAATCTGTTGCAGTGTTGTGCTGTGGGTTCTGCGTGGGTTTGGTTTTTGGGGTTAAGGAGATAGTTTATGGTGGAGAAAAGCTGTTTTGAGTTTCCTGGACTGTTATTGAGGATGTTGGAGTAATAGATGGACCGGGCTTCTTTAAGGGCTGCTGCATAGGCCTTCTGGTGATTTTTGTAGGCCAGCTTGTGTACCACCAGGCCAGATGATCTGACACGCCTCTCAATGGCGCAGCCAGCAGCCTTCATCTTGCGCAGTTCTTTCGTGAACCAGGGGGCAGTGCGGGAGAAAGACACAGTTCTTGCTTTGAGAGGGGCATGTATATCCAGGAGGCAGTGAAGAGAATGGTTGTAGTGTTCGACCGATTTGTTGACTGATGGAAGGTTGACTGAGGCCAACAGTTGGAGGTCAGAGTGCAAGATGGCAGGGTTGATGTTTTTTATGTTGCGAAAATGAATATCGCGTTTAGGCTGGGGGAGGTGGGAGGTGGGAGTCCGAGATGACCAGGTCTAAGGTGCGCCCCCTGGTGTGTGTGGGTGCATCAACATGCTGTGTGAGGTTGAGACAGTCCAGTACATGAAGGAAATCAGCTGCCAGGGGGGAGGAGGGATTATCAATGTGAATGTTCATATGATGTTATTGGAGGATAGAGAGCAGAGCGAGGTGAGAAGGTCGTGAATCTCTGTGATGAAGGATGGGTGTGGTTTGGGCGGCCGGTAGATCAGTACAGCATTGATCTTGGAAGGGGGTTTTGATTTGAAGGCCAGATATTCAAAAGAGGACACACCAGGTAGAGACAGAGGAGACAGCTTGAGTGTGTCGCGGTAAATTACCGCCAGGCCACCACCTCGGCCAGTGCAGCGAGCCCTCTGCAGGTAACTGTATCCGGGGGGACAGGCTGCCAGGTCTCAGTGAGGCACATCAGATCAATATCTTTATCAAGAATGTGATCATGAACCAGGCTTGATTTATTTGACAGGGACTGGGCATTAAAAAGTTCAGTTTTAATGTGAGATTGAACAGTAGACCTCTGGATGGGACAGAGCAGGCTGGGATCCACACCTCTCCTACCATCACACACAGCATGGAATAGTCTCGCGATGTTCCCGGCGATATTCCTTACCGCGGTGGCAGCACTCTGATGACGTGTCCGCGATGCGACAGGAAGAGCGGTAGGCCAGGTGGAAGAGATGGAGCCGGTGTCGGGAGGCTGGATGTAAATAAACTTTCTCCGCGAGCTTCCAGCTTTGAGCTGTGCCAGGGTAGCGGGTCCGTTTACCGGAGTAATCAGTGGCGCTGGCTCCGGGAAGACGGGGCGGATCCATCTGCTGCATACGAACCGGGCAGGGGGAGAAGATCCTAGGCGCAACTCAGCCGAGGAAAAGACTCTCAGGTGAGCTTTGAGACGGGCAATCACACCGGCACGTTTCCCACGTCTTCTAGAGCGCTTTCTCTGGGGGAGAGGGAATGACAGCCGGCATCGGTGTTCGGAGCCGCAGGGTCCGTTGGAACGGGACTTTTGGTCACGATCCCTGCGGGGAGAGACAGTAGGCAGTCGGCGCAGGTGATCGGGAATGTCCGCCAGCACCGGTGTTTGCTGATCGAAAAGTGGGCGATCAGATGGCAACAGGGACTCTGACCAAGCCCTGAGGTCGAGGAGGGTTTGGCGATCGTATGCCAGCAGAGCGGAAACATATCCGAAGGCAAAAAGCAGTAGGAGCAGGAAAACAGACGTAATAGCGAAGGAGCGAGGCGGACGGCTTGCCATCACGGGCGCCATCTTGTCGGGTAGATCTTGATGTGCTGTATCGTACTGTTCTGAATGATCCAGCTGTGGTCAGTTATGACAAGTATGTGGTGTCTCTCACAAAAGACCTGGAGGAAGCTATGGTAATAGCCCGGGAACATGTCACAAAAGAACAGTGCCGTCACACTGAGCTCTACAACAATAATAATAATAATACATTTTATTTAAAAGTGCCTTTCAGGTCACTCAAGGACACTGTACAGATAGAATAAATTAAAATCACACAATGAAATATACAAATCACATGATAAAATAGACCATGGTAAAAATAAATCAACATAATAAAATAAAATAGATAGGGCAAGTATAGCAGGAAGCATGGAGGTTAGAGGGAGTAGGCAGTCTGGAACAGGTGGGTTTTTAGTTGTGATTTAAAAATGGGGAGAGAGTCACAGTTCCGGAGGTCAGGGGGTAAAGAGTTCCAGAGCTGGGGAGCAGAGCGACTGGAGGCTCTGCCCCCAATTGTGCTGAGGCGGGCAGGGGGCACAGAGAGGTGGATGGAGGAGGAGGATCTAAGGGAACGAGTGGGGATGGTGATGTGCAGGAGGTCAGACAGGTAGGGAGGGGCGAGGTTGTGGATGGCCATGTATGTGAACAGGAGGAGTTTGTAGTTGATGCGGTGTGTTACAGGGAGCCAGTGGAGGTGCTGGAGGACAGGGGTGATGTGGTGGTATGTGGGGGTCTTTGTGATGATGCGGGCGGCAGAGTTTTGGACCAGTTGGAGTTTACGGAGGGACTTGTGAGGGAGGCCGAAGAGGAGAGAATTGCAATAGTCCAGACGGGAGGTGACGAGGCTGTGAACAAGGATGTCGGTGGTGTGGGGGGTGAGGGAGGGGCGGAGTTTGTTAATGTTGTGGAGATGGAAATATGCAGTGCGGGTAATGGTGTTGATGTGAGAGTGGAAGGAAATTGTGCTATCTAGGATGACACCCAAGCTCTTTACCTGAGGGGAGGGGGAAACTGAGGAGCTGTCGATGGTGAGAGAGAAGGTATTGACTTTAGCTAGGGTGGATTTAGTGCCGAGGAGGAGGATTTCAGTTTTATTGCAGTTTAATTTAAGGAAGTTTGCGGTGAACCAGGTTTTTAATTCAGAGAGACAAGAGGTGAGGGAGGGGGTTGGGAGTGAGGAATTTGGTTTGCAGGAAAGGTAGAGCTGGGTGTCATCCGCTATGCAGTGGAACTGAATGTTGAATTTGCGGAGGATGTGACCGAGGGGGAGGAGATAGATGATGACTAGAAGAGGCCCCAGGACAGATCCCTGGGGCACACCTGTAGTGACTGGGGAGGGATTTGAAGTGAAAGATTTGAGCTGTACGAACTGGGTGCGGCCTGTGAGGTAGGAGTGGAACCAACTGAGGGGAGTGTGGGAGAGGTCAATGGAGGAGAGTAGACTGAGAAGGATGGGGTGTGAGATGTTGTCGAAGGCCGCACTCAGATCGAGGAGGATGAGGATGGAGACAGAAACAGAGTCAGCTGCAATGAGGAGATTGTTGGAGATTTAGAGAGGTCTCTGTGCTGTGACGGGGGCGGAAACCAGACTGGAAAGGCTCATAGAGTGAGTGGAGGGATAAGTGGGAGTGAAGTTGGGTGGCGACAGTCTTTTCGAGAATTTTGGAGATGAAAGGTAGGTTAGAGATGGGGCGGAGGTTACTGTAGTTGTTGGGGTCTGAGCCGGGTTTCTTTAATATGAGGGTGACAGCGGCAGTTTTGAAAAGTGAAGGGACGATTCCAGATGAAAGTGAGGAGTGAATAATGGCGGTAATGAGGGGGAGGAGGGAGGAGAGGCAGGATTTGACTAGGGTTGTGGGGAGGGGATCAAGCTGACAGGTGGTGGGCTTTGATTTGTGAATGAGAACGGAGAGTTCGGAGGCAGTGGGGAGAAGAAAACTGGAGAAGAGATGACAAGTATGGGGAAGTTCAGGTGGGGAGAGGAGGGGAATTGGAATGTAGGTGCTGATGAATGGTATGGATTTTCAGGTTGAAATAGTCCAAAATGGAGTTGCAGGATTCCGTGGAGTACAAGTGGGGGGACAGAGAATTGGGTGGGTGGAGGATTTTGTTGAGAACAGAGATGAGGGTAAGAGAGTGAAAGGGCCCGTAATTGATGTTGGCGACCGTGTGCTGTTGGCGGACAAGAAAGAAAGAGGAAAGAGGAAGGTCGCAGACCGTTAGGAGTCTACTGTCTACACAGTGATGGAAAGATATTCTAAGACTCATACATACAGGATTTGTGACACTGTCACTGGCCAGGAGAAAGTTGTCCATCATAATCTGATGATGTTGGTTAACTTCCTGCCTGTGGACGTCGCAAGTGTGATCTCTGACCTCCTCATCCTCATCTGTTGTTCAGACTTGAAACTCAAATGATGACGCTGTGTCAGAAGTGTAACGTGGTTCCTTGCCTGATGACGTGAGTGGAGAAATGAAAAATGGGACATCGGTTCATGAGAGAGGGAGAGCTGATTCAAATTCCAATTCTGCTGACTCAGAGAGTGTGGCTCCGGTCCCGCTTGCCACTCAAAGCAAACCAGAGGAGACGACTGAAAACCGGATGGAAGACCAGTCCATAGACTCTGATTTTAGTTCTGTGATTGACACTGACGTTAGTAGCATTAGTAATACAGGGCAGACAAGTGCTCTTGCACAAGTGCTCTTGTGACACAGACTGATGACACTAGTGACACACAGTGTACTGTCACTATAGCTTCGACCACACAGTCCGAACCTCCTAGTACACTCACACAGTTCAAGTCTAGGTTTGGTCGTCCAGTCAAACCAGTAACCAGATTGATTTGCGAAATGTCAGGACAGTTATTCATGACATGCAGTCAAATGTTTAGGTTTTTTTTCATATGCATCTGATAACCTATAGGTCAGGATATGTATGTTTTATGGAGATGTTAATCTCTTTCTGTAGGTTATTAGTACACAGTGTGAATGGGTCCTGTGGGGTGTATAAGGAATCCCAACGCCAGTAGTTGGTTGGAGAGATACGTTTTTTCTTCATCTGCTTCATCCTTATGGGATACTTTTGAGGTTGGCTATCCTGTCATTAGGTGACCCTATATTAAGTTTTGAGATGTAGTGTACTTGTGTGCCTAAGTTTGTACTGTGCAGTTGCTGCTTATATATGGCGAAATTCAGGGGAGGTGGGTGTAACAGAGTTAAAAATAGTTTTGATTATGTTTCGCCAGAGTTAAGCAGCCAAAGATTGTATTATTTCTAATGGAGCCTCTTGTGGAGTTGTGGTGTGCTTACAGCTCTGGTGGGTTTTGTCTGTTGCGTGTTGCCGTACCTCTTGGCGTTGCCATGAGACAGAGGCCTTCTTTAAAATAAAGAAGATAAAAAGCATGTCATTGTCCGTCAGTTCTTCACTGAATGACCACCGTTACACCAGGACATACAAACAGAATGATTCACATCAGTTTCCCAGTAACACCAGTATTCCCAGTAACTAGGGCGTCGTGATAACCGCAATATTGCAATACCGTGCTATTGGCAAGCCAACCACATGTCATTTTACTCACCAAATGTCACGGACAACCACCTCCACGTCCACACCTAAGAGAGCTCAAACATTTACCGAACTCACATGCTACCTACAGGAGGCGCCCATAGACTCCAAAACAGATCCACGCGTGTGTTTCCCACACATTTTTTGGCGGGCCGCCCATGGTATATTAACGGCTGCCGAAGTATATTTGGCGACCCATTTTTATTTATTTTTGTATCCGTCCGAGAGAACGATGGCATCCACAATCGATTAACTAGTGGACAAACTCCCCTTGCCAGAAGGGTCTACTGACAATCAGAGAAATGCACAGAGAGATGTTCTCTGGTGGATATTTTCCATTCTGAAGGCTGTAAAAACCCGGCGTAACAGTAGCCGTTGAAGCTGCTATGTGTGCTATACTGCGCGAGTTGTAGCCATCTGCTAACTACCCCCGCCAGCATATCGGTAATACTGCATATCGCACTGTTGAGCCACCTAAATCACCACAGGGGAAAATTCCTTCACTGCGACAGCCCTACCAGTAACACCAGATTCCCAGTAACACCAGTATTGCCAGTAACACCAGTTTTTCCAGTAACACTAGTATTCCCAGTTTTCCCAGTAACACCAGTATTCCCAGTAACTTCACCTGGCCAGAGACTCTGTGTCGAAGTAGCAGAGGAAGGCGGTGTGTCTGAACTGATGGACCAGGCTCTCTATCTTCTCCTCATCCTCCTGCTCGATCTGAGCGCACGTCTTTCCCCTGAAGGATTCTGGGATGTAGGTGGGGCGTGGCCTCACCTCCTCTATGGGTAAAAACTTGTAGCCCACCTGTCGGCTCCGCCTACTGTCGACTGGGAGGGTTCTGAGGGCAGAGTCTAGCTGTTGGCTCCGACCACTGTTGGCTGGGAGGGTTATGAGGGCGGAGTCTAGCTGTTGGCTCCGCCCACTGTTGGCTTGGAGGGTTCTGAGGGTGGAGTCTAGCTGCCCGGCGTACACATTGTCGTCCAGCTGTACTTGACTCTCCGTCAGACAGGTGAGCTTCCAGGCCTCTAATTGGCTGAGCTGGACAGGTGGGGTTTCCACCTGAGGGCGGAGCTCTCTGCAATCCAAGGCAAACTGAAGAAAAACACAAAACCAAAAGACACTAATAAAGGATGTACATCTTCATCTATTGATTGAAAAAGAAAATGTCTTATTAGTTACCTGAGGACCGTCTTACCTGTACAGGTGTATCCCAGTCGTCGCTCTCACCTGTTCTCTGGGAAGAAGGTAAGCTGAAGTGAAAGCTCTCTGTTTCCCCCTGTGGGTGACCTGGGGAACTACAAGCAGACAGGGAGGGGCCAGGTATAGAGGTAGAGCAGAGCAGGGGGGCATGGAATGAGGAAGAGGAGGAGGAAGGTTTTCTTCTGCGATTGGTCTTCCTGTGGCACTTCCTATGTACTGAGGGGGGGGCGGTGACAGGTGAGTGTGGGAGGGGTGTGTCTTCACTAGGTGAGTGTGGGTGGGGCGTGTCTTTAGGTGACTGTCTTGTGTTGTGCTCTGTGATTGGTGGAGAGGACCTGTCAAGCCCCACCTCCCCAAACAACAGCCTCTCCCCGTGTGTGGCAGCTGTTCTGACAACATGCACTTCCTTTGGGTGGACCAGCTGACGGGAAGTATGTTCTGAGCTGGACAGGTCGTCACGGGTGCCTAGCGACCGGCCGTCGTCGTTGGATACGCAGAGTTCCTCTAGCTCCGCCCTCACAACCAGGGGCGACTCGGGGGCGGGGAGGTCGGCATGGGACGCACTGAAACACCCACACAATATACACAATATACACTACACACATACACACACATACAGGTACAATATATATATATATATATATGCATTGGTTACCGTGTGTCTGTGTAGCGGTGGGGGTGGCGTTAGGGTGCATTAGTTTACCGTGGCCCAATTCCAATCCGGCTCCTACACCCTCCCCCTACTCACTCTCACTCTCGGAGGGTCCGCCACATTAAGTCTCATTCCAAACCAATTAGCCTTAAGTTGGAGTGGGTTATAAAACCCTCCAACACCGAGTCTGTATCGATGCAGGCTTTACAACCCACACTTCTCTCAAGTGCAGCAGCAATTTGTGTCCGGAGGGAACGCCACACAACTACAAATGTGAGTTCCATGCGGTTATTTCCAAAGGACTATTTTTGTGCACACATGGCGGTAACCTAAATTAAGTATTAGGTTACCGTGTGTCTGTGTAGCGGTGGGGGTGGTGCAGCAGGACATCCTGAAGGAAGCGCTCCATCAGGCTGCGAGCCCTGTGTCTGGCACTGGAAACATGCTGCGGGGGGGGGGGGGGGGAAGAGAGAGAGAGAGAGAGAGAGAGAGAGAGAGAGAGAGAGAGAGAGAGAGAGAGAGAGAGAGAGAGAGAGAGAGAGAGAGAGAGAGAGAGAGAGAGATTCAACTACATGTTTAAATTACTTGACCTGTGATACACTATTACTTCTCTGTGGTGGAGAATACAGGTTCAACATGTTAAAAGTACTTGATGTTGAACCTGTATTCTCTACTACAGAGAAGTAAGAACCGTGACACCACCATACCGTAAAGAACCATGACCCCAACATACCGTACCATACAGAATCATGACGCCACCATACCGTACAGAACCGTGACTCCACCATACCATACAGAACGTGACACCACCATACCGTACAGAACCGTGACACCACTATACCATACAGAACCGTGACACCACTATACCATACAGAACCGTGACACCACTATACCATAACATACAAAACCATGAACCCACCATACCGTACCGTACAGAACCGTGACTCCACCATACCATACCATACAGAATCGTGACACCACTATACCATACAGAACCGTGACACCACTATACCATAACATAAAAAACCGTGACCGCACCATACTGTACCGTACAGAACCGTGACTCCACCATACCATACCATACAGAACCGTGACACCACTATACCATAACATACAAAACCATGACCCCACCATACCGTACCGTACAGAACCGTGACTCTACCATACCATACCATACAGAATCGTGACACCACTATACCATACAGAACTGTGACACCACTATACCATAACATACAAAAACATGACCCCCACCATACCGTACTGTACAGAACCGTGAGTTTTGTGAACCGTTTCAGCCCCTATATATATATATATATATATATATATATATATATATATATATATATATATATATATCGATACTAATGTGTATACCTGGTTCAGGTTAGTATAGATGAGGGAACAGTAGCCACAGTAGCCCTGTCTGGACGACCCTGGCTGCTCCTCCAAACACCTGAGACAGACAGACAAGTAGAGAGACAGACAGGTAGACCAACAGGTAGACAGACAGACAGGTAGACAGTCAGACAGGTAGACAGAAAAACAGGTAGACAGACAAGTAGTCAGACAGGTAGACAGTCAGACAGGTAGTCAGGTAGACAGACAGGTAGACAGTCAGACAGGTAGCATGGTTAACAACTCAATGGAAACAAACATTCTGTGATCCTGTGTGCGTTTGTTTACACACCTGCTGGTAGCGTCTGTATTCCTTCTGGCATCTATAACACATACGCACACACACACAGTTTCTTTCAGAGTTAAACTGTTTATTAAACAAAGGAAAACAAATGTTGGAAAATACAACTGACAAAAGAAATGAGGTGAAAAGCATAAATACCAAGTATCAAGGAAGTAGAACAGTACATAGTGTATACAGATAAAGCCTCTTGCCTTCAGAAGACATGTTCAGTTCATAATGGGGACCGTAGTCTCTTCTTCACCACATATTATGGGGTTTATTGTGACCGATAGCAACCAGGTGGGGACTGGAGGCAGGTGGCCCATGATTATAAACTGGGAATGGAAATAATAGAAACAACTTTATTAATCACTGCTGAAGCAACTGACTACCTGTCTGACTAACTGTCTGTCTACCAGCAAAATATGTGCCTTTAATTGTGTGTGTGTGTGTGTGTGTGTGTGTGTGTGTGTGTGTGTGTAATATCCTACTGGGTCAAACTGAACCCAACCTGCTGAACTGTTCAATTTGTGTCAAGTTAACATGCCGTTGTTGCAACAGTGAGCATGCGCAGAGCTCCGAGCCGTGATTGGCTGACACGGCGAGGGGCCTTTAAACAGTTAGCAAACACACACACACAGGCTGGTGTTAAATAGCGGAATACACCAGTACCAGGTGACCCATGTGACCCGTCCTACGGTACACCTGGGCAACGCACGCCGCCAGGTAACACAACGCGTCCAACGGTGTCCGAGGCTAACGCGCTGTGCATGTTGAGCACCTGGACGGAGGACCACAGTGTGATAATACTCATACAGTTAATACTGGTCAATATAAAACGCTGGCGTTACCTTTTTTCCTGAAATAGTTCGGGGCAATTTTTTTTACTAGTCCCGTTCGGCATCCGTATTTATTATTTTCCGCTCTCCCGCCGTGACGTAGGGTACGACACGCCCCTGTGTGACGTAGGGACCCATCTGACACTTATCGACACGCCCCCACGTGACGTAGGCTCCCGCTTGACAATGACGACACGCCCCCCTGCGATCCCCCATTTTAAACTGTTCAAATACATAGACATATATACATAGATGCCTCATAGTCTGACGCTGCCCGTAGAGCTGACGTATCAGCGCGGCCGCCATCTTGGCAGGGGACCCAGTGCGCCCCCAGTGCATTCATTTCTATGGAGGAAGGCGTATCCCCAACTACAATAATAAGCATAACTCCCCGAATTTTTACCGGATTTTCACACGGTTTGGTTTGTTACAAATGGCAGAGATTTATTTATGATACAGGACGAATTTTTTTTTTTTTAAATAATAAGAATTATTGTTCAATCTTACTTGTTAAAGGTAATCCCACGCGATCTGGTGTCAATACTGCGCCGTAAGCTGCACAAAATACTGGCATAGCTTGCTCTCCCGTTAACTCCTATGCTAGACTAGAGTGAGGACTCCCTACCAATATGGCGGCGACGCTGGGTTACGTTCCATCACGTCATGAGGCGTCTATGTTCAAATATGCCGAGCGTCACGTGACCAAACCGGAAAACAGGTCTCCTGACTTCCGCTTGTCGGAAAAGCCTGTACCAGCGGTAGTCACTGACGGCCATAGATATATATAGAACACTAGATGCCTCGTCCGCGTTGCTGGCCAACGGAGTGGAACGTCCGCACATGGCGGCCATCTTACTCCAGGCAGCTCGGTCCCCCATAACATGTGTTGTAGTGGTAGGCTACACGTACTTTTAAATAACCATAACTTGCTCAAATTTCATCCGATTTTCAAACGGTTTGGTTTGTTATAAATGTCAAAGTGCACTGCATAATTGCATAATTAAAAAAATAATAATAATTTTTTTTTTAAATAGAATAAAGTTCTAAAATAGGTAGATTACACTATTTCCTATTACAAATAGGCTATAAGAAAGGCTGCATGTTCAAATCCCCCCCCCCCCCTGTACTGAGATCTTGCCTGTGGTAAGATGCCTGTGGTCGACCGTCTTGCCTGGAGTAAGATGGCCGACCTGTGAGGACGTTCTAGACTCCGCCGTAACACATCTAGTGTTCTATATATATATCTATGCTGACGGCGACATCTATTGACTTGGCCTAGCTAACCCTTTTTACTGTTGGCGTTTTATTTGATTTTAACATCTGAATGTTAGTGAGAAGAGGAAAATGTCAAAGCCAGTGAAGTACCAGAAGCGGGATAAAACAGCGGTTAAAGCTAGCGAGTGAATCCGGGAGAGGGCTACTCTCCTCGGACACATTACTCTGAAGCCCCGGTGACGGTCTGGAAGTGTGGATTAATGAATAAAATAATGTGAGCGCGTTACAGCGGACCTGAACCGGATGTGATGAGACCCGTTTCGCAGAATGCGGAAGTACGTTGCGCATAACCCCTATAGAGCGTAACAGTGACCGCCCCTTTTTAACAGCTCCGGTGCCGGAAGTAAATTTCCCATGCATTTATCTCGTCCACTTTTCGTATAATCCTTATAAAAAGAGTATTAAGCCTTTAACCAAGCCAATCGTTCGTTATGGTAGTCGTGACCATATTATGTTTGATTCGGGCATAAAAAGAATTTGGAAAACGGAAGAAAAAAAACAAAAACGGATTTTGTTGACCGAGTGAGGAACTACTCATCCCGAATCAAACATAATATGGTCACGACTACCACAACGAACGATCGGCTTGGTTCAAGTCTTAATACTCTTTTTATAAGGATTATACGAAAAGTGGACGAGATAAATGCATGGGAAATTTACTTCCGGCACCGGAGCTGTTAAAAAGGGGCGGTCACTGTTACGCTCTATTAGATGTCAATCACGTTTGATCATGGGTGCAGATCCCGGGGGGGACGGGTGAGACATGTCCCCCCCCCAATTTATGTAAAACATGAATTTGTACCCCCCAATAAAAATATCCTGAATTATTCATATCGATTAGTCATGCATAACGTAGTCCCATACACTGGAAGATGGTGAGAAGAATTGGGGATCTGGGAGGGTTGGAGGGAGGCGAAAGATGACGAGTAGACATACAAGACCCTTTAAATGATGATTTACTAATATAACAGTTAAGTAAGCAGTGATACGCGCTGTTGGCTGTTTAGGACAAATAAACAAGAAAGGTAAGCACAATAAATGATTCCCTGTGCAGTACTTTTTGAATGATAGGCGGCATGGTACGAGTTGCATACGGGCAAAAACAAAACCAAACACTTTTGTGTCCCCCCCAATCCTGACATCGGATCTGCACCCCTGCGTTTGATGCGTAATCATCCAAATGTCCGGTAACACTAAACCTGCTATACACATTTATTGTAAAATTGTATTCTTACATCATGTCCGAGTCCCCATTTATTGTATGTGCCACCCACAACAAAACAAATTCCTTGCAAGTGTAAATTTGTGGCAATAAATCTCTGATTCTGACTTGAGTTGCGCAGGATAATGAGTGTAAGAACAGTGAGCCGTTTAAAAACCTGGCGTTATAGAAAGCATGTCCAGAGACAGACCCAGCAACCCCTTGCTCCAGGGTCTCCATTAACAAGCAGCAGTCAGCTGTGCTGTTGTCACCTGGATTTCAGCAGTCAAATTCTACGTGGGACTCATTGGGTCATGTGTAGGTGCTACAAAGAAAGGCTGATCTTAAGCAAAAGGCTGCATTCGAAGACCATTAATGACAGCTTGTCCTACCCACATGGTCACGCCTGGACAGGACACCTTCATGACAAACACCAAAACCAGCATGTCTGAAGTGCTTTTTATTGCAGCAGTGATTTGGGGTGCCTGTTGTCATGTTTAGATCTTGTTGAAGGCCGCCACGTCCATGGACTGGACAAAGTCTTCGAACGCTGTGATCCTCTCCTCCAGGATATCTGTTCCCACCTGGAAGACAAAGTTGGACATATTTACATAATTACCCCCAGACACCCCCCCCTCCGAGTTAGAACAATCCAATTCCTAGAGCCCCCACCTTGTCATCTTCCACCACACAGCCGATCTGCAGCTTCCTGATGCCGTAGCCCACCGGTACCAGCTTGGCTACAGGGAGACCAGAGAGGCAGTGATGTCACAGGACTGTCCATACAGGAGGACATGGGTTCTAGTCTAGCGTGACCACACAGGAGGAAATGGGTTCTAGTCTAGTGTGACCACACAGGAGGACATGGGTTCCAGTCTAGCGTGACCATACAGGAGGACATGGGTTCTAGTGAGTGGGGAGAGCCGTCAGTCATAATGATGTCATCACGGTCTCAGCCGAAAGATGGTACAAGATCATCACAAGCTCTGCTGTGAGTGTGTCCAGTGTGTAGTGGTGTGTGGTCTACGTACACTGTCCCCAGAGCAGGCCATCCAGTTGTATGGTGCGGACACACTCCTCCAGCTTAGCCATGTCCGTCTCGTCGTCCCACGGCTTCACGTCCAACAGGATGGACGACTTGGCGATCAGCGCTGGCTCTAAGACAACAGCAACACAACCTCAGTAACCATAGCAACACTTGCTCAGTAACGATGGACCGAGGAGCTGATAATCCAAGTGTGGTTTGATGGCAAGAGACATTTCTAATCTTCCATGTGTAATGCCAACCCAGAGATGCAGGATATAGTGACAGCATTATCCACAACATGTGTATTTCAGGGTGTAGTCGCTTACTTTTAGATTTCTTGGCGGCATACTCTGCTATCCGCGCTGCCTTGATCCTGGCCGCCTCCTCGCTTTCCTGGAGGACAAGGGCGGTTACAACATCTGGAACAAACCACAACCGCAACCTAGCAACAGGTTGGTCTAGAAGAGCTGTCAGGTCATAAGGATGTCATCACGGACTCAGCCGAAAGATGGTATAAGATCATCACAAGCTCCGCCCTTAACCCACCTGGTGCTACAGGTAACAGCCACCTGTATTTAAACATTAGTCTACAGGTAATACCTGTATATGAACCTTATTCTACAGGTAACACGTGTATGAACATTAGTTTATAGGCAACAGACGCATGTATATTCACACCTGGTCATACTTTAAAGTATCTGGTATTATTCTACAGGCTAACAAGTAGTCTTCTGGTTAGCATGGTTACCGAGACCCACCTCGTCATCAGAGCCGAACAGGTCGATGTCATCATCGTCGTCGTCATCACCGTCTGCCGTGGGGGCAGGGCATGCAGCGGGGGTGGGGCATGCGGTGCTGTCTGCCACACCAGCAGGGCCGTACTGGCCCAGGGGCTTCTTCACTCCAGGGAGGCTAAGACACAAACGGCAGGTTAGAGAGCAGACAGGGACCCGATTGGGCGCCACTGCAGAGAACCCGGGGTCAGTTAACAGAATGGTCATCAACGAAATCAGCCGAAAGATGGTAAAAGAAATAATCATTCACCCGGGACTAGACCCCCCCCCCCCCCGGGCCATCCATGAGAGCTCACCTGGCCTTCTCCTTCTGGAAGGACTTGATGTGGTTGTACCAGCGCAAGGCATGACACAACTGGCTGGAGGGGGGGCTGGAGATGGCATCGAACACAGCCACGTCCGCCTGGGATGGCACAAAGCTGCAGGAACAACAAAGACTTTAACCTTCTGAGCCCGACCCAGGAGCTATTCTCCAGGACGCATCAGATAACTTGGTTAACTGCAGCTAGCTGGAGGTGGAGCCACGCCAAACAGCTAGCTGGAGGTGGAGCCACGCCAAACAGCTAGCTGGAGCCACGCTAAACAGCTAGCTGGAGCTGGAGCCATGCTTAGAGCTAGCTGGAGTCGTCATCGCACCAAGACAAGACGGCTCTGCCGTTAGCTTGAGGCGCTATCCATGCGGAGATCTAGACATAGCCATATTATAAGCAGCTTAACAAAATACATTAGACTACAATAAAAACAGACTTGATCAAATATATAAAATACAAATTATAAACTCTATAAACTAGGTATAAACTCTATAAAATACGTATTTTTATGTACCCCTCCATGTAGCTCCTGTCGGCGAGGAAGCCGTCCAGGACTTGCAGCCCCGCGGGGGTCTTCAGGTCGCCGAAACCCATGTCTTCTGTGTGAGGAGGAGAACCGGAGGAGCAGCGAAGGAGCGACAGAGGAGGGACGTTGGGCCTTTATACCGGAGGAGCAGCGAAGGAGGAGGAGGTGCGACTCTTCGTCTTCTTCTGTTTTAAGGTCTTCATACGATGGGGAGATGCTGCCACCAACAGGCACAGTCCAAACTGCACATAACCTTATCTGTATATTATATATTATTCATATTTAATATTCACTTTGTATACGTCCGTAAAGTATTTTATATTTTCTACTTCCTTTGTATTTAATATTGCTCTCTAACCTGCCATTTGCTCCTCATTAATATTAATATAATTTTTAACCTTTGTATCGTACTTTATATCTCACCTTTTTCTTCCCTTACATTTTTAGTATTTTTTATTCAACTTTTTATATGGTTATTTTGCCTTTGTTCAATTTTGAACCTTGCTTTGGCAGTGTACATTATTGTTTTTCACATCAATTAAGCTCTTCTGAATTGAATTGAATAAATATTTAGATTGTGTTTTAAATGTTACTATTACTGCAAATCTTTTTCTCTTCCTTGTTACCTAAACACAACTCAGATGTAAAAACATGGAAAACACAACCATGTTGGACTGGGAGACATGGACTGAAAGTAATATTTGTACTGGGAGACATGGACTGAAAGTATTGTTTGTACTGGGAGACATGGACTGAAAGTATTATTTGTACTGGGAGACATGGACTGAACGCATTATTTGTAATGGGAGACATGGCCTGAAAGTAATATTTGTACTGGGAGACATGGACTCCAGAAAGTGTTCCAGAAAGGGTTCAACAAACTCTTTAAAACCTTAACTCTAGGTTGAGTTTTTGGTTTCAGAACAGGTGGTAACACTTATAGTGTTTCTCAATACCAAGTACGCCAAGTTCGGACTTGGCGTACTTGGTAGTTCGGACTTGGTAAGTTCGACTCGGGAGGACGCAGTTCGGTCATTCTGCAGTTGGAACAACAGCGGACTTGATGACGTCACCATCTCAGCTCGTCTTGACTGTACATCTACTCCGGTTATTTTCACTGTAATGTATATTTACAATAAAACGAAATATGATATAAAATACAACCCTGCTTCTTTTCATTTTAAAAATATTAATATGTATAAATATTTGTATTGTTCTGTAGCCTACATATCTGTAGCCTGCCCTACATAAAAAGCTAGTGGCGAGAAAAATGATGTTTATGTTGGTGTGGACGTCGGTGAATTAATTAATGAAAGGAGCAGCTGGTTGGTGCGCGAAATGCATTCTGGGATACTTGGCTGCCCAAGTCCACACCAGGGCCGTGTTCCGATATCCATACTTCCATGAGTACACTTAAACATAGTACACTATCCGTACTCAATAGGTATGCAGAGCTTCAGATGTTAGTGCTGTTCCAAATGCAGTACTCTGTGGCGCACTTAACGGAAATGACATCAGCTGCGTGGCCGCATCACCCGCCAAACACGTGAATTCATTAGACGTTCTCTGAGCACGGCTCCGCCTCTTCCGCTACGTAGCTAAGATGGCTGCCGTTGAGTACGCAGTGTACACCGTCGCACACTCAGCATTTTGGCCTTTTTGAGTACACATACGGGTCCTTTCAAGTACACTTCTTTTGCCGCGATCGAGGTATTTCAGATACCGAGAACACGGTACTCAGAACATGTTAAGAATCGGGCTTCTTCATTGGTTCTCATGATGCGCCTGCGCGTTTCGTCGCCGGTCTCAATGCCTTCTTGAGAGCGGGAAATTGTTGTGATGGCCTGCGTAGGTCTACTTCTGTTTTTTTTTAATGTTTGTTAACGTTTTAATGATTCAGGTTGCGTTTTAATGATAAGGGTTATGGTTAGGGTTATGGTTAGGGTTATGGTTAGGGTAATGGTTATGGTTAGGGTTATGGTTATGGTTAGGGTTATGGTTAGGGTTATGGTTAGGGTTAGGGAAATGTCCCGGCTACGCTATGACTGTAGGAAACGGAAATAGCATGCTTCAAGGATCGAACCAATCAGGGAGCGAATTCTTGCATACTAATTAGGTAAGTTATCGTATTCTCGCCCTAGAACACGGCTACATCCATAGCTCCTGCGATCATAATCGGAACACCCTACGTACTCAAACTAAGTATACTAAGTACGGGTAGTACGGATATCGGAACACGGCCCATGGCTGTGTTCCAAAGTGGAGGCTGCAGTCTCGCTAGAACTCTTCCTTACGAGTCGCGTTCTATAGAGATGAGACTAGAGTGCTGCCTAGTGGTTGAGAGCGTTCGGAGTTTGGAACGACTTCCTAGTGCGGAGGCGCTTCCGCTTTTTAATACCGCGCTTCCGCCTTCAAAACTACGCGCCTTTTAAAAACGTTTTTTTGCATGTCATGGTGAAATGAATACAGCACAAAATAATTCGGAACATTTTAAAATAACTTCACTTACATTTGAACGTGTATTGCCTTTCTTCCGCCATTTTTAAATACCCCCGCCCGCTACGCAGAGGATTGTGGGTATTTTAGCTCGACGAGGATCCATCGATGCATGCTTCAAAATTGTCCAGAATTCTCAAAAACAAAGGCTGCGAAAAGAGCGCGAATTTCCGAGTGCTCTCAACTTTGGAACAGTGCTTGGCGGCGTTCTATGACGCGGCGTACTTGAAAGGGGGTCCGTTAAGCATTCTTCCTCCACTTCGGAATGCGGCCCATAGACATACAGTATATACGTAGACGCCTCATGACGTGCTGGAACGTAACCCAGCGTCGCCGCCATATTGGTTGGGTCTCCTCATTCTAGTCTAGCATAGGAGTCAACGGGAGAGCAAGCTATGCCAGTATGTTGTGCAGCTTACGGCGCAGTATTGACACCAGATCGCGTGGGATTACCTTTCACAAGTAAGATTGAACAATAATTCTTATTATTTTAAAATATATATATATATACACAGTATATAATAATAATAATAAATAATATAATAATAATAATTCGTCCTGTATCATAAATAAATCTCTGCCGTTTGTAACAAACCAAACCGTGTGAACATTCGGGGAGTTATGCATATTATTGTCGTTGGGGATACACCTTAGCCTAGAACTCTAGACACCCCCTAGCGGCAGCAAATTTATTTGGCAGCTAGTGTAGGTCTAGCACGGCTCCGTCGGCTTTTTGGTGCTGGAAACACCAAGTATGTCTTGTATGTATGACCAATCACAGCGTGAGGGGCGGAGTCGAAAGCCGGGCTACCATGACGACAGAGTTGCGACGGTTCCGTGTTAGGTAAACAATGGCTGCTGCTGGCGAACGGCTGTCTTTCCACTCGGCTTTGGCCGCGACTCTTCAAGACTTGAAGTTAACATTTTATTTGAGAAAAGAACAAAGAACGACACTGAAGTCTTTCCTCGAAAATAAATACGTATTCGGAGTTTTGATTAATGACGTAGTCAGAGCGATGGCTCTGACTACGTCACCTTCTTCGTTGCTCTGATTGGTTGTAGCGCTATCCTATTGCGTGCAGAGGGAACTTGAAAGACAACCGTTTATCCCGCCCACACTGCCAATGGAGCTGAGCCAGACCTTACATCTTTCTGATGTGGGTCTGGCTTGCCAGGCTAGATACACCTTCCTCAATAGAAATAAATGCACTGGGGGCGCACTGGGGACCCATCCAAGATGGCGGCCGCGCTGATACGTCAGCTCCAACAGGCAGCGTCAATCTATGAGGCGTCTACGTATATTATGTCTATGGTCCACACAAGTCACCACCCGATGCATCCTTGATAAAATGGGTGGAGCAAGAACACATCCGGGCATTTGGACTGTACTTGGCTAGATGCGGACTTTGAATTGGATCAGTACTTGGGACCTGCGACTGATGACGTTTCACAAGTCCACAAGAACACAAGTACGGACAAGTACGCAGATTGAGAAACGTCCTTAGTTCAATCAACTCTGAGTTAAGGTAACCCTGAGTGAAGCTCGTGCATGAGGATATAAAAAGCCCTCATCAATGGAGCACAGATAACATGATTCACCATGGCAACAAGCGATAAAAAGCCTCACTCCTACTTCTCCCCAGTGGAGTTTTAATATTAATGACCAAGAGGGAGGGGCTTCGGCCCTCGGCTGTCATTGGTCCAGCCCAGAATCAATCCTGACTAATGGGCCGATCTACCAGTTTTGTGTACCAATAGGCACCGCTGGACTGGCCATCGGGCAGTATTAGTAACGGTATTAGTCATGATACCTATTGGCAATAGGTATCATGACTAATACCATTACTAATACTAGTAGCATTAGTAAAAATAACCATCGGCCAAATGCTGGCCAGTCCAGCGGTGCTGAGACTGATACCTGCATGTCTGTGGAAGTCTTCTTTGAGAAGTGTGGTGGCTCTGTGGCTTGGGAATAGTATAGTATTATACTATAACACAACTAACATGTATAGTAGCCGTTTCAGTGCAAGTGTCATTTCGGACAGCCCGACAGACAGTTGCCTTGGACACATGCTCTGCATCACCGAGGTTATACACAAAACTGCTGTTGGCAAAAAGACGAAGTGCAATACAAAGAATGAGCTCTGAACTGAGAGCGTGTCCACGATGTGTCATGTGAACGATGTTAGGGCTGAGAATATTGTTTCGATAAATTATTGATGATGCAGAGAAACGGAAACGCTCAAACAGGTACTCATCAGGGAATAATAACACATCCAATCGGGGTCTAATAGTAGTAATAATAATAATAATAATAATCCTCTCCCGACAGAGATTCCTGCCTTCAGTCTGCAGGCTTCAACTTGAGAGCAGGAGAAACTCAGGGTTAGTTGAAGAAACGGTTCTACGGGGGTGCATAAGCATGCATTGCACCCCCCCCCCGTCGACAATCGCGCAACCCCCCCCCCCCCCCGACAACCGCGCCCGATCTGGTTTTACGGGTTTTATTTACACACAATATCAACATCCAACTATGCTTGTTGTCGCGGGCCTGGCTCTGACAACCCGTGCGTGCTCCGTGTCCGGTCCTCCCGGGTCCAGCATGCTACTGTGTTAAAAAGGGAGAGAGTGATTAGCTCAACAGGATGCAGGTGTGCCAATCACTCTCACCTGGCGCCGCTCTCCTGAGCCCCCTCCACAGCCCTCTCCTGCAGCTGATACACCACGCCCCCCCACAGAGCCCCGATACCACGAGTCACCATGACAAGCGAGAAAAAAAGATCAACTTATTTCAGTGCGAAGGAGTTGGGGGTCCTTATGCTGGCCTACGGCGAGTATGACCACATATTTCGCCGCAAATCCAGCACAGCTGCAGCAGCGAAGGAGAGAGAGAGACGGCATGGGAGAAAATTGCTGAGTCAACGCGTAAGTTTGAATGTACTATTCCATTGACGTAACATTTAACCGTAAGATCGTAGCAGAATCACAATCACAATCAGAATCGCTTTTATTCGCCAAATGCATCAATGGACACACAGGAATTTGACTTGGCATCCAGTGCTTAACACAAAACTAGACAGACAGACAGACAGTAAAATGTGCATAGCTCTAGTAAGACATGCTATTTAAAACAATGTATGAATAAGAGGATAATAAAAGTTAAAAGTCCAGTTCAGACTCCTGTAGGAAGGAGGGGGGGCAGTCATTGATTCAGGAGGGAAATAGCCTTAGGAAAAAAGCTATTCTGGTGGCGTGTGGTCCCTGGCCTGATGGCACGGTACCGCCTACCCGAGGGGAGCAGCTGAAAGATGTTGCTTGCAGGATGAGATTTATCAGCAGCGATTTTACCTGCCCTCTTCCTGACCCTGACCTCATACAGGTCACTGATTGACAGCTGCCCCTGTCCAGTCAGCCTCTCTGCTGTGCGCACTATACGTTGCAGCCTGTTCTTTGCAAGGGCGGATGCTGAGGCAAACCACACCGTGATGGATGAAGAAAGAAGGCTTTTCACAGTGGCTTTGTAAAACCTGGACCGAACAGAGCTGGAGACGTTCAGTTTCCGTAGCTGCCTCAGGAAAAGCATTCCACTGTGCGCCCTCTTGATGATGGAGGAGGTGTTTTCTTCCCATTTGAGGTTGTTTGCTATTGTGGTGCCGATTTGAATGACTCCACAACCTTAACAACAGAGCTATTGATGGTTAGGGGTAGTAGAGGGGAGGGGGCTCGGTGGAAGTCTATCAGCATTTCCACTGTCTTTTTGGAGTTGAGTTCCAGATTATTTCTGGCACACCACACAACCAGATGAGACACTTCCTGCCTATAAACAGACTCATCGTTGCCCTTGATAAGGCCGACCGAGGTGGTGTCGTCTGCAAATGTAATCAATTTTTTTTTTTTTTTTTTTTTTTGTGCCCACCACCCTCATCGGAGGACAACTTTATTTTTTATTTTCATTTTTTTTACACAAGGTGATTACATAATATCCTACCGGTGATCCCCTATAGCACCACACTGAGTGAAACATGAGACAAACGGACAGACAGACAGACAGACAGACAGACAAGTGAAACGGTTGAGACGGAGAGACAGACAGACAGACAGGTTGACAGGGAATAAGACGGGACGAAGACAGACCTGACAAAACGGGACTAGACAGTTAAACACAAGAATGTATCCTGAAAAGAAAAAAAAAAAAAAAAAAGGGAAAGGAGAAAAAGACTATGTGGTTGAGTGTAGAGTGGAGCATGTGTGTGTGTGTGTGTGTGTGTGTGTGTGTGTGTGTGGGGGGGGGGGGGGGGGGGGGGGGTACAAGGAAAGGAAAGGAAGGGAGGGGGGGTTGTATTTATGTTTTTGTTGAATGTAGATATGATATAAAGGGGGACCAGGTATTTTCAAAGGCTGACATTTGCTTCCTTCTATGTGCATAATGTTTTTCTATTGTAATGTATTCTGAAATTAAGTTTGTCCAGTGATTAATATGGCAAGATTTCTTTGATTTCCAGTTTTGGAGGACTACTTTCTTAGTGACAGCTAGAGAGATGAGCAAGGGGTTCTTGGAGATTTGCGGAATGTGGACTATGGGAATGTCACCTAGAAGACAAAGTGTAGGAGATGATGGGATTCTGTAGTCCAGGATGGTGGAGAGTGCCTCAGTGACTGTGATCCAAAAGGAGTAGATTGGTTGACAGAGCCACATGGCATGTAGGTAGTCGTCTGTGCTACCTAAAGTGCATTGTGAACAAATATCTGTGTTAGTTAATCCCATTTTAAACATTTTACTTTGAGTGATGTGAGATCTATGAATGACTTTATATTGTATAAGCTGTAGGTTTGTATTAGCGGTCATGGAGAATGTGTTGTTGCAGATTTGTTCCCAATAATCGGGGTTGGGAGAGAGGGCCAAGTCATTTTCCCATTTGGTTGTTGGGAGTGTTAATGTTGTTTTTAAGTTTGAGATCATTGTATATAACTGGGAGGTTAGTTTTTTGAAGTTATTTATTTTCATGAGGTTTCCTATAAGTTCGGAGGGTTGTAATGTGTTGTTGTTGAGTCTAGTTTTGTCTTTAATTTTAAGTTTAAGTTGTTGATATTGAAGAAACTGTTCTCTCCCAACCCCATATTTCTGTGTCAGTGTGTTGAATGATATGAATTGATGGTTCTGAAACAGGTGGTGAAGATGCGTGATTCCTTTTTGCGCCCATGTGGAGAAGTGAAAAGGTTTGTTCTGTAATGTGAGTGCTGGGTTGTGCCAGAGTGGGGTGTACTTATTTAGTGCTAGTGATGATTTTGTGATTTGGTTTGTTTTCCACCAGGCTGTCAGAGTTGAATTGATGGTAATGCGCTGGCAGAAGTTGGATTTTTTGACTGACTGTGAGAGGAAGGGAAGGTCTGCAATTGTGATATTTGTACATTGGTTTTGTTCCAGTTCCAGCCATGGGTAATTGTAATTATGTATGTTGATCCATTTGACTAAGTACTGTAACTGATTTGCCAGGAAGTAATGATGGAAGTTTGGTGCCTCGAGCCCACCATGTGATTTTTTATTCTGAAGTGTTGTGAGTGATATTCTGGGTTTTTTATATTTCCAATAAAATTGTGTTGTTAATGAATTGAGAGTTTTGAACCAATTATCTGTGGGAGTAGTAGGGATCATGGAGAAGAGGTAGTTAATCTGTGGAAGTGTTTTCATTTTGACTGCAGCTATTCTTCCGAGGAGTGTGAGTGGATGGTTGGACCAGCGTTTGTAATCGTCTTCGATTTTCCTGAGGAGGGGAGTATAGTTGAGGGTAAAAAGCTCTGACAGCTTGGGGGAAATATGAATCCCTAGATACTTGATGTTGCCAGTGTGAAAGTGGGGGGGAGTGTCCTGAGCTCCAGAATCCCATGCATCGTCTGAGAGGGGTAGTAAGATTGATTTATTCCAGTTGATAGTGTAATGTGAGACATGAGAGAATCTATTGATGATATTGAAAGTTTCTTTAAGTGATACCTGAGGGTTCTGTATATAAAGTAAAAGATCATCCGCATATAAACTGATTTTGTGTTGTACGTGTGCTACCTGAATTCCTTTGATTATGCTGTTTTGTCGTATTGCTGCTGCAAGAGGTTCAATGAAAATGGCAAAGAGGGAAGGCGAAAGAGGGCATCCCTGTCTGGTGCCCAGGTGCAGTGTGAAACTCTGTGAGGTGATTCCGTTAGTTGTAATTGTGGCCCTGGGTGATGTGTACAGTGTTTTAATCCAGTGGATGAACGATTCTCCGAAACCAAACCTATGGAGAGTGGTGAATAAAAATGACCAATTGACCTTATCAAAAGCTTTCTCTGCATCAAGTGAAATGATAATGGTTTTCTGTTGTGTTTCTTGTGATATATTGATTAGGTTGAACAGTCTGCGGACGTTATCTGTAGCATGTCTATTTTTATGAAGCCTGTCTGATCTGGATGGATGAGTACGGGAGTGACTGTTTCTATTCTAGTTGCTAGTGCTTTGGTGATAATTTTCAGATCAGTGTTCAATAGTGAGAGAGGTCGGTAGCTAGAGGGGTGAGATGGATCTTTGTTTGGTTTTAACAGTAATGTCATGGCTGCTGTGTTCATGTATGTGGGTATGGTGGAAGAGGTTTTTATTTCTATAGTTACTCTGTTGAATAGTGGTGCTAATATGTCCCAAAAATGTCTGTAAAATTCGGCTGGTAGTCCATCTGGTCCAGGAGATTTGTTGCTGGGGATTTTATTGAGGGCTATGGTAAGTTCGAGGTTAAGGTCTAGAATGTTGGTTTGTTCTGTAGATAACTTTGGTAAAGTCACATTGTTTAAGAAGGTGTCTATTTCTAGTTGTGTGGGTTGGTGAGTAGGGGAGTAGAGGTTGATGTAGAAATTCCGAAATATGTCGTTTATATCCTGTGGGTCTTGGTTAATATTTCCTGCGGAGTCATAAATGGCTGGGATGGTTGATTTCTCTTTCTTGTGTTGGAGTAGATTTGCTAAATATTTACTGTTTATTTTATTGCTGTATTGAAAACCATTATATTTCAGTTGTTGAATTTGGAATTGTGTTCTTTTCTCTATGATATCGCCAAGTTGTGTTCTGAGTTCTTTTAATTCCTTTTGTTTTGGTTCACTGGGGTGGTGGGATATTTCATTCGTTAAGTGTTTGATGTTTTGTTCCAATGTGTTTTCCAATTGCTTTTGCTGTTTTTTTTTGTATGAGGAGAATGAGATGATTTTCCCTCTGATTACAGCTTTCCCAGTTTCCCATAGCAGTGAAGGTGAGGTGTCTGGAGAGTCGTTCATCTCCAGAAAGAATGCCCACTCTCGCCTTATAAGGGTTGTAAAGTTGGGGTCTTCTAACAGAGAAGTATTGAATCGCCATGTGGTTGAAGTTTTGGTATATGTCTGAGTATTTATAGAGAGGGAGACGGGGGCATGATCACTGATTACTATTGAGTGGATTGTGTTATCTGATATTTTGGGTATTAGTGAATTACTGATGATAAATAAATCGATTCTAGAGGAACATTGGTGAACTGTTGAAAAATATGAGTATTCTCTCAGAGAAGGGTTGCTCATTCTCCAACTGTCGCTAAGGCCATAGTCCTCCATATATTGTTTAATTGTGTCAGTGGAATGCCAGTTTCTTAAGTTGCCAGAGGTGCTTGAGCGATCGATTGTGGGATTAATGACAGTATTGAAGTCTCCTGCTATGATGAGGTTGTTTGAGTTAGATAATATGGAGAAAAGGTTATGGAAGAAAGATGGGTCATCATTATTCGGGCCATAAATATTTGCCAGTGTAAATGTTGTGTGGTTGAAAATTGCGTTGATAATGATGAATCTCCCGTCTGGGTCTGTGATGGATTGGTTTAGTGAGAACTGAATATCTTTATTTATTAGAATTGAGACACCCCTTTGTTTGCTGTTGTATGTTGATGAGTATATTTTGTCAAATTGTCTGAATTTAAGATTCTGTGTTTCTGTATCTGTTAAATGTGTTTCTTGTAGGAAGCAAATGTCAGCCTTTAATTTTGTGAGGTGGTTAATTATTTTGAGTCTTTTAGATTGGTTACGGACAGTACCGCGGGAAGTAGGGGTGCTGGGGGTGCTGCAGCACCCCCTGCTGGTGGCGTTGCTGCACCCCAAAAATGTATTTACCAAAAATAACTACATGAAATAAAGTGAAAAAAAAGAAAATGCTAAAAGTTAACTGGAAACACTAATAACTATAAATTGTCGCGGTCTGGCTTAATATTCATTATACAATTTTGTCATGCTAGTCACATGACCATACGTAGTGTCAAGTGTCACGTACGGTCACGTATCGTCACTGTAAGTGACAACACGTATCGTCACTGTAAGTGACAATACGTGACACTTGACACTACAAGTTGTAGTCCAGCTAACTGACCACCGTTAAAAAATGACGCAAAAAAGGATTTCAGACTTTTTTGGGAAGCCTCAACAAAATAAAAAGAGATGCATCAGAGAGTTGGAAGAGGCAGACTCGCAGCCCAGTCTGATCACCCCTGAAACGACCAAAACAGCACTCCCAGACTGTGATGACCGGGACCGGCAGTGTGTTGACAGGAGCTGTGTGCCTTTAATTCAAACTACGCGCTTGTATATATTTTTTTTATCAATGTAGCGAGTTGCGAGTTAAGTGCAGCGCAGACTGAGCATTTTTTTTCTCAGCACCCCCTGCTGAGAATATGTTCCCGCGGCTATGGTTACGGAAGCCGCGTATATTCCATGATATCAATTTAAGTGGTTGCATGAGTGTATGACAGGTATGTCAGAGTTGTGAGCTGGTACATTTGGGTTAGGGGACAAGGAAGGGAGAGGGAAGGATAGGGGGGTTCCGTTGCGGGGATATGGTGTGTGTGTTTTTTGCTCATCAGTGATGGGTAGATGTGTGCCATATCTTGCATAACATGAAATACAGATCTAGCAGCAGACAGACATTGAACAAGGGGATACACATATTCACAAAGACAGACAAAAAGACAAGACATAAACAAACAACATACCTCAACAGAGAGAGGTACATTCATCAGACTATGGGAGAGAGAGAGAAAGAGAGAGAGATATAGAGAGAGATATATAGAGAGAGAGAGAGAGAGAGAGAGAGAGAGAGCAACTGCATAAAAGAGAGAGCAGTAAAACAAATACTTTACAAACAAACAAATAATAAGAAAATAACATTTAAAAAAACAAAACAGAAATTTAAACTAAAGCGTGAAAACAAAGGGAAAAAGCGGTCTGGCGACGCTGCGCCATGAATCCTATTGTCGATTGTCTATTTTTTCCGAGTTCTGGCAGAGTAGTGTTTTTATAGTCCATCAGTCATTCAAATAGTCCATCAACACCAGCGAAGATTAAGAAAAACGCCACTTACCTGCACTCAAAACGTATTCGAGGCAGTATCATACTCACAACCATGTCGTGACTTTGGGGTTCCTGTATAGTTCGTCATTAATGTATAATTTATCCACCACTAATCGGGTCTTGATTTTTTGAGCCCTGTGCTCTTTCATTATTGGAAAAAATGTAATCAATTTGATGGAGTTGTTGGTGGAAGTGCAATCATTGGTGTATAGTGAGTAGAGGAATGGTGACAGCACGCACCCCTGAGGTGCTCCGATGTTGGTGGACCGGAGATCAGACATGTGATGGCCAAGCCGCACCTGCTGTTGCCTGTTGGTGAGGAAATCCGTAATCCCGCGGCAGATAGAGGGTTCCACCCCAATCAGTGACATCTTCCCCTGCAGCCGCTCAGGTATGATGGTATTAAAGGCTGCACTAAAATCCACAAACAGCATCCTGACATAAGAGCCAGGAGAATCGAGATGGTCCAGAGCAAAATGCAGGCTAAGATTAACTGCATCATCCACTGAGCGGTTTGCTCTGTATGCAAACTGCAGTGGATCAAGATGGGGAGCTGTGATGGGTTTGCGATGGGACAGAACCAGCTGCTCTAGACATTTCATGACCACAGATGTAAGGGCCACGGGTCTGTAGTCATTGAGGCCCTGGACACAGTTCTTCTTTGGGACTGGGATGATGATGGAGGATTTAAAATAGGCAGGAACCTTAGATAAAACAACAGACTGATTGAACATGTCTGTAAAGACTGCAGCAAGCTGACTGGCGCAGTGCTTCAGAGTGGCAGGCGAGATCCCATCCGGGCCCCCTGCTTTCCTTGCATTCTGCCGGCTGAATAGCCGGTGTACGTCCTTCTCCTCAATAGTAAAGGGAGCTTGATTGTGAGGGGGAGTGTTCACCTACATACTTAAGTGGATTCCATGGTTATGGGGCTGTGTGGATACGATACCCTGATCCAGCCTGGAAGGGGAGGGGGGAGCAGAAGAAGACCTCTCAAATCGGGTATAAAATTCATTAAAATCATTGGCCAGTTTAAAAGATGGGGTGGCGTGTTTTATTTTATTTTTATAGCCTGTCAAGTTCTTCAGTGACCTCCAGGCTGAAGAGAGTCATTGGTGCTAAATTGTTCCTCCATCGTCACCTTGTAGGCAGCTTTTGCTTCTCTAATGGCGTTGCTTAACTTTTGCCTGGCAAGCCTATATTCATCTCCATTCCCCTCTCTCTGGGCCTGCTCCTTGGTTTCCCTAAGCAGCCTTAATGATTTTGTGAACCAGGGCTTGCTGTTATATTTCACCACCGTTTTGGTGAGAATACAGGTTTGCTCACAAAAAGAAATATATGCACACACAGTGTCTGTATATGAGTCAATGGAGTCACAAGTGGCATGCATGGATTCCCAATCTGTGGTGTTTAGACAGTCCTGTAACATCCCAATTGCCTCAGTCGTCCACCTTTTAGATGTGTGCTGGACCGGTTTGACTACTTTGAGTTTTTGTCTGTAGGTGGGGACCATCTGAATTAAACAGTGATCAGAATTCCCAAGGGGGGCACGGGGAAGTGAATGATAGGCTGCTTTGTGGACAGAATAAAAATGATCCAGTGTATTCTTCCCGCGAGTGGGGCAGCTGACTAGTTGTTTGTATTTGGGGAGATCGTGTTTTAAATGGCAGGCATTGAAGTCGCCCAGAACGAGAAGCACGGAGTTAGGGTGCTTAATCTCAATGTTCATAATCAGCTCCGTCAGGGCGCGCTGCGCCTCCTGTGTATTAACTTCGGATGGGATATACACACATGCAAATATAACAGAGGCGGGCATAGAAGGGTTTGCAGTCTATGGCTATAAACTCCAGCAAGGGGCAGCAGTGCTTGTGTATTAATGAAACATCGGTGCACCAGCTTGAATTAATGTAGCAACACAGACCTCCGCCTAGTGACTTCCCACACAGGCTTTTATCGCGGTCGGTCCTGATGAAGTGATATCCAGGTAATTCCACAGCTGAATCCAAGATGTCAGCTTTCAGCCAGGTCTCGGTGAATACGAAAGCCGCAATCCATTACTGCGTATTGCGCTATCCAACTGCGTAACCACGGAGACCCCTCGAGCCCTCATAGTTCTCCGTCGTGGTGCCGGATACGCAATGCAATTTCCCGCCCGCAAAACAAACAAGGTGCAAAGTAAACAAGATTTCACACAAGATTCACACAACATTTCACACAAGTAAACAAGTACAAAAGGGATACATAGTTAAGAGGGATAGTTAAAAGGGGATAAATTATAATAAAAAATAAAATGCTTTAAAAGTAAAAAACGTAATTGCTAAAAACAAACTATTTACAACCATGTAGTGCAATTTGCCACCGTCTCTTTTAAGTTATAGGTTCAAGTAGGTCGGGTTGGCATTCTGGAGCTTTATGCATCCATAGTAGAGCATAATGTATACAGTATGTCGTGCATCGCGTCATCCTGGTCCTCGTCAGCCACTTTCCTTAACATGTCACCAATTGTCTTTGTGAAGCGGGTGATGGGGTTTTTAGAGGACCAATCGCAGCCCTTGCCGTCTCCGTTGTCCGTTGACGGAGTGACGGACACTTAAAAAATATTTCATGCAGCCGGAGACGATGGAGAGGCTCTCCGACAGGCTCTCCGGCGACGTAGAGGGCTCTCCGTAACCAATGTAGAGCACTTTACGCAGGAGTATACATTTATACTCCTGCGTAAAGTGCTCTACGTCGGTTATGGAGAGCCGGAGAGCCCTCTACGTCGCCGGAGAGTGACGTAGAGGACTTAGAGGACAACGGAGACGGCAAGGGCTGCGATTGGTCCTCTAAAAACATAATTTCCGGACGAGGACCAGGATGACGCGATGCACGACATATACACTATGCTCTATGGACGCATAAAGCTCCAGAATGCCAACCCGACCTACTTGAACCTATAACTTAAAAGAGACAGTGGCAAATTGCACTACACATGGTTGTAAATGGTTTGTTTTTCGCAATTACGTTTTTTACTTTTAAAGCATTTCATTTTTATTATAATTATATTTATCCCCTTTTAACTATCCCTCTTAACTATGTATCCCTTTTGTACTTGTTTACTTGTGTGAAATGTTGTGTGAATCTTGTGTGAAATCTTGTTTACTTTGCGCCTGGTTTGTTTTGCGGGCGGGAAATTGCATTGCGTATCCGGCACCATGATGGAGAACTATGAGGGCTCGAGGGGTCTCCGTGGTTACGCAGTTGGATAGCGCATTACGCAGTTGTAGAAGTATAACCACCGCTTAACCGACGTAGAGCACTTTACGCAGGAGTATGATAATTAGGCTTTAGTCCATAACAGAAGATTGAGCTCGTCGATTTTGTTGCAGAGAGAGCGCACGTTGGAAAACAGGCCCGGTTCTAGACTGCCTTGATTGGGTGGGCAGTAAGAAATGTTGATTGGTCACCAACTGCTACTGTGTTGAGTGCCATAGGGATGACATTTTTTTGTATGCCTACCAGTCTATGATGCCAACCCCAACGTAAGCATCGCCGATTCGCCATGGTTCCATCTGCAAAACTCTAATGGGAATTATTTTTCTGGATTGACGAAGAAAACAAATTCTGTGGCCAACGAATTCTTGATGCCAGTCTACTAACATATTTTCTATTTAAATGTGAAGCTACAATCTCCCCCCGTTATAGGAGGACAACTTTATCAGTGCCCAATTATAGTTAGTTATCTAATTTATCTAATATTAAATGGAATCTAACCCTAAATATTACTATTTGTATTATTATCTTCCAGCATTTGCTAATGTTACAAGTTTTCAAGTTTGGAGTATAAACAATAACTATTTTACAACAGATTTTTTTACAAAGTTTTTTTGTGATTTGTGTTTTTTTGTGGGGTTTTTTTATCACAAGAAACATTTTAGTTGTTCATATTATTTAGGTAAATAAAGTCACTGTTAGTCAAATTTCATATTGTATTTCCTCTTTGTTTTGTTTTGCTGGCTCTGTGACTAAAAATCTTTTTATGTTACACAGAACACAGCTTAGGCTGTAACCTATTACAGCATCAGTCTTCTGTTTCTGTGCGCAAAAACCCTAACAAATGCATCCATATCTAGCCCAGTTTTTATGGTCTTCTCATGAGCCAGAATAACCAAATTCCTCTTTCTCTCATGTAGCATAGTGCATCTGAAAGGAGTAAGGACACGAGACAAAGTGGAGAAAGAGCTCTTGCATGCTGCAGATGATACTCCGATTACAAGGGAAGTTACATTCAGGCGATGGAGCTCAGGAAAGGCTGCCTTAAACTCTTAGTATTTAGGTATTTGCAGATTGTGGAGAGGTCTGTACCAGCAGAGGGGAACCTTTTTTCCAACATGACTTTTGCAACAAGAATTTCATTACAAAGTCTGTCACTGCCGGTACTGCCTGTCAGCTTCTGCAGGGGGCTCAACATGCCAACATCCAGAAAAGAGGGAGAGTGCGGAAGAAGGCAATTCACTGCTTTCATGAGATCAAGATGGCCTCTGGAGAACCTGGTCTCCATCTCTACAATGGCTCTGTCTAAAATATTGAGAAGAACTCTCTTCAGAGACTTGCTTGGAGTCATGGAGTCTTGGGCGTGGCCTACAGTGGACAGAATAGGGGTGACCCCGAATAGTCGACGATTCGACGATTCGATTGAAGGAGCCTGATTCGACTGCCAATCTCATAGTCGAATCGTCGGCAAAACACAGGATCATTCCATTTGGGCTATAGGCGGTGCTGAATGTCTGATTTTACATATAGTCTCTTTCTCCCAATAAATCATGATATATAGCCTATTTTTGTATAAATATCAAGTGCAAAACACCCTGCCACCGCAGCGCCGCGGCGTGTCTATGACACATAGGAAGCGTCGCGCTGCGGCTCGTCTACAGGAATATAGTCGTCTCTCGGAGCAGAAGAAAAAAAAAAAGAAAAGAAAAAAGCACCTTTTTGGTGGCACTTGACACGCGGCGACGCTGTGAAATAGGACAGTGGTGTGAAGTGTAGCGGGGCGGCGCGCCGGCGCCGGTGTGGGGGTGCACATGGAAAATAATAGGGGCGGCTGTTTTGACGCGCGCCGTTCAGTGGACTTGAAGTCCAAAACACACCGCCACCGAACGGCCTCGAAATTGTAATCAAAATTGTTTAATTGAGTGTTTCAGCTCTTTAGTCTGGTGTGGAAAAAATGGAAGCCAATGTCGCAAATGAGAATATGGATCAATGAGCAAAAAAAAAAAAAAAAACATGATTCGACGATCAGTCGACTATAGTCAAGACTTGACGAATCAGATTTGACTATGTAAATTCTTAGTCGGGGACACCCCTAGGACAGAACAACACTCCCTGTGAGCTCATTTTCCTCTTTCTTTTAACTGCTGGAGTCATCTATGTCAAAATCGGTTAATGACTCATCATCTCTCATCTCCCTCACAGCCTGCAGAGATGCACTGACTACTTTCCCAGCACAGCACAGGTCAACAGAATGAGCCTGTAGAATGGCATTTGCAGGCTTCAAGGCACCAAGCACTTTCAGGAGGAATCCTCCTACTTCAAAGAAATGATGCTTCCTCAACATCATCAACAGCCCTGATGCCTCTGTGCTTATATCCACAGCTGCTGCACTGTCCTCCCTCTGAAAGGATACCGGTAATACCATCCTGATTCTCCATGAGGCACTTTGCCACGTCATGGTGACTTGTCCACCTTATCTCTAACAGACGTTTAAGGGAGGGGACATCATACTGTTGTGACACATAATGTCGATGGAAAAAGGAGTGCAGTGATCCGGAAAGGTCCAAAATTAGCTATGCATGCTATGCAAGCCGAGCCATTGCACATGGCTCGGCTTGCATAGCATGGACCACTGCTAAGTGCAGCTGGTGGCTGTAGCAGTGGATATATGGAATATCCTTCCCTACCTTCTTTTGCAGCAAGGCCTGAACCCCACCCCTGATCCCACTCATGACAGCAGCTCCATCATAGCATTGACTGATGATTTCATCTGCACTGTAGCCTGAGTCAGAAAGATGCTGTAGAATTTGGGTGGTCATAAATTCTGCATCTAACTGGCTAAGATCAAGCAGACCAATAAGTTTTTCCTCTGGAATACTGTTGCAGACAAACCAAATCATAATTGAAAGATTTTCCACATTGCATCTGTCTCTAGTTCCATCACTTTTAATGCTAAACCCTGTGTGATCTGCATTGTTATATTTATTTTTGATCTCATATAATACCAAATTAGCCAGTGTGTCAATTATTTCATTTTGTATGTTTTTGGATGTGTATTTTGCATTTTGAGGAATACTTTTGGTAATTTCATTCAGTTTGGGGTCTTTTGCCAGAGTGTATTCAACCAGTTTTAGGAAGAGGCCTGCAGAGACATCCTGGTCATCATGTGGGCTTTCCAGACTGCCACGCAGCAGGAGCTCATTAACTGCAAGGAACTTCACTACTTCTCCAATGCTTTTAATGTAGTACCTATTTTTTTTCTATCTGGGTGAGCCCTAGGAGGTTTGCAATGGTTGCCCCCGTTTCCTCCCTTTGCTTAATTTGCGACCAGGCCACAGCACTCTTCAAATGACACTGACTAGACGTGTGCTTGGTGAATCCCTTGTCTTTCTCCAATGCAGTTTTCCAATTATTGAAACCTTGTTTGGTAAAAACTAAATCTCTGTCATTATTTGCACCAAATTTGCGACAGTGGAAAACAGAAGCACGCATCTAGCTTTGCTGAGTACTCCAGCCATGGTCTCCCATAGTACCAGGCTGAGTTGAATGCACGTGCAGTCTGGCCAAAGTGACGTTTGGGGAAAACAAGGATGGGCTGCAAAATGTAGGTTTCTTTGTAATCTGTGACAGCAGATGGGAGTTTTGCTTACTCAATGATGTTCTGAGGGCAGAAACGTTTTTGATTGGTTCAATCTGACAACCAATCGCAAGACAGGAGAGAATTCTGGAGGCGGGGCCACCATTTTCAAATGCACCACCATTTTCAAACTCAACAACCCGAGATAAACGAATAGGACTCGACTTGGACATTGAATGTCCATGTCCTACAGGCTGCGTTTTTTCTCGTTTTTTCAGCGAGTTGCTTGGAACTGTGACTGCGTCTGAATATAGGTTAGACGGTCAAATGCGTGAGAGTGAGGAGGAGGATGGAATTAGTGAGGGTTGGAGTCAGACCTCAGAGCGAAATGGGGAGAGAAGGGTGGCTGGGGCAAGTAGTGTTAAGAGGAAAGAGCGTGAAGAGACTGGGGAAGGAGAGAGCAGAATGGTCAGGATGAGAACAGCTGAGGAAGCGTATAAGGTGGTGGTGAAGTTTAAGGAAGGACACAAGATTCAGGAGGTGAGTTTGACTGCATTAACCGCTAATCTGAAGAAATCCATAGGTGAGGTGGTGATGGCAAAGGTTATGTATGATGGGAGACTGTTTGTCAAATGTAAGGATGTAGCACAACGAGATAAAGCTATGTGGCTAGTGAGTGTTTGTAAGAAAGATGTGTGTGAAGTTAGGATATTTGGGATGCATAGGAAGGTTAGGGGTGTTATCTCTGGAATCCCTTTAGGAGAGAGACTAGAGGAGCTAAAGAAGAACATCAAGGGGGGGAAGATAGAGGACATCAGGCGGCTGCAGATGGTAAAGGATGGGGTGAAAGTTGATAGCACTTCAATTCTCTTGGAGTTTATGGATGAGGTTTTGCCTGCTAAAGTTATGATTGATTACATGTGTTATAATGTGAGGGAGTATGTTCCCCCTCCAGTCCGATGCTACCATTGTCAGAGGTATGGCCACATTGCAAAAGTTTGTAAAGGAAAGCAAAGGTGTGGGAAATGTGGTGGGGATCATGAATATGGGAGGTGTGAGAATGCGGAAAGGAAGTGGGGTGTTGTAATTGTGGGGGGGATCACACAGCAGCGTATGGTGGATGCCCAGTAAGGAAGAAGGCAGTAATGGTCCAGCAAGTAAGATCAGAGAGGAAGGTGTCATATGCAGAAGCAGTGAAGGTGGTTGACAAGGAGAGTAGTGGAGGGGCTGGAGTGAACATAGCAGATGAGCCTAGGAAGGAAATGGGGGAAGTCAGTACGGAAAAGTTAGTGTTGTTTGTGGCATATGTGATCAATTGTACTGACCAGGTTAGTTCTAAAAGAGATAAGGTCAAGGTGATAGTAAAAGCTGCTGGGTTATTCTTGAATATGAAGGATTTGCCATTTGCTAAGATTTAGGGAATGCCTAAATCTGAGAGAAGGGAATGAACAAGGATTGCAAGGTATAGGAGTCTCATGATCATTCTGCAGTGGAATACAAGAAGCCTAATTGCAAATGGTCAGGAGTTTAAAGGTTTTATTGAATAATTGAAGGTCAAGCCAGATGTTATATGTCTACAGGAGACGTGGCTGAAGGGCTGTTTAGATTTTGTGATTAAAGGGTATAAAAGTGTAAGAAGAGAGAGTGGTTGGGAATGGGGGAGGGTGTGTGATTTTTATCAAAGAAAGGTTGCAATATAGGGAGCTAAGAAGAGGAGATTAATGGGAGTTTATTATCATTGAGGTATGGACTAAAGAAGGTAGCGTGAAGGTGATTAATTTTTACAACCCCTGTAAGCAGTTGGAGGTTGAACACCTAGAGAGCATTTGGGGAGATTTAAATGGGAAAGTTATCTGGTGTGGAGACTTTAATGCACATAGCACTTTATGGGGGTTTAAGGATGACAGTAATGGGAGTGTGGTTGAGGAGTTTATTGATTGTAATGAGATAGTATGTTTGAATGATGGCACAGGGACAAGGTTAGATGTGGCAAGAGGTAGAGAGTCTGTGGTGGATATCACATTAGCCACTAGGGCGGTAGCAAGCAAGTGTAGATGGGAGGTTTTAAATGGGAATTCAGTTGGCAGTGATCACTATCCAATAGTTATTCAGCTGGAAGTGGAGTTGATTAAGATAAAAAATAGAAGGGAGGGCAGGTGGAAGTTGGAAGAAGCTGACTGGGAGCAGTTTCAGGAAGTTAGTGAGAGATGGTTGGAGTTTGTTAGAATTGACCAAAATGCTGAGGGGTTATGTAATGCGATAAGTAGTGCAATTTTATTGGCAGCTAGTGAAGCGATCCCTAAATCAAAAACTGACCATAGCAGTAAGATAGAGGTAAGTAAGAGGTAAGATAGAGTAAGAGGTTAACAAGATGGCGGCGCGCATAGACGTGAAGTCCACAGCTCTCCCTTCGAACGCAGTTTTAGTTGTTTATTTGTATATTTTTTTTCTGTCCCAGTCAGTAACCTGCTAGGCGAAGGTCCTGTACAGCCGACAAGACCTTCTAGACATAGGATCGAGATGTGAACTAGCCATTTCGGAAGAATTCACGGAACACCACAACATCCCTGTGGAGATAGCGCGCCAGCCCGACTCGGCATGGATTACACCCGTAAAACGACGCAGGAGGAAGCGACGCGGCGCTCGGGGAGGACTGCTGAACAGGCTGAAGCGCGACCCACATAGACCGTCAATTCCAAGCCTTTTCCTTGCAAACGTAAGGTCATTGGCAAACAAAATGGACGAGATGAGGCTTCGGGTGGCGACAAAAACCACCAACAGCTGTGCCTTTCTCTTAACTGAGAGTTGGCTAACGGCTAGCATACCCGATGCTAGCATCGAAATCCAAGGATACACTATACACCGGCAGGACCGCAACAAAGAGTCTACGGGGAAATCACGCAGTGGTGGAGTAGTGATCTACCTAAACAACAACTGGACTTCAGACTCCAAGCTGGTAAGCAGCCACTGCTCCCAAGACCTGGAATACATTACAGTAAAGTGTCGACCATTCCACCTAGCCAGAGAGCACTCTGCCGTCTTCATCACTGTTGTTTACATAGCTCCGGATGCTAACGCTAGCATAACATTAGCCATTCTACACAACACCATCAGCGCCCAACAAAGCAAATACCCCCACGCCGTTCACATTACAGCGGGGGACTTCAACCAGACGAACCTTAAGACAGTGCTCCCTAAACTATACCAACATGTGAAGTGTGCTACAAGGGGAGATAACACACTAGACAAGGTTTACACCAATATCAAGAATGGCTACAGAGCCAAACAACTACCACAACTTGCACAGTCGGATCATATGTCCCTGCTCCTGATACCAGCATATACACCCATCAGGAAAAGCGCCCCCATCACAATCAAAACTGTGAAAACATGGCCGGAGGGCGCCATGGAACAGCTTCAGAACTGCTTTGAAATAACAGACTGGTCAGTATTTGAAAACAGGGACCTTGAACAGTACACAGCATCAGTTCTAGGCTACATTACACACTGCATGGACACTGTCACGAGGGACAAGCGCATTCGGATATACCCTAACCGGAAGCCCTGGATGACTAAAGCAGTACAGTGCCTACTCAAGGACAGAGATACAGCCTTCAAGAAAGGAGATAAGGCACTCTACAGTGCCGCAAGAGCCAACCTGAAAAGAGGAATCAGGAGGGCTAAGGCGGACTACAAAAACAAGATCGAAGACTGCCTACAGAGCAACGACAGCAGGAAAGTATGGTAGGGAATACAACACATGACCAACTTCAAACCCAGCAAACCCGTGGCTGATGGTGACGCCTCCACAGCAGAGGAGCTAAACAGTTTCTTTGCTCGCTTCGAGAGAAAACCACCAACAGCCACACCGGCACACACCCCCCTCCCCACTGCACCCGCCCGCCCCCCCTCTCACCCCCAACAACAGCCCGCCCGCCCCCCCTCTCACCCCCAACAACAGCCACACCCTCACAGTAGAGGAGCATGAGGTGAGACGCATGCTGAAAGCAGTGAACCCAAGGAAGGCCACGGGCCCCGACGGCGTACCAGGACAGGTTCTGAGAGAGTGCGCAGACCAGCTGGCTGGGGTCTTTACAAAGATCTACAACCAATCCCTCTCCCAGGCCGTCGTCCCAACATGCATGAAGACCTCTACGATCATCCCGGTGCCGAAAAAGACCAACATCAGCTGCCTCAACGACTACCGGCCAGTCGCACTTACACCCATCATCACAAAGTGCTTCGAGAAATTAATCAGAACCCACATCTCCTCTGCCCTCCCCCCTGGATTCGACCCCAACCAGTTTGCATACCGAGCTAACAGGTCCACGGAGGATGCCATCGCCACAGCTCTGCACTCCACCCTTAACCACCTGGAGAGGAAGGAGAGCTACGCAAGGCTGCTCTTCGTGGACTACAGCTCGGCCTTCAACACCATCATCCCTGACAGACTGGTGTCCAAACTGACAGACCTGGGTCTGTCAAGCCCAATATGTCGGTGGATTATGGACTTCCTGTCTGACCGCCCCCAGAGAGTTAAGTTAGGCCGCCACACCTCCTCCAGCCTAAACCTCAGCATCGGCTCCCCACAGGGCTGCGTGCTGAGTCCCCTGCTCTACTCTCTCTACACCCATGACTGCACCACCACTCACCCCTTCACCTCCATCATCAAGTACGCGGACGACACCACCATAGTGGGGCTCATCACAGCAGGAGACGAGACCAACTACCGACGCGAGGTGGAGCGGCTGGCAGCATGGTGCCAGAACTCAACATCTCCAAAACCAAGGAGCTGATCATCGACTTCAGGAGGAAGAAGAAGACAGACATTCAGCCCCTGGTCATCAACGGAGATGAGGTGAAGATAACCTCCAACTTCCGCTTCCTGGGCGTCCACCTCGACAACGACCTGTCATGGAGCACCAACACCTCGGCTATCCTCAAGAAAGCACACCAGAGGCTATACTTTCTGAGAGTACTCAGGAAGAACAACCTCTCGAGGGAGTTGATGGTGTCCTTCTACCGGTGCTCCATCGAGAGTGTCCTTACCTACTGCACTGGAGTGTGGTTTTGGAGCTGCACAGCTGCAGAGAGGAAGTCTCTACAGAGAGTCGTGGACACCGCCCAGGAAATTATCAGATGCCCCCCGGATACCCCCCTCCCCTCCCTGGAGGAACTGTACAGCTCACGCTGTCTCAGGAAGGCAAACAGCATCCTGAAAGACCCTACACACCCCGGTCACAGACATTTCAAACTGCTGCCCTCGGGCAAAAGATACAGCATATACTCTGCATCAACAAACAGACTAAAAAATAGCTACTATCCCAAAGCCATTAAAGCGCTCAACTCGGCCGCTGGAAATGGCAGAGGGAGCAGACAATGCACTATACATGGATAACTGAGAACTAAGAAAACTAAGAAACTGTGAACTGAACATACACACTGTACATATAACATATTTAATCCCTGAATGTAAAAAAAAATGTGCAATAACAATGTGCAATAACAACCCCATGACATGTTTATGTTACTCCTCAAATCATAGAACTAGGAATCAGACATCCCATGAATATGCCCTGATGCCAATAATGTATACAATGTATACCTCTCTTGCACTCATCCACTTTTTCTTTTTCTTTTTCTACATATATATATTTTTTCTATATATATATTTATTTGTAAAGTTATGTATATGTTCTTATGTAAATTTTAAAACTGCACCTTGGGAACTGCTGTACATAATATCGTTGTTCCTGTAACAATGACAATAAAAGCAAGTCTAAGTCTAACCATGGTGGTCAAAGGAGTGTAAAGAGGACATACAGAATAGAAATAGAGCTTTTAGGGCTGTTAAGAGAACACTTAATTTTCAGAATCTTATTGAGTATAAAATATGTCTAAGGCTATAGTGAGGAAAGTGGTGAAAAAGAGTAAAAAGGATTACTGGCAAAAGTTTTGCAATACAATTGGTAGAACTACACCAATACAGCAAGTATGGGGGATGATAAGATGAATGAGGGGGTTGGGGAGAGAGTATGGTTATCCGGGTATGGTGGATGGAGGCAGAGTGGTAACTGATAGCAGGGGTAAAGCAGAACTGATAGCCAAAACTTTGGTTAAGGTTCATAGTTCTGACAACCTGAGTAGTGAAGAGAGGGAGGGGAGAGCCAGGACTATTACAAGGTGTGGGGACATTCTTCAGGATAATGGAGAAAACAGTAATGAGGAAGAACATGCATTAGATCAAGTATTTTCTGTTACAGAGCTCAATAATGCCCTAAGGAAGTTAGGAAAGTCCACTCCAGGGAGGGATGACATCTGCTATTGAGGTGGAGAAAACCGCATCTAACACTTAAACTGAAGAAGAGAGGTTCGAGAGAGAGTCGTGGTCTGAAGATATAAGACTTTATTATCACTTGCAAGAAGTAACAACAAAATCTGAGTTAGTTTGCAAAGGAACTGACTTCCAGTAGTCACACTCTGAATTATATACACATATGCATTTGAGCCACCCACATGTAGTTGCCAATCACAGTGCTCTAACACATAGGAGGCTCCCTGTGTCCTTCATCTTTGTTGATGTTTCATCGTATGTTTACCATACATCTAGATAACACTCTGGGTAAGGTCCGCATATGGCGTGAGGGACAAAGTGTACCATGTACCCTGCTAATGCAAACCGAGTCACCCCTTACAGGCCAACACATGACTCCTGACGCTCACGCTTACTTCGTTCATATAGCACATGGGCAAGATAATATATGTTCTTTCTTATTTTAATAGTAGAATGAAAAATGTGTAAATTACTGTTAACTGTATTGTAACCAACTAGTAATTTTCTCCCATATATCCCCCCTTTGGGACTTATCAGGTCCCAACATCAACTACCATCATTTTTAACCCAATGTTATAGATGACTACTTGCCGGACTGCCAGATGAACGAACAGTATTCACATTTGATTACCTGGAAAAAACATCTTGCTTTCTTATCATCATAGGAATTTCAACCTGTCCAGGGATTTCAACCTGAACCTTTCACTTAAGCAAGTTAAAAAAGATTACCAAATGTGAGTTACCCTATAAGTGTTTTGATCCTCTGAGTAGATACCCATAATGACAATATATAAACGTACATAGAAATCATTCAATACTAAAATTACAAGTTATCATAAAACCTTAGACAGTCATATATCAAAAAATGTGTATCATTGCATGAATCTTAAAAACATTACAAATTATCATCATAAAGTATATCTCATAATGAGTTCAGTTATAAATGTCATGTAAGCAGCAGCCTATTATTTAAGTAGAGCCTTGCATGTGTTGTTTTCTCTATAAGTCATAAAAATATGTAGTTCATTAGCTCTATTTTAAACGAATATTATATAATTACTTCAAAAAATGCGTTACACAAAGATAAACAAACTCCCAGCATGCATTGGAAGTCATCTTTACAAGAAGTATATGACATAGAAATAATAAAACCAATTCATTGTCGTGAATAATCAAGGTGATCTTCATGTATTGGTGTGCTGTATGTAGTGGGGGGTTTTGGGCATTATTGTAGCCGTTGCTTCAATTTTTCATCAACGTCTTCTTGTCCGGTTATTTCAATGTTCATTCTGCTTATCAAGGGTGTGGCTTACATGGAGAGGTTACTAGCACGATCACATGTAAGCCTCCTTGAGGCCGGGTCAAACCTTGGACTCCTCCCCTTCCATGTCATCATCACTATAAGTACTCAGGCTTCCGTTTCCAATATACTCCCATTCTACTTCTTCTTCCTCAACTATGTCGTTGGACGTAAGGAACATTTGTTTGCTTAACCTAGATGCTATCATAGACCTTAGTACTGGAATACAACAACAGAAAATTAATCCCACTATTGTTAATACAACCAAAAGAACCAATCCTATTTGAGCCAGTATTGTTCCCCATTTTCCCATACGCATTTCTATCCATGACATCCAATCATTCCCATATCCCGCATTATCTTTAACCTCCTGTCTTAGCTTTTTAAGTTTCTTCATAGCTAGTGTGAACGTTCCATTTGGTGAGGTATTATTTGGGATAAAAGTACAACACATTTCGCCTATGAGCTCACACACTCCTCCCTTTTCCGCTAAGAGCCAATCTAATGCTTGCCTGTTCTGCCAAGCCACAGCGCTTGTGGCTTTCAACTGTTCACCTAAAGCGGATAGAGCATCATCCGTATAATTAATGAATCGTTGTTGGTTATAATAAATGTAATTAATCCATTCTGCATTTTTTACTAGTCCTATTATGGGCATAATAGCCTCAAATCCTGAGGCTACTTCATTCCTGGCTTTATATCTGCTTGGTACGCCTCGGGGTTGTCCTATTTTGTCAATTTTAATTCCCTCATCCGGCTTGTACTCTCTTTTTTGTCTATTTACATCATTGGTCTCTAAATTTTTCATGACCGAGTCTAATGCCGGAAGTAACACTATTTCTGTTACGACACGTACTCTTGCACACCTTCCATACCAATGTGGAGGTAGCATGGCACGTATAAGTTTGTTTCCACAGACCCAAAAATGGTCTGCTATTACTTTATTCTGCTCTAGTAGTGCACCTTCATACCACATATTAGCCATAAATGATTCTGCTGCTATTCGGGCAGGATCTGTCGAATGTTTATCACTTTTTATCATAGGCGGTGGGTGTTGGTCGGTCTCATACATAGCTACATTCCAGATTGTTTTGCATTTATCTTCTTCCACATAGCCCACATCAATGCCATTGCTGAGCTTTTTATCATTTTGATAACAGTCTAATCCTTCTTCTACATTAAAGTCTGTTCCAAATGGAAGTGTTGCTTTGCCTAGTTTCATGGGTCAGGGTTATGTCCATTTCTATACACTTATTCATTATAATTCCTACGGGCCATTTTTTGTGTATCAAGTATTGAGAAAACCTTTCTGTTCCTAGAAACATTAAGCATCGCAGGGGACACAAGTCGTGTTGATATTGATTCTCGTCTGAGGATATACTCGTTGCTACCCGTAATTTATTTAGATTGGCTAGTTTTTCCACCATTTCTTTCTCGGTTCCTTGAATCTGTGTCTCGCTAGTTCTGCATTCTTCCCAGTCATGTTCATAGTTTACTACATATAGTGCACTTTGACGGTTTTTACTACATAAATAGCAATTATCCGCATCTATTTGTTTCCCAGTGAACTTTACCCATTTATACCAACTATTTTCCATTGCTTGATCATACAACCGGTCTATTGTCGTTATTTTAATTTTTTGTCTATAGTGATCAGATGTATCCGGTTTTGTGGCTCTTATTGTTTTGTTTGATCTTGGTGTAAGATAGTCATCCTTCTCTATCGTTGTTGTTTCTAAGTTTAAGCTAGTTTCTCTTGGAGCTATTGTGGTGATTAAGTCTTTGGTCTGAGAAACGGACACTGTATCATTTATTGTTATCATTCTAACCTTTATGGGGGCGCCTGTTATATTAGTATGATTATCAATCATGTTCTGGACGGGTATTAATGTCCCTATAGTTGTGGTTAACTTCCATTTTGGTTCAGGTGTCGTTAATTTATTTGAGACCAAGATTTCTTTTGACTTTCTAGTCACCAGGGGTTCAAAGGTTGAGCCCCTTGTTTCAGTAGTCCAAATTGGAGTTATTGTGGCACAGGTTGGGCCTATTGTCTCAATAGTTGACATTGGGGTTGTTATGGCAGAAGTAGGGCTTATTGTCTCACTAGCCCACGTTGGGGTGGTCATGGCATTATTTTGAATTTGATCTAATTCATATTGCTCCTGTGTCATGCAAGCGGCTTCTCGTTTTAGTTGGAAAAATATACTTGTCTCTATCTTTATATTTGGGATATGCAGTTTCCTAATTTCCAATCTGTATTGGTCTATCTCATAGTTCCATCGGTTTGTGGGTATGACTGTAAGACACCAGTATGCACGGGTCTTTGTAATATTTATGTTACATCGTTCTCGTCCCCAGGTGGAGAATTTGACGTTTTTAAGCATCATTGTTGCACACTGACGTCCCTCCTCTGTTATAACAGTTAATGCAATTTGTTCTTTGTCAGAGCTTATTACTTGCGAAGGTATTTCTATGTGTAAGGCTTCTTTCTCTGGCTCCTCCTCCCTTGTACTGTTTACTATTCCTGAAGCTATTGTGGCTAGTTTTCCCTGTAACATACTTATGCTTTCTGTTGGTGTGGTGTCATACCCTTGGATCTGTCCTCGGGCCAGTGGGATTTGCACCAGGCTGTAGAGGATCAGGAACAGCGTCAGCACCTTCTTCATCCTGGCTGAGCCTGGTCTGGTCATGGAGCTGTGAGCCAGTTTCGGGCGCAGCTGCATCTGTCTCCTCTCCTCTCTCCTGACTTGTCCTTGGCTGGGCTGCTTTGGTACAGTGGTTGAGGTGGTACCAGGTTGAACTTCCCTCCACCTGGATGGCAGTTGGAGTTGCATTCGTGACTTTGTATGGTCCTTCTCTCCTGGGCTCGTTCCACTTTCTCCGGAACACCCTGAGGTACACCTGGTCGCCAGGTTCTACCCCCCTCGGTGGGTCGTCTTCTGGTTCTGGAACTCGGTTCTTTTCCTGTTGGAATATGAGCTTGTGTATGCCAGTTAGTTGCTTAATATATTCTCTAATTTCTAGTTGCAATTGTTCCAGTGGCGGACCCTTATGGGGTCCTCTAAGATTAGGTGCAGGCATGGGTCGACCTGTGAGCATTTCATGCGGAGTTAGATGTGTCATTCTGTTAGTCTGCATGCGATAGCTCATTAATGCTAATGGGAGTGCATCTACCCAGTTTAATTTAGCACTTGCACAAATTTTGTTAATTTTTGTCTTGATTGTTCCATTTACCCTTTCTACCATTCCTTGCGATTGAGGATGATACACACAACCCAATCTTTGTTTGACATGCAGATGCTGTATTACTTGTTTTACAGTCTTTTGAATAAACGCAGAGCCGTTGTCTGAGCTTATTTCTGTTGGAATTCCAAACCTCGGCATGACTTCTCTGGTCAAGAATTTGATTACCGTAGCTGCACTTCGGTCTTTTGATGGGACTGCCTCTACCCATCTACTAAATCTGTCAATTACTACAAGCATGTATCTTTTCCCATTGACTTTTTTGATCATGTCCACATAGTCTAAGACTAGATGCCTAAATGGTCCCTCAGGTGTTGGAATGTGCCCCAATGGGGTGGTAATTGTTTTTCTTACATTATTTTTTGCACATACTTCACATTCATTTAGCTGACTGTCAACCATTGTTTGCAAGTACGGTGACCAAAAACCCTGTTTTCTGATTTTCCTTACTACTTCCCCCCTTGCGCAATGGTCAAAACCATGCGCATTAGTGATAAGCAATCCCAACAACGCGGTCGGTGCTAACAACATCCCATCATGGGTTCTCCATAACCCTGTCGGAGTGCGCACCGCACCCCTTTTTAGCCACATGTTGTGCTCGTAGACACCAGCTTTCTCTTGCATGCGAGCCACATCGTCTTCAGTAGGTGAAGCCACAGGCATTGTCAACACCGCCTGAATTAAACCACAACTGTTAGCGGCTCCCTTGGCCGCCTCATCCGCAGCACTGTTACCTTTTGTGACATAGTCATTACCTTTCTTATGTGCCTGACATTTAATTATCGCCACTTGCTTTGGTAGTAACAATGCCAACATCAGTTCCACAATTTGATCACAATGCATTATGGGGGACCCATCCGTTTTCTTAAATCCCCTCATTTTCCATACTGCTCCAAACAAATGACACACTCCATGTGCATACGCAGAGTCAGTATATATGTTCACAATTTTACCCGCTCCTTCCTGACAGGCAGCTGTAAGAGCTTTCAATTCAGCCACCTGTGCTGAACATGGTTGTTTACAATATGAACTTTGAATGACAGAAAAAGTGCTATCCGGATTTTGTCGTACCACTGCAAATCCTGCGTGATAACCCAAATGATCTCTGTAACACGAGCCGTCTACAAACAAATCCTCCTCAGCCCCAATTATTGGTGTCGACAATAAATCTGGCCTCAATTTGGTAAATGTCAGAGCATCAGCTACACAGTTGTGTGATGTTCCTTCGAAATCGTGCGGAATTTTGTCTGCTGGGTTTACCGTAGAACACCTTCTGATAGTAACATCGGGGAACGTAAGCAAGGTCAAATATTCCAACAACCTTGAATTTGTTAATACAAATTTTCCCTGTTCAATTAGCTCAGTAACCTTGTGATGTGTAAAAATAGTTACTGGATATCCCATCGTGATAGATGAGGCTTTGTCATAAGCATATTGTACCGCAGCTAATCCCTGATAACAGGGTGGATAGCCTTGTGCTACTGTATCTAATTTTGAGCTATAATATGCTATGGGTTGATTTCGCCTCCCACTGCAGGATTCTTGCATTAGTACCGCTGATGCATACCCCTGACTCCTATTTGCGACGTACAATAGGAACGGTTTTGTATAATCTGGAGTTGCCAATGCACTTGCCCCCTGTAGCTCTTGTTTGATGCCTTCAAACGCTGCCATTGCGTCTGCGTTCCACGTAAGTTCAGCTCGAAGGTTAGTGGTTCCTGCATTCTTCATTATTTCTCTTAATGGTGCCGTTTTAAGGGCATAGTCCTCTATCCAATCTGAACTAAACCCGGTCATCCCTAGAAATGTCATCATTTGTCGCACCGTGTTCGGTTTAGGTGCTTTGCTAATTCCCTCGAGCTGAGTGGGTGCTATTGCTTTAGTTTGATGCGCTATTAGCCTCCCCAAATATTCGACATCTGTCTGGCAGTATTGCAATTTTTTCCGGGATACTTTGTGTCCCCCTATTGCCAGTCGTGTTAATACAGCCATGGAGTCCTCATGACATTGTTCCAATGTAGGAGAACATATCAAGAGATCATCCACATACTGTATCAAGGTACCGTGTAGTACCAGTTCGTTCAAATCGTTTTTCAACACCTGATTAAACAAATGCGGAGAATGTTTGAACCCTTGTGGCATTCTTGTATAAGTGTATTGTTTACCTTTATACGTAAACGCGAACAAATGTCTGCTCTCTTCTGCAAGAGGGACACTAAAGAATGCACCACATAAATCAATGACTGTGAAATACTTGGCATCAGGAGGAACATTGGTCAACATCGTGTGCGGATTTGGAACTTCGGCCTGCATATCCTCCACTACATCATTAACAGCCCGTAAATCATGTACCAACCGCCATTTTTGTTTATCTGCCTTTAGTACCGGAAGTAAAGGAGTATTACAGTTACTTTTTGTTTCTATTATAACACCTGCCTTTATTAGTCCGTCCATAGTGGGGGCTATGCCTACCTCAGCCTCGGTTTTCATATAATATTGTTTACGCCATGGCAGTTGAACGTTTGGTTTGATTTGGACTTTTATCGCATTGGCTGAATGCACTAACCCTACATCAGTATCGGATTGTGACCATACCTGTCCAGGTACAGTCACTTCCATTTCTGTCCTCAATTTTGTCTGCCTGTCAACGAGCAGTTGTTCTGTTGTTAGTGGTTCTTGTTGTTTGTTAATCACTTCTACTTCCTGTAAAACTCCTGCTATGTGTGCGTAGCATAATATCTTCAAATATTTTTTACAACATGACTGGAGAATTAACTGGTTTTCTGTTTCCTCCCATTTTAGTTGTTTCTCATAGGACATCATTGCCCCCAGGTGTTTTGCTTCAAAACCCTCGTTTATCAGTAGGGTAATGTGAGGTGCTTTATCTGTGTCCCTGAACCACTCTTTGATTGCTGATGACTGATCAGCATCTTGTGCTGTCATAGCTGCTCCCTGCGGTCCAATTACTATGTGTTGCGATTCAATTGTTACTTTTTTCCCTGCGGCTTTCTTTTGCCATTCCTTTTCCAATTGTGGGTCCTGCTGTGGATCATATATTAGGGTGCAATGATATCCTATTCTTGACTCTCTTGCTTTGGGAATTTGTGCCCTAATATATTTTCCCCATTTGTCCATGGTGTTGCTGACCTGCTCTTGGATGTCACCTATCCAGTAAACATTTGCAGTGTCTGATTTTGATACCACCATTTGAGGTACCATCCCTGTTGGTTCAATTAGTATACCCTGTGAGGTGCATAATATTTGTATTCCTAATTTACATAATGCATCTCTTCCTAATAAATTGACCGGTGTGGTGTCTGAAACCAAGATGGGTATTGTAGCTGCACGTCCGTGTAGCTTTAGTGTTACTGGAGCTGTCATGGGTGTTAATTGCGTTTGTCCCGAAAATCCTACAGTTTTGGCAAATTTTCCTGCCATGGGGAGATGAGAGGCATCTTTTGTACTTAAACATGTGTAAGTAGCTCCAGTATCAACCATCATTGGTGTGCCTCTATCATTTATCAGAACCTGCAATGTTGGTTCCGCACCAGCATGTTTCGTAATTGCTACATGCTGGCCCTCCCCCTGAGGATTCTCTGGGCACCCCTAGTACCCTTGACCCATAAAGGGTCCTGTCTGTCTCTGCTGGCCTCCTCCTTGACCTTGCTGACCCTGCCACTGCTGTCCCTGCTGCTGCTTCTGTGGGAGGGGGTTGGTCAAACACTCTTTTCTCATATGTCCTTCCTGGTTACATCCCCAACACACCACCACCCCTCTATTCTGCCCTGGGGCACCCTGTCTCGGGGCATAACCAGACTGTCCCTGCTGTTGAGTGTATTTAGGCTGTTTCCTATATTGATTTTGTGTATTCCCACCCCTCGGATTCCCACTATTCTGTGTATAAATATTAACTACAGGTGGGGTGAGTGACCCTTGGCCCTGAGGCTGTTGTGCTAGGGAAGAGAAGGTCTGCTGAAAAGGTTGGACCTGTGGTGGTGCTTGTTGGACATTTTGCATTATTGCAACATCTGGTTCAACCACCACCGCCTGCCTTTTCTTTTCTTTCTTTGTAAGTTCTTCTAACTGAAGTTGAGTCAGTTTTCTCTGCACCTCTTTGCTTTGTTCTTGAATCTTAAGTTCGCTCTGACGATATCTCTCCACTGCGTGGACCAGATGATCGCTGAACTCTTTGTGAGTCTTTGATGAGGTTAGTCCCACCACATCTCCTAGCTTGCTTTTGGGGCCAGGTAATGCTTCTAGTATAGCAGTTCTGAACAAAACCGAGACCAATTGATCCGTCTCTGGGTCTTTCTCCGTCTCCAAGTGCCACCTTGTGACTTGCTTCTGTAGGAAAGTTGCAGGGTTCTCTGTGTCACCTATTGCGTGGCCTCTCAGGCTTCTGTGATCCACACAGACTGGGTACTCGCTTCTGAGTACTTCCCATGTTGCTTTTCTATAAGTGTCAAATGTAGTTCCATCAGAGACCCTGTTCAGTAGTTCACCCAACCCCCCGTTGGTCAGCAAGCTCTCCATCTTGTTTATCCCCAGCACCCTAGCCAACAGAGCTTTTAGATCACCCACCGCCATTATTTTTCCCATTGTTAATTCCTCAACTTTCCTTATCCACTTTGTAGCCCCATGGGTGATATCAGGTAAATTTAGCGCCACCCCTTCCAAATCTTGGGACCCCCATGGGATATACTGAACTTGCTGTCCCTTCACCAAGATAGGATAAAGTCCTGGCTTTTTTGTCGATTTTTGCTTTCTTTGTGATCTCCTAAGTTCCTCTTGCAAGTCGAACACTAGGGGATCTAACGCTGATCTGTTGCTAGTCTCGACTTCCTCCCTTTCTTTCCCTTGTGGCTCACTGCAGAATATATCTCCAGGGCTGTGCCCCGCTGCCAACTCAATCTGACCTACTTTTGACCTTCTTCCCCTTTGACCCCCCTCATCTTCATCACTATCACTACCACTATCGCTTCTCCAATCTTGGACTGTTCCTCTAACGCCTCTGTAACAGTCCATGTGCAAGGGTGGTCCTCTCCCTTTCTGGGTTTTACATGCTTTATCTTTCTCCCTATCCAGCTCAACCTCCCCTTTAACCTCTACCGTGCCTGTTATCATTGGGTATAGTCCTGTTCTGTACGGAGGTGGCTGAACCTTTTCATCTTTCTCAGCTCCACTCACCATTTCCCTAGCAGTTCTTTCTCTCTGTCTCCACCGTGTTCCTTCTTTTTGGAACAGTCCTAGTATCATTCTCTCTCTTTCTCTTTTCTCAATCGCTTTTTTCCCTTTTTTATTTATTTTGTGATTTTTCATCATCACCTCCATTTCTTCACACACCGTTGCATCAAATGTTCCTCCCTCTGGCCACTTTGTTCCCAATTTGGCAGTCCTCTTACCCCATTTAGCTGAAATTTTTATTATCTCCTCTTTATTTAAGGGGTTCTTTTTAACCACTATGTCTACTGCTGTAGGGGCCATGATATTTAATAATGTATTTAGTTATTGATTATCTAGATTTATTCTATTGTTATTTAATACAGTTTTACTTTCACGCCTTTTCCTCTGTCTTCTCCAAGTGAATGTAAAGCTGCTCTGCTCCCCTCCCACCTTTTCTGATTCCTGACTTCTCTAGCCAAGCTCCTTTTTTTTTTTTCTTTTTTTTTCTGAATTGCGGCTCCCCCGGAGCTGCTCGACCCCCACCTTTTCTCACTGTTCTCCTCTCCTTCTTTCTCACCCCTGCTCTCTACAGGCCCCAAACCACTTTGCCTAACCCTATATCACCTAACTCCTAAAAACACTATTCTTAATACTATTTATTTGAATTTATTCTACTAGTTAGTTTAACAACTTTTCTTTATCTCTACCGATTGAAATGTGCTCCCCTCCCACCTTTGCCGATTCTCACTTCTGCTCTTGCCTCTGGGCTTACTCCCCCCTCCCTTCCTGATCTCCAAGCTCTCTTTCTCTCTTGATCTATAGTAGCGGGTTGACTTATGTACTACAAATCCAGGAAGGTTTTACACATTTGCCTCAGACAAATCAATTGTTACCAAATATAATTATTACTAATATTGAGGTGCTTTCATACTCTTTTCCAGCACTTCTCTGTCTTTTCAATCTATTCGTGACAAAAAATAAAACAAAACGGGCCGTACAAGTCTCCGAGTGAAAAAACACTATCACGGCTTGAATACAGAAAGAAAAACGACTTATGCAACTTTTTATAGCGTGTCGAAAAACGGTCGAATTTGTTGTGCAAGGTTCTGAGTGAAAAAACACTAACTCGCCTTTAATCACTATCCAACAGGCTGTTTAAACCTGTCAGCTGTTTTTTTATTTTATCTATGTCCTAACCTCAGGATCTTTTCAGGACGTCACTCCCCTTTTTACCAAAAAAACCACATAGGATTGTCTGTATAGTAAGTCACTGAGCGAGGTTCTAATCGCGTTTACTGGACCTTACTCATACCAACCACTATAGAACATAAATCATGGAATTGTCCGTATAGTAGGCCACTGGGCGATGTCCGGTCGCGTTTACCGGGCCCTACTCATACCAATCTCCAGAGGACTCCGGATCGACTCCACACTCCGCTGTAATATATATAAATCACAAAACGTTGTGTGTGCATGCATGCATCAAATTCATTCCAAGCCACTCTCCTTTTCTCTCCTTCTTCTACAACATATATGCTTTTGGTTCTTTTTTGGAGAGACCTATACCTACCACTGGGCGTCAGAGCCAGGTAGACAATGATCACACAATATTTATGAATTTAATAAGTAAGAGCAATGCTTACCGCTTAAGTTGGGTGGCCACCCGTTTTTGTGTGACCCTTGCGGTCCCTGACTCAGCAGCCCAGCAGGGGTCCCTGTTCTTCAATCCTGTTCGTGACGCCAATTATGAGGTGGAGAAAACCGCATCTAACACTTAAATTGAAGAAGAGAGGTTCGAGAGAGAGTCGTGGTCTGAAGATATAAGACTTTATTATCACTTGCAAGAAGTAACAACAAAATCTGAGTTAGTTTGCAAAGGAACTGACTTCCAGTAGTCACACTCTGAATTATATACACATATGCATTTGAGCCACCCACATGTAGTTGCCAATCACAGTGCTCTAACACATAGGAGGCTCCCTGTGTCCTTCATCTTTGTTGATGTTTCATCGTATGTTTACCATACATCTAGATAACACTCTGGGTAAGGTCCGCATATGGCGTGAGGGACAAAGTGTACCATGTACCCTGCTAATGCAAACCGAGTCACCCCTTACAGGCCAACACATGACTCCTGACGCTCACGCTTACTTCGTTCATATAGCACATGGGCAAGATAATATATGTTCTTTCTTATTTTAATAGTAGAATGAAAAATGTGTAAATTACTGTTAACTGTATTGTAACCAACTAGTAATTTTCTCCCATACTATGACATGTTGGATAACCTGGGGAGAGCTGGTAAGGAGGTTTTGGTGGAGTTATATAACAAGGTGTGGCGAGAAGGTACGATTCCAAAGTGCTGGAAAGAGTCAGTGATAATCCCAATAAGAAAACCAGGAAAGGACCCAACACTACCTGGGAATTACAGACCCATAGCTCTTACATCACAGATGGGGAAGGTAATGGAGAGAATGGTGAATGATAGGCTGACCTATTACCTTGAGACAAGAGGCCTGATCAAAATGTACCAGAGTGGCTTTAGAAGAGGAAGAAGCACATATGACCTATGCCTAGAGCATGACATTAGGAGAGCCCAGGTAAACAAGGAAACTGTGTTGGCCGTGTTCTTTGATGTTGAAAAGGCCTATGACATGGTTTTGACATGGTTTGGCGACAGGGCCTACTTATGATAGGACAACTGAGGTGGCACTATTTGCTGACGATGGGGCATTATGGAGGAGGAGAAGAAATGTGGGGCATGTTGTGGGTAGAATGCAACAAACGATTAGTAATGTTGAGAAGTGGGCATTTGATTGGGGTTTTAGATTTTCAGTGGATAAAACCAAAACTGTCTTTTTTACCAGAAGGAAGATAAATGAGGAATTCAAAATCAAACTGTATGGCAGAGAGTTAGAGAGGGTGGAGTCATTTAGGTACTTGAGGCTACAGTTTGACAAGAAGCTCTTGTGGGCAGAGCACATTGGGAAAATAGTGGAGAAATGTAAGAAAGTGCTAAATGTGATGAGGTGTCTGAGAGGCGTGGAGTGGGGGGCTGATAGGAGTGCAATGAGAACCATTTATACAAGCTTAGTAAGATCAGTATTTGATTATGGTTGCTTTGTTTATGGATCAGCAGCGACAACCCACTTGAAAAAGTTGGATGTTATTCAGTATAAAGCAATAAGGTTGTGTATAGGTGCATACAAGTCTACTCCAGTAGCCTCTTTGCAGGTGGAAATGGGGGAGATGCCATTAAGGATGAGGAGGGACCAGCTTTCATTAGTGTACTGGACTAACCTCAGGGGACATAAAATAGACCACCCAGGTCAGAGAGTTTTGCTGCCGTGTCAGGAAAAAGAAAAGAGACAGAGTTCAAGCTTTGGATGGAATATAGAACAAGTAGCTCAAGAAATGGATGTAGGGTCACTACAATTAAGCCCTACAGTGGTGTATCCATCAGTTCCCCCTTGGACATTTCAGGAGGTTAAAGTAGACCTCTCTCTATTGGAAGAGTGTGAAAATGATGTAGCGTTAGATAATGGCTCAGTTGGAAGTTTTTTCAATGAACATTATAGTAACTATGTCCAGATATTCACAGATGCTTCCAAAATTGGCATAAAGATAGGAGTGGCATATGTTATCCCCAAATTAAGGGTGGTTGAGAAGAAGAGGATTAGTGATAATCTGGCAGTATTCACAGGAGAGTTAGTGGCGATATGGCAGGCCTTGCTGTGGGTGGAGAGTTGTAGGCCTAATAGGGTGGCTATATGGTCTGATTCAAGTTCAGCACTAATAAGTTTACAGGGTATGCATTCTGGGTCAAGACCAGACATAGTGTATGAGATTCTACATCTGCAAAGTAGACTGCAGACATCTGGGATTAGGATTACATTGGGATGGGTTCCAGCGCATGTTGGGGTAGTGGGTAATGAAGCAGCAGACAAATATGCCAAGCAAGCAATAAAAAAGGAAATAGAGCTGAACATCAGTTATAGTAAAGCTGAGGTCAAATGCATTATAAAAGAAAAGGTATAAGGAATATGGCAGTACATGTGGGATGAGGAAAGTACAGGAAGGCATCTGTACAATATTCAAAAACAGGTTGGCAGGGGTAGGGCAACAAGTAGAAGTCATCAGGAAGAAGGTATGGTAACAAGAATGAGGATAGGCCATACAGGGCTAAACAGCACGTTGGCATTGGTAAACAAGCACTGATGGTCTGTGAATGCAAAAGTAGTCAGGAGACTGTAGAACACGCTATACAACAATGCCAACTATACCATCAGCAACGATACACATTAGTCAGACAGCTACAGAAGGAAAAGGTTTCTTTAGACATCATAGACATTCTGCGAAAAAGTTCTGGTGACATTTGTTTTGACTTTATTTTTATTTTCTTGAAAACTACTGGTTTATTTTATAGAATTATTATTATATTAATAGGACATAAGTTCAGACCCATACTCCAGTTCAGAAGGTGGCGGTAATGCAGCAAAAAGCTGTTTGCCAACCGCCAATAAAACCCGAAGAAGAAGAAGAAAGAAGAAGAACTCAACAACCCAACTCGCTGCCCAACGAACCAACCACCTACATTTCCTTGCATTTTATCAACTTTGGAACAAGGTGAGCAATTTTCTCTGAAATGGAGCATAGTATGTGCAGCTATGTGTGATTACATGTGTGATAGCTTAAATGTGTGATATGTGGTGTGTTCTTGAGGAAGAAGGCTGCCGACAACAGGAAACGCTTTAACTCACTTTATTTGTTTAGCTTTAGTTATATTAATCTACGTAACAATGGAGGGGTATAGTAAAGTCATGCGCATGGAGCGACCCCTTAGCTTTGCATCTGTCCGGATGCGCTGCCTAGGGGTTTCTGCCCCCCCCCCCCCCCCCCCCCCCCCCCCCCCCCCGGATGTGTTGTTTCTAGTCTATGGGCAGGCGCGGCCTCTATGACGCATAATATGCTCTGATTGGCTAGTGTTGAGCGCCCGCCCCCAGTGTATTATGTGTGCCGCCACCTAGTGATCAGGTTGGGTAAATACAACTTATATTTATGTTATAGTCCTTACTAGCTATGTGAGGATATTACAGCCTGCTGATACATATGTTATTATTTATTCTCAACAGATAGCTGCTACATGTTAACCATAAGCGCTAGCTAAGATAGCTAGCCTGCTAGTCAGGCTAATCAGGTGAGCTAGACAGCTTTGGTAATGTACATTACATTAAGCTTTACTGTACTTATATTCGAAAACAATGGTTATTTAGGTCAATGTAGACCAATTTATAGATGTGGCTTTTATCCATGGCTGTTTAGTCTCATCTGGTCCCAGGGCAGAGATCGTATGACTTGTACCTGCTAGGCTAGCCTACTTTTTCAAAAGCAAGTTAGTGTTTTAGCTTCTTATCACAGAAAGGTGGAAGAACAAGATCATTCAGAAAAACATCACCTTTTTAGTATTAATGAGCAAAATTATGTGTCCAATGCCCATGCATGTTAACCATAAGCAGTAGCCTAACTAGCCTGCTAGTCAAGCTAATCTGGTCCCAGGGCAGAGATCGTATGACTTGTACCTGCTAGGCTAGCCTACTTTTTCAAAAGCAAGTTAGTGTTTTAGCTTCTTATCACAGAAAGGTGGAAGAACAAGATCATTCAGAAAAACATCACCTTTTTAGTATTAATGAGCAACATTATGTGTGTCCAATGCCTATACATGTTAACCATAAGCACTAGCCTGCTAGTCAAGGTAATCTGGTCCCAGGGCAGAGACCATTGGTTCCAAGTTTTGTCTGAAGGCAGGTGAATTCCTCCTGGTGTCAGGGCAGAAGGAGTAGCCTGATTTGACGTCTAAGGCAGAACTGTAGTTGTTTAGTCTCTTCTGGTCCCAGGGCTGCAGTAACATTCTCCTGGTCCCAGGGCTGGAGTAACATTCTTCTGGTCCCAGGGCTGGAGTAACATTCTCCTGGTCCCAGGGCTGGAGTAACATTCTCCTGGTCCCAGGGCTGGAGTAACATTCTTCTGGTCCCAGGGCTGGAGTAACATTCTTCTGGTCCCAGGGCTGGAGTAATATTCTCCTGGTCCCAGGGCTGGAGTAACATTCTTCTGGTCCCAGGGCTGGAGTAACATTCTTCTGGTCCCAGGGCTGGAGTAACATTGTCCTGGTCCCAGGGCTGGAGTAACATTCTCCTGGTCCCAGGGCTGGAGTAACATTCTCCTGGTCCCAGGGCTGGAGTAACATTCAGTGTACATAGTCATCATTTGCCAGGCAAAATAACATTTATACTGTAACAGAACTAACATTTACATTTATATACATTTGCAGGAAGACACTGGGAGACCTCCTGACTGCCATGGAGGCCAATTGAGCCAATTATGACCTGGCCAGTCATGGCCTTGGACCACAAATTTTGAAGGGTACCTTTGCCCTTATCGACAGCTGCCTGGCCGAAAAAATTGAAATTTGGGAAACCCAGAAATAAATTGATATATTGATTGTACTCTTTCTGTATTCTTTCTGTTCATTTAGTGGGGTAAAACAGTATGTTCAAAAATGAATTTCTTCAATTCGAAAGCAACTGGTTGGATATTTCAATCTTGACCGCATGTGATTAAATCAGCATTTGTGACTATTGCAGATGGTGAAGGGGCTCAGTTGTCAGTTAGATGTGTTACTTTCTACAACAATTTTGAGTAAAGTAGTAGTAAAAAATGAAGTGAGTAAACTCAGTAAACTGAAATGTTCATGTACCAGTGATGCCACTGACTTATTACAAATGGCTTGCAATAGTCTATCATATTGCTATAGTTAAAATCAGAAGACTGGTCAAAGTGTACTTAACAAAAGGTGATTTTACAGTCATACCCACAAGCCCATATGATATAAGCCTATGCACAAGTATTAGTAAGTTGAAGTATGGAAAAGGGTAGGGCAGGTCTTAGGTCATGTTTCATCACATCTCGAGGATACAGGCTTACAGAAAATATATTTTACGTTTGTGTCAAACATGTGTCAATAAGGCCAAATGCAGCTTTCCCTAAACAAGGCCAACATGTGTCAACTGTGCACTTAATTCACCTATGTTATTCAAGGCAATGTACATGTTAAGTTGGGGCATGTAACATTGAGAGGGCAACAGGCCTTTTGAAAATCCTCAGTTAAGGTGTCTATGCTTTGTATTAATGGCAAAGGCCAAAATATGGCACACTGTGCTTATACAATAGCATTAGGTTAGGCCAAGGTTGGGACATGTGCTCATGTCATTTTAGATCACATCCTGGAGATATGCAAATGCTTCAAGAAAATACACTGCTAAAAAGAATTAGGAACACTTTGAAACTGCTAAAAACACTGAAACGCTTTGAACACATTTGATTTTATTTAGGCCACTGAGCAATATTCCAAAAAAGGTGCAATGCATTATATTAGTATCACAGCATGGATAACTGTGTAAAGGATAAGGATGGAATAAATAAATCATTCCTATTTTCAAGGTCATCTCATTGTTGGCCCTCCAGTGTACCTGTTGTTAATGTTCTGGACACCAAAGTGTACAACTGATTCACAAAAATCTCTGCTACTGAACTATCCAGATTAATATAACACACCTTTGATTGGCTTCATGCTATACTTTTTGAGCAGTGTAGGTTAGGTGGTTGAACCAGTTTTCCCTCAATGGTTCAAGCCCAAATGCCATCAGATTTACCTATACCCAATGTATTATGTATGATCAGCATAGCCACGAGGAGGTTGGGACAGGTCTTGTGTCATGTTAAATCACATAGTGGTAAGTGGTAAAGCAATTACAAAGAAAATGAGAACATTCAGTATATTTGATTTTTTTGTGTGTCCGCTCATTATGTGTTCCCAAGTCTCTATATACACATCAATATACTCACATACAAGTTTTTATAGTTGGTACAGCAACATCCAGGCTACAAACATGTTGAGTTGCAAAGCTGTCAGAGCTTGTGTTACCAATCTAGAGTCATTTATCATAACTCCCATATGGACAGGCTATATTTTAGCTCTTTTTAAGAGCTAAAATATAGTGCTACACTAAAAAACGAGAGTTTTTATTTCTCACAGCATATATTCAACTTCTAAAGTTTAAACAACAAAATAATAAATAAAATGAGACTTCGCCCTAGCGCAACTTGAAGAACTGTTTGTACGTTGCCTCATATAAGTTTTTCGTTTTTCATATACCTCTTTCATCGGCTTCAAATTCAAAATGTTGCCATATTGGCGCAGTTGTAGTTTTCTTTGAGACCAACACTGCCATGTCTCGTCTCGTCACAACAAGCCGTGCTGCACCATCTTTAGACAATTTGATGTCCTTCATGTCGCCGGCTCGGCACTACTTGCTCACGGTCTGTGACACTAGTGGCTCTGTTAGTCGGTTTATAAACGAAACATTATTATGTTAATCACGTTGTCATATTGCTTATTACTCACACAGTTTAAGTTGGATCCAGGCTACAAATGCCAGTTCAGTCGGTTTGCATCAAATAAACCGGTTTCGGCTCGTGCACCGGACCGGCAAAACCGGAAATCGACCTTAATGCGTGGCGTGTATTACTAGCACAGATGTAAACATACGGTAAATTGGGAACCAATCTCTCTTATCTGATTAGCTATCTGTTATGGAGCCAATTTGCCAATATGCATCTACACAGTGAGTCAACATTCGTAAAAGAAACCGAAATCCGATGCTAAACCTTAACGCTCACTTCATTATGGTGCTTCCGCCATTCACCGCAGTCAGTCGTGGCGTGACTCGTGAGCTGTGGGAAATATCCTCTCAACAAGAGCTGAAATGAGATGTCAATCAGCATCAAACTACCAGTAATGAATTAAAATTGAGAGTGGCACCTGGGGTGGCCAATCAGATATCAGGGGTGTCCAGTGCCACCCTGGACACCCCTCTGGCTCCGCCCCTGGGCGCTAACCTGAATTTACGGGTAATGGAGTCCCCTATCAATAACGTGTGTTGTTTAATCCTGTCGGCGGGGGTGGGGGAGGCTCGCAGGCCAACAGGACTAACAGCGGGGCTAGCAAGGGTTGAAAGTTGAAACCCGCTTCACAACCGGTACGTAGCCTGCCCTTGTGAGGCTTCCCATGAGCGGGACAGAGACAAACTCTGCAGCAGCTGCCGGTGGGACTATGCTACTACTAGCAGTTGCTAGCAGGCATGCTATCAACTAAGCAAAGCTGTGGCTAAAACTATCTGGAGTGCCCGTGGTATCTAATGTGATGCTAACCGAGAGAAGCTGCTACTGACTGTATGCATGGCGCAAGAGAGAGAGAGACCCCGGCTCTGTTGGCAGAAGAGCCATGGACTGTGATTACTCTGAGCAGCATTTATGGGAATAAATTACAATCTAACTTATTTGAATACTTTTTTCTTTTTTTTTCGGAATGAAGCAGGGTCGGTTTGGTGGGGCAGCCGAAGCATTTGGGGGGGCATTGCCCCCCAAATCCCCTGTGCCCATGCCTAGAACCGTCCCGCTGGAGATATTCCCTGATGAGAATCTTGAGATATGCCACCTGGTTGGCATGGATCTTAGGTGCACAAATCAGATCTACTATCTCCCTGAGCTTAAGGCACAACTGCCAGGCTTGGTCTTCCAATGGATTCTTGATCCGATCACCAACAAAAATAGGGAGAAGCCGTACTAAGCACCACGTATGAGCAGCACTCCCACCCAAACACTCCCCATCTGACCTCACCTCACATGTCCAGTTCAGCTGAGATATGCTCCTATTCAACTGAACATATGAAAAGTGTTTCCCAGCAGACACCAGGTTCCTGATATACAATGCAATCAGCTGACACAATCCCCTCAAACAGATCATGGCCTAGGTATGGTGGGAGGCCTAGTTGGCAGACATGAAATTGTTGAAAATGTAGTCAAACTTAACTCCCTCTATGATGACTTCCGGACCCTTGGACAACTCCTCAACACTCAGTGCGTTTACATGACACTCAAGAAAGTCGACTTTTTGGCTTAACCCAACAATGATTGGATTACTAAGATGCATGTATACACCTTAATCAGGTTAAAATCGGTTCGAGTCGACCCTCTCATTATCAGGTTAAGACCCCTAGATTATGCGATCCATAGCCGACTAAGCCGTGCATGTAACCAGTCGGATTGGATTATCCGTTGAATTGCGTTCTGCGCATGCTCGAGATCTTTTCCCGGGGCCGTGAACCGGAAGTAGAAGGAGACGATAGTCTTGTTGTTGTTGTCGCCGTCGGATAAGGGATAACGAGAAACGGCGATTTAAAAAGGTGGCGCTATAAGAATTGTGTCCCGGCCGCGGGAGCGCGCATGGCATTCATTAAAGGTGGAAGCACACGGACACTACGCTTCCATTTCACCTAAGGCTGAATTAAAAGTACATGTTTTTCTAAATGTGGGTCATCAACGAGGTTGTAAAGTAGTGACTTCGAGCACATCTGTCAAAATAAATGTTTTTTTCTCCCGACGTGTTTACGACCTTTATTCATTCATTCAGGGCTGTTCTGGTGGGAGAAATATGTTTTCAGTAGACAGCTGTCAACTAACTTTGGGTCGGCGATTTATTTAAAAAGCTGGCGCAGAAGATGGAGGAAGCCGGTGCCGTGCCTATAGGAGTGTATCTTCATCAACGTGCATTCAGTACACACTACGCTTCGATTTAACCCAAGGCTGAATTTAAAGTCCATGTTTTTCTAAATGTTGCTCATCAACGAGGTTGTAAAATAACTACGATCTTTATTCATTCATTGCGCCGCGGCCGAACTGACGGCAGCATTCTCTGATATATGAATCTTACAGACTGCGTCGGTTCTCCGACTCTCTGGTCCACAACAAGTAAAGACTCCTAGTCGGGTTTATCTCGCCCATGGGGAAAAGGAATTGGGGGAAATTAACTTTGGCTTTGACTCTCTGAAGTCCAGACTGAAACGCGACATGGAGGAGAAAGCGATGTTTCAGCAGACAGCTGTCAGTTCACTTCGGGTCCATATCGTTTCTCCGACGCTCCGCTGTTCCTCTCGGTCGTATGCGGACCGCTCCGCGGACGACCGAGAGGAACAGTGGAGCGGCGGAGAAATGATTATCACCCGAAGTGAACTGACAGCTGTCTGCTGAAACATCGCTTTCTCGAATGAGTTTGTTGTTGCTGGTGACGTAAAGGGGTCAACCGGTGGCTCTACTACCACTAGTTGAAATGGGCACAGCGCCACCTATCGTACCGGGGTATGACATGCTCCGGCCAATGAATCGGATTACTCGCCGCCATGTATACGCGGACAATTGCAGTTGACCAGTTGCGGAGCATAGACGAGCAATGGCTTTAATCGGGTTTCTTCTGTGCATGTAAACGTACTGACTGTTTTCATAGGTTTCTCTTGTCCTTATGTAACGGAGTAGATCTATGCCTGTTAAATTATGGCAGAAAAAGGTGCAACACCGCCATCTATTGGCGCAGTGGTTGGTGTGGGTTCTGCACAGAGAAAATAGGACTTCACTGTGGTAAGACGTCCTCTTGCATGGTCCGGAATAATTAATTATTTTCTTTAATGTTCCAGATGTTTATATTTTATATTTTGCCATGTCAAGTACTCACTGTGACCTATGCTAACAGTTTTGAGCAATTACTGTGACTTATTAGACCGTAAAATGATGTTTAGAGACTTGTTAATGATGCTAAACTAGCTTAAATGTTTTCCCTCGTGTCAGGTGTTATTCAGATTGTCCCGAGACTGACGCTAACTTTTCCTCACCACTGTGGTGCTGTATGCTGTACAGCACCAGCAGCCTTTTTAATTGTCCAGATAAATGGCTCACATTTGTTATCTACTTCTGAATTTAATGTTAATAAGCCACTTGTGATTTGTATACTTACCTCATGGTACATGTTGAATGTGTTCTTAAAAGACATTTCATGTCATATAATGGTTATGTGGGGATTTTTCACTTATGATTTATGGAATAACAATATGCACTATAGGCCTACGATCACACTAGGATGTCATTTTTATTTTTATTTTATATGAACAGGTTTCGGTATTTTATTTTACTGTTAATTGAGACACAGAGAAAAGAGGACTTCACTGTGGTATTATTCAGATTGTCCCGAGACTGTGACGCTAACTTTCCCTCACCACTGTGGTGCTGTATGCTGTGTTGCAGGAAAGAGCTGTAATAAAACACCCCATAATCCACCTGGTCGTCGTCTGTGGTCTGTAGCAACAGTAATGTGGAGCTGCATTTCACAGATAGCTGTGATCTGTCACACTTACTGGGCCAAGCTTTGTGGGCTCCCTTTCAAAACGTTCTCAATGTATAAGGCAGTATCGACAAAACTTTTTGTTTCTGCTAAAGTTTTCTGTAAACCCCCCCGATAGAATGTAACCCCAGGTTATCACCTACAATTGCTATCACTGCCCCCTGCAAGGACTCACTAAAACAATGCCAGATTCCTCAATCTCCTTTAGATCATTTACTAGGGGAGTACTTTGTCCTGGCCAAAATGGTGGATATCCACATCCCTGCAAAGCATCACCAACTGCATGGGATCTACAGCGGATCTATTATGTGGCAGCATTTTCACCCAATGTCATGTATACAGCCCGGAGCTTGTGCTTCTTTTTGCCCGATCCAAGGGTGTTAGCAACCTCAAAAGCATCCTGATATAGGATGATCGAGACAGAGGAAGGTACATCCTGCAAGAGGGTGTTCTCTCTACAGTTTCAACCATCGTGCATATCCTCAAACACATGTGGATCTCCCAGAAGTTATCTTTGCAGCGTCGTACTGTTCCCGAACTGATGGATGGCTTAGCAGTGCTTTTAGAGACATACTGGCATAAACGCTCCTTACAATTAAGATCAATACCAAGATAAACCTGAGTTGGCTCAACATAACTAAAATTCCTCTTGAAAAATGTCTTTCTAGTTTGATCTGGTCAAAACACACCCTCATTGTACATCTTAAGTACATTTTCTTTTGATAGCCCATCCACTATTTCATGGATTCTATCTCTGGGTATCCCAAGTTTTTCCAATTCTTGACTGACTATAGTCAGTACATGTGCCATCCCATGTGTATGTAGTTCTTGGAACTCTCCAATTAAAGCTGAGATTGTGGTGGCTTGGCAAAAGCATTTTAAGAGATCACCAGACAAACTACCTGCAGAGGCAACCTGCCCAAATGAATGATTTCTGCTCACGTGAGAGGAAAGAAGACCTCACCCTGAATTTCTTGCTGCAATTTTCAAAAGGGCAGTCAATTTTCTTGCCGTCTCTAGTGTGCCATTTTAAATGTTAACATAAACTGGAAAAGTTTGTGGAGGTGAAGGTACATCCCTCAACATGGCAGGTCATATCAATACATCTGTGAGACATGTTGACAGCTGGTTTGGGCTTTGAGTGTTTGCAATACCTGTGAACCTGAAGGGCAGTGGCAGTCCTAAAACTACAAGGGCACCCAACAAGCCCACAAGAAAATCTAAAGTTGGCGAAATTCCTGTGTTCCTTGACATGCCTGATAAATACAGTGATAGTTTCCGCAGAGTAACAACACTGTTTGCAAGAGAAACCCATTTCTAAAGACGGAGATCCCTAACTTCAATTTATCTTTTATCTAAATGTATCTGACCATCTAAAATGTTGGGTACATTCATAACTATTCTCAAAGACTTTGTGTAGATGGATAATAAGTAGGGATGTCCGATATTGGCTTTTTTACCGATAACCGATATTGTTCAACTAATTTCCGATACCGATATCAACCGATACCGATATATGCGGCCACGTGAAACCTCCGCTTTACACTCATTGCAATAGGCTTTATGCCGAGCGGAAGTGTGGAAGTGTTGATTAATAAATAAAAACAAAACAGTGGTAAAAGCTAGCGTGTGTGTTCGGGAGAGGGCTAACTCCTCGGACATATTACTCTGAAGCCCCGGTGACGGTCTGGAAGTGTGGATTAATAAATACAATTTTAAAAAAAAACAGCGGTAAAAGCTAGCGTGTGTGTCCGGGAGAGGGCTACTCTCCTCGGACACATTACTCTGAAGCCCCGGTGACGGTCTGGAAGTGCGGATTAATAAATAAAATAATGTGAGCGCGGTACAGCGGACCTGAACCGGTTGTGATGAGACCTGTTTCGCAGAATGCGTTAGTATGTTGCGCATAACCCCTATTTTACTATTCAACGTAGAAACTTTGAAATAATTCCAAACCACCGACATAACTACAGCTACAACTAGCGTCCCACTACACGGCCGCACATGCCCAGGCTTGTTATTGAGACGGCGCGGCGCGTTTGATGATGTCATCAAAACACGTCCTCACTTGAAACATAACAGATGTCTGAAATTATTTCAAAATCGATTTCGGTATCGGTTAAAAAACCGATACCGATATTTTCCGATATTGATTTTTTATGCCAATATCGGCCGATAATATCGGTGGGCCGATAATATCGGACATCCCTAATAATAAGCTGTTTAAAACATTCTTAGGCCATCATAACTAACTCATAATACAGGTCTGTTTTACTCAAGCATTACCAACTTTAACGTTTTTACAGCCTCTAAGGAACATGTCACAAGCTGTCACAAGCAATCAATTTTTCTATCTATTTAAGCTCATCTTTAGCTGTCACATAACATGATGTCTGTTATAACAAAGGCTAAACCATTAAGTTCAGAGTGAAAAGTATCTTAAATCTAATAAATCACTAAGTAAATGTAAATAAAGCGAATCATTTTAGTGGGTCATACTACAATAATGGTTGGAATTCTGAAGTTGGTCTTGGTCCCGCAAAATGGCGCAGCTCCCGCCTTGTGGACGAAAGAGAACAGACAAGCCAGTTAACACTAGAAGCACCAGAGCCAACGCCATTGGGATTTAAAAATGTAAATTACTCCGTCATTGTTGGTGCAAATGAAAACCATTATGATGTTGTAACGTGTCAAGGGAAGAGATGATGTAATGCATTGTGCAACATTGTGTCAGCACACAGAGGAAGAAAACACTTCAATGCAACTAAGAAAAAGGTTTACAAGTCCCAAAATGTCTAAATCTGAGAGGGAGAAAGACAAGTATCAAATGAATAACATGTTTAGGATGAAAAAGAAACAAAATACTAATTTGAGTTATCATAGTGATGATAATTATCGTCAATCTGTTTGTGAATCCAGGTCAAATACGCTACCAATGCCCACAATTTCAAGCAGATGCTTGTGAAGCCAGCAAGATCAAATATGGTATGCATTCTGAGTTTCGAGGAGATGTACAAATGAGAGGGCACAAGACATATTCAGAAAAGAAAACAAAGCAAGAGGACATTTACTTTGCCATTAAGTGTTTCCAAAAATAAACTTCCATGGGTCCTGAATTTGTTTGCTGTGTTTGCCATTGGCAGCTTTTCAGAAAGCAAGTCATTGCTTTGTTATGCAAGTCTTGTTATGCAAAGAATGGGGAAAATATTGCTTCATTAGCAGACAAGTGCATTACATATACAGTACAAGTGCTGTGGTGGATAAACCTCATATAACACTTAAACAAAATAAGAGAGTTCGGGAAGTCTGAATTATGAAAGATAAAGTCTTTATTATCATTGGTGAACAAGTAACCACAGAGCCTGAGTTGATTTGCAAAAGAACTAACTATTCCTACGCGTCTCTGGCTTTTATGCTCCACTCTATACACTATACATCCATAAATCATATGTCACCTCCTCATCCTAGCCATAAACAACCTTCCCATCTGGTGCTCTGTGGTTCCATCGCCTCCATACATGGTGTTGTCCTGTAGTGACCTGTCTCTCACCCTTAAGAACAGAATGTTCTGTACATCACTATAACCTGTCTCACGCTCCTAAATAGACTATTCTGTACATGGCCATAGTTTGGCCCCGGTAGTTTAAACATACTTGTGGAACAAAATTAGTCTGGGCCATATCACTGGGAGGAGTGAACCTTTGATTGCTCAGTGTTTTTCCACGCATATTGGCAAGATAATAATGACATATTATAATTAAATGTGAGAGTACATTTCTCCCATAGTGCTTACCTAATTGCAGGAGATCACAAGGATCATTCTCTAAACTATGGACTTGTTAAACATGCCATCGGAAAATGCCTCAAGAGAGTGTAGCAAACAATCTTTATTTGGAAGCAATACCAGAAGAACTAAAACAGCTTAACTCTTTAGAAGAACAGATAATAGCTAAACATATTCCATTCATGAAAGCAGTTGCATTATCAAAAGGAGGACAAAATGGTTGCCATGGACCAGTGGTCTGTGTACCTTCCAACAGTACACAGATGACAAACATTCTACCCAGAAATGATGATGTGATGATACGAATTAAACTGAAACGTAAGTTGACATATAAGGGACATTATGAATATCAATATGTTAAAACAGATCATGTACTAAAAGCTTTACATTACTTGGTGGAACAACATCTGTGCTATGCTGACACAGAAATATGTACAGACTGGAAAAACCCGTTAAGCAAAACGACAATGACATTAAAGAGGCTGATGAGCAAACAACTACAAATAATGACGGTCATGACGAAACAGATCAGGATGATGTCAACAAACTTGAAGGGTAACACTTTATAATTTTTAATATAATTTTTTTCTGAAATTATAGGCTATAGACAGGAGGGACCGCTGGCAAGCTGCTGCCGCGCCTCCTCCACTGTTTTGGCTGTTCTTGCCTTATGTGCTATTTTTGTTACTTCACATCGACTATGTCATGTATGAACACTGGACTTTATAGCCATCTGCTGATTTGTCAGGTTCAATCTAACACTCTGCGACACTGAAACACCAGTCAAACAGTTTCTACCCGTCTGCTGCTACTGCCTCGCCACTGGTTAGCCTCTTGGCTAGCTCCGCCGGTCCTGGGACTCCTCTCCGCACTCTGTGGCTGGATAGCCTGCTCTGGCGTGCCCTACGAAGCACGCCGGATTGGACTGGTCCGCTGCCACCCTGCCAGCTCTCCTGGACGCTTACCTGCGCCCACGGATTGCTGTCAAAGCGGAGGACGCTGCACTCCGTCACACCGCTGCCCCGACGATGTTCGCTCGCCGGTCGGCCACTCTGCTGCTACTCACCGGCGTCGATCAGCTGTTTACCCGTCTCCAGAGAAGCTACAACCTACTCGCTTCACCTCTCTGCCTCCACTGCGTTGGCTCTGTGGCTTCCTCGCCAGAATCACCTACAGCTGGACTACGTCGCTGACCATCCTACATCACGTGGATTTTTAACCTGTTCTTCTGGATTGCGCTGTGTGTGTATCTTTCACGTGCAACTCTGCCGAGATGTTACGTCTCCGGATCTTCTCCAGGACCCCTCCACCCCAACTTGCACTCCACCACTACATTCACAAACGACCGAGATACATCCATAGAGGCTCTGGACGGCACTTTCAGTACAGTCAACACAATAGCAACACAAACATCCGCTCCTTCTGGTCCACTGGGCCCCGCCCCCCTCCCCGCACTGCCCCCCCGGTAAATCCGGTAAATCACAACGTACTGTCCCCCCTGCTCAAAGCTACCACATACACACCACTCACCTGTCTGAAACTCTGCCTGCTGAACATCAGATCCCTCAGTAATAAGGCTCTGCTGATCGCTGACTTTATTGCTGACTGTAAACTGGACATATTATGCCTCACTGAGACTTGGCAACAGCCTAATGACTTTTCCCACCTAAACGAGGCTGCTCCACCAGGCTTCTCTTTTATTAGTAAACCCCGTGCTACCGGGAGGGGGGGCGGCCTCGCCCTCCTTCACCATGATAATATCAAAGTCACTCCTGTCACTGTCCCCCATCACTCCTCTTTTGAATGTTTAGTTGTAAAACTACCAGGCCCCAAACCCACCATCATTGTTACCATTTACAGGCCACCAAAACCCTCTGCCGTTTTCCTCAACGAATTCTCATCATTATTAACATCTGTATGTGCAATGTCCCCCACTGTTATCCTCCTCGGCGATTTCAACATCCATATTGATAACCCATCCAGTATCTTTGCCAACGACTTCATATCACTCCTGGACTGTCTCGGTATCACACAACATGTCAACCTCCCAACCCATAACAAAGGCCACATACTGGACTTAATCTGCTGCACTGACATCACTCCCACCAATCTTGTTATCACGGATTTCCCCATCTCTGACCACAAAGCTGTACTTTTTGACATTCACACCCAACTACACAAAGTCAAAGTACAACGGACCATCTCCTTCAGAAACATCAAACATATCAACACCACAGATCTCTCCACCCTGATCAGCTCCTACCCCAGCCCTCCCCCAGCATCCTCCCCTGCTGACCTGGTGATCCACTACAATAACTGTCTCTCCTCTTCCTTCATGACCCTGGCTCCCCTGAAATCCCGCTCAGTATCATTCACTCACACTGCTCCTTGGTTTACCCCTGACCTACGCCAGCTCAAAGCCACAGGCCGCCGACTGGAGCGACTGCACAAAAAGACTGGACTCACTGTACACAGCCAAATGTACTCGGACCACCTACATCACTACAAGAACGCCCTTAACACTGCCAAATCCTCATACTACTCCAACCTCATCAACACTGGTACAGGTAACAACAGAGTCCTCTTCTCAACAGTCAGCCACCTACTTCAGACTCCTAGAACCTTCCCACCAGACACTTCCACCGATCAGTGCACTGCCTTCCTGGACTTCTTCAACTCTAAAATTAACACCATTCACCACCAACTGGCCTCATCCGGCACCTCCTCCAACGATCCAACCTGGATGACCATCACCGGCCAACCTCCCATCAGCTCCCTCTCCGACTTCACCCCAGTTTCAGAACACACCATCTCTGAACTCATCCGCAAAGCCAAAGCCACCACCTGTCAGCTTGATCCTCTTCCGACCTCCCTCGTCAAAGCCTGTCTGCCATCCATTTCTCCCTTGATCACCAACATAATCAACTCCTCCCTCTCCACTGGCACTGTACCCCCCACTCTCAAATTGGCTGCTATCACACCCATCCTGAAAAAACCCAGTGCTGACCCAACAGACCTTAACCTTTACCGGCCCATCTCCAACCTTCCCTACATCTCCAAAACACTTGAAAGGGTGGTCGCCGCACAACTACAGTCCCACCTTGACACAAATAACCTCCATGAACCCTTTCAATCCGGTTTCCGTCCAAAGCACAGCACTGAAACAGCCCTGGTCAAAATCACTAACGATCTCCTCTGTGCAGCTGACTCTGGATTACTCACCATTCTCATCCTCCTTGACCTCAGTGCAGCATTTGACACCATCTCCCACACACTACTCCTGGACCGCCTGGCTGGCATTGGGATCACTGGTGCTGCACTTCGCTGGTTTACATCATACCTCACTGACCGCCAACAATTCGTGCAAATAAGGGACCACAAGTCTGGGTGTTTGGGTGTTTCACTGGGTGTCCCCCAGGGGTCAGTCTTGGGTCCACTCCTCTTCATCATCTACCTCCTCCCCCTGGGTACAATACTCCGTCATCATGGGGTCCATTTTCACTGCTACGCCGATGACACTCAGGTTTACATCTCCTCCAAACCCACCACTGCCATCCCTCCCACCTCCCTCATCACCTGCCTTGAAGTCATCCGGAGCTGGATGAGCAGGAACTTCCTCAAGCTCAACGGCAATAAAACCGAGGCCCTGCTCATCGGCTCCAAAGCAACCCTCACAAAATCACAACACACCCCAGCCACACCCATCATCATTGACGGATTCCCTGTACCCCTCTCCCCCCAAGTCAAGAGCCTTGGTGTCACTCTGGACAGCACCCTCTCATTTGTACCTCACATTCAAAACATCACCCGGACTGCCTTCTTCCACCTCAGAAACATCTCTAGACTCCGCCCATCACTGTCCCACTCCAGCACCGAAATCCTGGTTCATTCATTTGTCACTACCCGCCTTGACTACTGTAATGCCCTCCTCACCGGACTCCCCGTCAAACTCATCAACAGACTGCAAATCATTCAAAACTCGGCCGCCCGGATCATCACCCGCACCAAATCATCTGACCACATCACCCCTATCCTCATACAGCTTCACTGGCTCCCGGTACAATACTGCATCCACTACAAAAACCTCATCCTCACATACAAAGCTCTCCACCACCTAGCCCCTTCTTACCTCTGTGACCTCCTCCAGGACTACAGCCCCTCCGCACCCTCCGCTCAACCTCTGCTGGTCTACTAACCATACCCACATCATGCCTCAGCACCATGGGTGCCCGAGCCTTCAGCTGCTCAGCACCCAAACTATGGAACTCCCTCCCCCCACACATAAGACAGTCTGACTCCATCACAACATTCAAATCCAAACTCAAAACACACCTGTTCAAACAGGCATACTCACTCTGACACTGTGCACTACACTTGTTTTAAGGTTGAAGTCTGGTTTTAATTAATGTTTGATGTTTTTTATTTTTTATATTTCTTGATGTTGTTGTATTCTTTGTAAGGTGACCTTGGGTGACGTGAAAGGCGCCATATAAATGAAATGTATTATTATTATTATTATTATAATAAGGTGCCATAATAAATCAAGCAAAACTAGCAAACTAGTCATTACCTAACCCTTTGTTAATATTTGTTAATTGTTACTAAAATGTCTATTTGGCACAAGTTAATAGTTTTTTCATCATTAATTAAATATTAGTTGTTTGCATAAAATCTGTATGTTAATGTTTTAACAAATAGAAAACCATCTATTAACTAATATTGTATTAATATTTGTTAATAGTTAACTAAATGTCTTTTTGGTTATTTCTTACATCATTTAAATGTTAAATGTTTATTTACAAACTATATGTTAATATAAAAGTTAATGACATTATTATTTAACTAATTGTTATTAAACTGTGCTTCTGCCTATCCCAATATGAACCACTCCTCATAGGACCCTTACAATAAAGTTGGTTAAGCTTAATTACTATATTAGTAATATATAGCTATCTGTATGGGGGACCCTTATACTAAAGTTGGTTAAGCTTAATTAATATATTAGTAATATATAACTAGCAGTATGGGGGACCCTTATAATAAAGTTGGTTAAGCTTAATTAATATATTAGTAATATATAACTATCAGTATGGGGGACCCTTATAATAAAGTTGGTTAAGCTTAATTAATGTTTTAGTAATATATAACTATTAGTATGGGGTACCCGAGAAGGAAGGGACAGCAATTGGGTGGAAGACACGAGTATGTGGTGATCGACGAAAGCCACTTCAGACATAAGAGAAAGGTAAGAAAATATTGTTTGAATTTTCATAAAATGTACGTAAAATATTGTACAGCACAGTTCCCAGAATGCCACGTAACGATAAGTGAATGTTTAGCGATAAGCCTGTACTAAGTTAGCGTGTTGTTGTCCGGTGACTAAAGTGTGTCTGTGTTCGACAAGTACCCGTATGTGTGTTACCAAGGTAACCAGGCATGTGTGTTAGTATAGCCTGTGTAGATGAGGGTGTGCATGCGCGGCACGTAGTTTAGACCATATACAATGGCTAGACGTGTCACTACCAGGGTTCTAAATTAACAACCGCCAACCCGCCAAATGCGGGTTAAAAATCATTTTACTAGCCAGTTTGGCCGGTGATGCATGAGGCAATCGTGTCAGTCAGAGCCGTTCTACTGTTCTCACTCCCTGGGCAGTATTGACTACATTTCCCATGAACACTGTCGTGATGCTACGTGATGACGTATAAGACGCCCATTGGCTGCGCGCAGGCAGTGCAACCAACCAGCGCGAGTAACCATGGAAACAGAAAACACAAAGAAGAAGAAGAAGAAGAAGAATGAATGAACGAAGCAGAAAATACCAAAAGAAGGGAGCTAAAGTAAATTAAAAAGTAACGTTAGCCTAAACGTAAACTAAATGCGGCGGTGGTTGGTTGGACAGACTGGGGGCGAGAAGAGGAAGGAGGCAGGGGATGAGATTGAGAATATAAACAATGCGTGCGAAACGAAAAAACGAAAGTTCAATGCCAAATGGCTGACGGGTCGTGAATGGCTTTAACCTGACTCCGCCAGATGGAATGATTCGCGTTGGCTCAGCATTTCCATCTGGAATCGTTCCGTTGGAGAGCCTTTGGGAGGGGGCGAAAATACTGGTTGCTGATTGGATAAACCAGCCTATGTTGGTGATTGACGGGCCAAATCAACCAATCAGATCAACGAAGCGTATGACGTGATAACAGAGCGTCGAGGCAAGCTCATCAAATAAACAAGTCGGGAGAAGGGCAAAAGCATCTTTTCCTCCGAGAAAAGCCTCCAGTGCCGCTTTTTGCTCATCTTTTAGAGAACGAATAAACTCTAATTCTGCTACAACTTGCTCGATAGCTGCACGCATCTCAGTCACATCCGCGGAAGCCGCCATGTTGTTTAGACTGAAGAGTCGCTCCTCATTGCGTCACACTTGAACCCGCCTCAAAACCAACGCTGATTGGACGATCATTTTCTGATCGGCTCCAAATTATCTCCGTCGTGCAATGCCAGTCTGAACTGTGAGTGGAATATCATGGAGCTCGCGAGATCAGGCTGGTCTCGCGAGGCTAGAATGGCTTGTGTTCGATCAGGAAAATGTCGTTATGTTTTGTAAGGAATGCCGCATGTACACAAAAGAAAAAAACTAAACAAACTTTCAAAACAAAATTTCGTGGTGGGAACGAATAATTTTAAAGTCGAGGCTGTAAAGGACCATGAGAGTGCCCGGAGTCATCAAGAGAGCTTCAGGATTAAATCCGCCAAAACAGGTCGTATTGAAGAGAGCCTTGCTGGGAGAAGCCTTTCTTTATTAAAAACGTCGGAGCTGGAGAAGATGCAGCTACTTTTTCGAAATGCCCACGCCGTCGGAAAAAAGGGCAGGCCTTTCACCGACTTCGCATGAATGTGTGAGTAAGTGAATTAACGTTAACTAGGGATGTCCGATATTGGCTTTTTTACCGATAACCGATATTGTTCAACTCTTAATTTCCGATACCGATATCAACCGATACCGACATATGCGGCCACGTGAAACCTCCGCTTTACACTCATTGCAAACCGCAATAGGCTTTATGCCGAGCGTCACGTGACCAAACCGGAAAACAGGTCTCCTGACTTCCGCTTGCCGGGAAAAACCGGTAGCAACTGACGGCGACAGCTATTGACTTGGCCTAGTTAGCCCTTTTTACTGTTGGCGTTTTATTTGATTTTAACATCTGAATGTTAGTGAGAAGAAAAGATGGATGAAGAAAAACAGAAAAAAACAGCGGTTAAAGCTAGCGAGTGAGTCCGGGAGAGGGCTACTCTCCTCGGACACATTACTCTGAAGCCCCGGTGACGGTCTGGAAGTGCGGATAAAACAAAAAAAAACAGCGGTAAAAGCTAGCGTGTGTGTCCGGGAGAGGGCTACTCTCCTCGGACACATTACTCTGAAGTAGGGATGGGGATCGTTAATATTTATTGATATCGATACCTTTATCGATACTCCTTATCGATCCGAGTCTTTATCGATACCACTATCGATACTTTTCTATTATTTGGTGGAAAGACGACGCGACAATTTGTTTTCAACAGAACTGGTATTGCTTAACAAGTGAGCATAACAAAAACGTTTCTAGCCTTCAATAAACATGGCTAATGTAATAGGCCACTTCGAAATGACATACAACTAACAATAGAAAGAATATATCAGCAGCACCAAATGAAAAATAAGTCATAATGTATATGGGTCACACAAAAGGAAATAAAATATAATCTCATAATTTAACTGGGGTTTTTTTGCAGAAAAATTAACATGTCTGCCTTGTCAGTCATGATCCTCCAGATTTTTAATATACTATACAACTGTATTACTCATGTTTCTCGCCAAAATCTCAATTTCCCTTTTCTTTACGTTACACTTGAACGCATCATGATAACCTAATAGTCGTTTTACTGAGCCAACCTGAACACATCATCACGCAGCACGTCTGAATCTTTATTTACTTTTCAATATAACTAGCTTGTATGCTGCCGATTACAACACAGATTTCACAATTGGATTACTATTTTTAACTAACGGGACAAGCAGGGGTGGACTGGCCATCGGGTGTACCGGGTGAGCCGATGCACATTTTTGGGCGGGTCCAGGACTGTCATAATTAGGGTTTTAATAATCGTATTTAACCGTATAACTGCACACAACTTTATTTAAAAGCAATCAAATGTAAAACATGTGTGTTGGTATTCTGGTGTCCGGTGCGTGTGGATGTGCAGCTCCTCCGGCGGAGCGGTTCATGTTAATAGCGGAGTCAGCGGGGTTCACCTTCACGGCGTAGTTACGAGGGATGTGCGACTATCGTCTTAAAAAATACTAAAGTGTTTTTTAAAGTTAGAAAGATATTAGATATTCAACCGATATTCACGCTCCGAATTACAGCGATCAGACACGGGGAACTAAAGCCGCGATCACCGGTATGAGTCCCGTATGTCTAGCGGTGTCTAGCGGTGTCTACCTGCCCCCCCGTCGGTCGTAGGTCCGGGGTGGCTTACGATCGCGCCCCCCCCCCGTGACGCGACTCGAGGGACACACAATTACGTTACAGGACCTACGGGAGAAAAAAAAAAAACGACGAGACTCGATAGTGGTATCGATAAGCCCAAACGTTATTGATTTTCGGGTTTTGAAAAAAGTGGAACCGGGTCCTTGATGGAACCGGGTTTCGATCCCCATCCCTACTCTGAAGCCCCGGTGACGGTCTGGAAGTGCGGAATAATAAATAAAATAATGTGAGCGCGGTACAGCGGACCTGAACCGGTTGTGATGAGACCTGTTTCGCAGAATGCGGAAGTATGTTGCGCATAACCCCTATTTTACTATTCAACGTAGAAACTTTGAAATAATTCCAAACCACCGACATAACTACAGCTACAACTAGCGTCCCGCTACACGGCCGCACAGCCCAGGCTTGTTATTGAGACGGCGCGGCGCGTTTGATGATGTCATCAAACCACGTCCTCACTTGAAACATAACAGATGTCTGAAATTATTTCAAAATCGATTAAACCGATACCGATATTTTCCGATATTGATTCTTTATGCCAATATCGGCCGATAATATCGGTGGGCCGATAATATCGGACATCCCTAACGTTAACGTTACTATTTACATGTTTCAGAATCAGTGCATTTAACACGATACAGAGTGATATACATGCTTCCACAGACACAGATGAAACTTTACAAAAAGATAATATTATGATAAATAATTTCAGGGTGGACAGGAAGAAGGGCTTGAAGATAGGAGAGACATACACAAATGAATACCAGGCAAAAGAGTTCATACACTACATAGCGGAGGATGAGTGAAGAAAGATGAAGGCAAGATTATCAGAGGGCAAGTTCATCTCGGTCATGTCAGATGGATCCCTGGACAGTGCAGTGATGGAAGAGGAAATGGTCTACGTCAGAAGTGCCAGTGAGGGGAAAGTTAAAGTTGATTTTGTCGGAGTAAAAGCTGTCTCAAAGCCAGATGCTACAAATATAGCGGAAGCTGTGTGCAGTATAATGGACAGTGAAGTCAGCAGTGATTGGAAGAACAAGCTGGTGGCCCTCACTACAGATGGAGCATCTGTAATGACAGGAGTAAACAATGGTGTAGTCACAAAACTGCGTGCAGACAGACCAAATGTGCTAGGGATCCACTGCATGGCCCATAAGCTTGAGCTCACCTTTTCAGATGGAATAAGGAAAAATGTGATGGTCAGGAAAGCTGAGGACCTGTTGAGTGGACTCTACACTGTATACCACAAGAGTGGAGTGAACAGGGCCAGCCTAAAGCAATACTTCAGGGAGCTCCACATGAAGGCTTTGATGCCAACCAGAGTAGGTGGAACCCGGTGGCTACCACATCTCTTCAAAGCACTTGACAATTTTCTCAGGGGATATGCTGGTATTGTACGCCACTTACAGGAGAAGGTATGCTCATTTATAGCCTACTAAAACCAGCAGTGTAGATGGATAATGTAATGTTTGCTTTCTTTTTGTCTTCATCAGTTCTAAATGTTGTCTGTGATATAATGCAGTTGTTTTGTTTGTAGTCCCAGGAGGCCACGAACATCAATGCTGTTCTGAGGGCAAAGGCCAAGGGGTTCCTCAACATTGCCAAGGATGGTGGAGTGCTCAGGTTTTGCTGTCTTCTCCATGACACCTCAACTGAGCAACCTCTCCAAGTCACTGCAGAGGTCAGTGTCAACCCTGGCTGAAGCTAAGAGGTGCTTGTCCTCCACTCAGGCTGTCATAGAAAAGTACAAGTCAAGGTATGTATCATATATCCAACAATTTATGATTTGATTTTAGGTTGGGTTGGTGTGTTTTCATATGTGTCTGTGTGTCTGTGTCCAGCAATATCGGACGGACCCATAGCCGGTTGGCGGTTCTATTCAATTACGGACGTCTTCAGTCATTGGATTTTGCTACAAGAGGTACGTGTTTCTCTTTTATTATGACAGACTTGTCGATGTGCTCTGATCCCCAGTTGCACCGCACAGAAAGGGCAGAACATCTGAAAACAATCTGAAAGAAGTCATCATTTAACAAGTGCAGTACATTGGGCCTGGGCCTAAGCCTAGCATCTACACCTTTGGATGAGACATAACATTTGACATCATAGCCTATATGCCTGGTGCCCATCAATGGATGGATAGTTTAGGAACATTGGAGCTAGCTTCCAGCTAACAACGTTTGGAGAACGTTTAACAATTATCTGCATGGACTAATACGTTATGGGGACAATGACTTAATATGTTGAAAACACACAAAACCACTTCGTTATCAGAGCACATCGACAAGTCTGTCATAATGAAAGAGAAACACATACCTCTTGTAGCAAAATCCAATGACTGAAGACGTCCGTAATTGAATAGAACCGTCAACCGGCTATGGGTCCGTCCGATATTATGGTCCCCCCGGAAACATTTCCGTTGTCATTACTTGCAGTTTGTTTCCCTATTTGCTCATGTTGTGAATATTTGCAACGCACGTGTTGTGAACTCAATGCAGGTGTTTTCTGAGTTTGCAGGTGTTTTTTTGAATTTGCAGGTGTTTTCTGAATATGCGTGTGTTTTGGAAGTTGCATCGCACGTGTTGTGTAATCGATGAAAGTGTTTTCTGAATTTGCAGGTGTTGTGGTGTTTGCATGTGTTGTGACCCTTCTCGGCCACCGTAGACATGAGTTAGCAATTCAAATGTAATGGACAAATCTTTACGCATTTTATGTTTTAAGGCAACTGCTTAACTTTATATGAATGTTTTCCCCTTTGTTCTCAGATTTTGGAGATGGAGAGATAAACAAACTCATCAGTCACTTACGTCCTCTTCTGCTGTCTGCTGGAGTGGATGTGGAGTTGATCCCTGATCAATGGACAATTCTCAAGTCTGAACTGTACACAGCAGGATTCAGCCAAGGTACTTGGAGAATGATGTTTGAGAAAAAAATATCATACTGATGTACCTTAACAGTAGCATTTTTAAGCAAGTGCTTGAAAAGCTCTATAGAAATGTCTGATATTGTGAGATATTGAGTTTTATTTTATCAGCCATCAGAGTGAATGCCATTTGTTAAAGGCACAATCCAAATGTGATGCTATCTTTTAATAACTAAAGTTGCATTTGAAAATAATTGTTTGCATGTGCATAATGCTGTCTGACCCTGCTACAGGAACCTTTGAGAAGACCTGGCCTACTGTGAACAGAATGCTCCGCCATCGGTGTCCTGACGTCCTTGATCTCTTTGATGCTCTCCTCACCATCCCTGCAACTACAGCTGATTGCGAAAGAGGGTTCAGTGTGATGAATCAGGTAAAGAGTGACTGGCGCTCACGCCTGAAAGGTGAGACCCTCTCTGACCTCCTGAAAACCCAGTTGTGCTCACCTGACATCAAAGACTTCGATCCAACCAAAGCCATTGACATCTGGCACGCTGACAGTTTGCGCTCACGCAGGCCTGAGTTTGTGCGCAAACAAGGAACAAAAGGAACTGAGGATGGCTCAGATTCAGATGAACAAATGAGTTCAGAGAGTGCTGAAGAAATGTGATGCGGTAGAGCTCTGAAATTATCAAAATGAAAAATAAATGGTTTTTTTTTGTATGCATGTACTGTATGTGTATGTATATCTTGGATTGTGTTAATAAAATCCAAAATGTAAAAATAATTAATTCAGCGGCACTCATCTCTCTTATTTTCACTGGAAAAAATTTGGCTAGTGGAAATTCTGATTGGCTGGTAACTTTAGAAACTAAAAAAAAAAGTTAATTTAGAACCCTGGTCACTACATGCATCATGTGTTTAGTTGTGGTCAGAAAATGGAGGAGAACTTGATTGCATTTTAAATGCCAACTCAAGGCGCACAGAAGCACACACACACACACACAGTGGCGGTTCTAGACCAGTTTTAATGGGGGGGGCCAGGTTGGGGCCGGCTTTTGTGTTAGAGGGGCACACCATCATTTTATTATTGATGCAGACTCCTCGTTCGGGGGGGGCACAGGGGGGTCCGGACTCAGAGTTACGGGGGCACTGGCCCCCGCTGGCCCCCCCCTAGAACCGCCACTGCACACACAAGATGACTCCTTTCACCTTTTATTAGCGTTTCTCATCCTCTCCTGTATTATTATTTTCCTGCCACTGTCTTTCTATCCTCTACATCTCTATACTTTAATGTGAGTCTTTACACTTTATACCCTTCTCTTGTTGTCTTTTTTTTCCTTTTGTTCATTTCCTCTCCTCTCTACTCCTCTCCAGACCTTACCTATACTTTGTCTCCTTCATCTCCACTCCTTACTCCTACTGTCATCCCTCCCACTCACCTCCTCTTTTCTCCTTCTCTCCCCATGTACTCTTCTCTACCTCTCTCCTTTACCACTGAACTCCCTTCCTTTCCTCTCCACTCCTCACTCCTACATCTATCCTTTCCTCCCCCCTCCACTTCTGTCCTTACCTCGCTTCTCTTATCTCCCCATCTCCCTTCTTTCTCCCCATCTCTCTTCTCCCCCCACCCGGTCCTTTCCCATCCTCTCTTCAGGGTCCCCGCGGGGTAGTAAAAGGTAGTAATTTTTTTTTTCAAAATGAAGGCCCTTGAAAGGTAGTAAAAGGTAGTAAATGTAATTTCACTTGGTAGTAAAAAAAAAAGTCACCACATCCATATATGAGTTTCCATATAATATTTGTTCTGAAAAAAAAGAAAAAGAAAAATTCTAGCTTAAAATTAAAGTATACGATGCTAAGGGTTATGCGCAACATACTTCCGCATTCTGCTAAACAAGTCTCATCACATCCGGTTCAGGTCCGCTGTACCGCGCTCGCAGTATTTTATTTATTAATCCGCACTTCCAGACCGTCACCGGGGCTTCTGAGTAATATGTCCGAGGAGAGTAACCCTCTCCCGGACTCACGCTAGCTTTTATCGCTGTTTTTTTAAAAATTGTATTTATTAATCCACACTTCCAGGCCGTCACCGGGGCTTCAGAGTAATGTGTGTCCGAAGACAGTAGCCCTCTCCCGGACACACACGCTAGCTTTAACCGCTGTTTATTTTTATTTATTTATTTTTTTAATCCGCACTTCCAGACCGTCACCGGGACTTCAGAGTAATGTGTCCGAGGAGAGCAGCCCTCTCCCGGACACAAGCTAGCTTTTAACCGCTGTTTAAAAAAAAAAAAGTATTTATTAATCCGCACTTCCAGACCGTCACCGGGGCTTCAGAGTAATGTGTCCGAGGAGAGCAGCCCTCTCCCGGACTCACTCGATTGCTTTTACCGCTGTTTTTTTTTCATCCATCTTTTCTTCTCACTAACATTCAGATGTTAAAACCAAATAAAACGCAGTACATAGGAAAAAACAATGGGACAATTTGGAACACAAATTGTGAAGAGGTGTTGCTCCAAATCTTTATCCATATGGACTGCATGTGGTGAGTTTATACAGGACTGTGGGTCAATTTACACCAAATTGGCACTTGAATCAATCTGTAATCATTTTTAACTCTACTCAATACTCCCCAACCCCCAGCCCCCCGGCCGCGTCGTGTTGGTAGTAAAAAATATTTTGGTGGTAGTAAAAAAGGTAGTAAAAGGTAGTAAATTCATCTTTATGATTCCTGCAGATACCCTGTCTCTTCCTTTTTGCACTCCATTCTTCTCTCCACACACAAAAAAGTAAAGCGAAAAGTGATTGTGAAAAATGATAATTCACCATTGGTAGTCAGGGTTGACGTTCGCTTTTTTCCAGGAAAAGGGTCACGTGGGGCCTGACGGACACCTTGTGACTGATAAGACCCAATCAGGAGGCGAACGTGAACGACGTCTGCTCATCGTTCTCAAAAGTCTCAGTTTCAGCCAAAACACAATCAGCAGCGTTTTCAAACTAAAACGCAATCAGCAGCGCTTTCAAAATAAAACGCAATCAGCAGCATTTTCAAACTAAAACGCAATCAGCAGCGTTTTCAAACTAAAACGCAATCAGCAGCGTTTTCAAAAATCTCCTATAAGTGGCTCTAAAACGCAGGAGCGGTGTGGGCGTAAACGTAGCAAAAGTTATGCATTTTAAAACAAAAACGTATTAGCGTGGATCAGAGGTTGCGCTAGACTTTTTCGTTGTCTGTCATTTTGACTGACAGGGTCATAAAAATCCCGTCATAATCTATTTTTACTGGTCACTTTAATTTTTTAAATGATAACAATGACTTGTTCAATAGCATTTAATTTTAATTCATTTTTAATTAATATTCAGTCCAAACAAGCTGAACAAATAATCCACACCGTGGATACACACATCAAGCAGAAGAATATGTAAGAATATCGGCCGCCAGGCGATTCGCGTATAGTGGGGCTTGACGGTGATTCATCACCACAATGCGGGCGGGAGCTAGTTGATCCACTAGTCAACACGCGGGAGCTAGTTGATCCACTAGTCAACACGCCCCCAAGCAAACGAGTTTTCAAGGCGGCGCGACGTCACACGGATAATTCACGTATAGTGGGGCTTCTAGGTCCAACCTTCCTCCTGGTCCGCATGGACTTGAATCGTGCGCCCGCTTGCGCGTAATCAAATGTTTCAAGTGGGTTTTTCAGAAAATGGAGGATAACTTGATTGCATTTTAAATGCCAACTAAAGGCGCACAGAAGCACACACACACACAAGATGACTCCTTTCACCTTTTATTAATGCGTTTCTCATCTACTTCTCATCCTCTCCTGTAGGCTATTATTATTTTCCTGCCACTGTCTTTCTATCCTCTACATCTTTAATGTGAGTCTTTACACTTTATACCCTTCTCTTGTTGTCTTTTTTTTCCTTTTGTTCATTTCCTCTCCTCTCTACTCCTCTCCAGACCTTACCTCTACTTTGTCTCCTTCATCTCCACTCCTTACTCCTACTGTCATCCTTCCCACTCACCTCCTCTTTTCTCCTTCTCTCCCCATGTACTCTTCTCTACCTCTCTCCTTTACCACTGAACTCCCTTCCTTTCCTCTCCACTCCTCACTCCTACATCTATCCTTTCCTCCCCCCTCCACTTATGTTCTTACCTCGCTTCTCTTATCTCCCAATCTCTCTTCTTTCTCCCCATCTCTCTTCTCTCCCCACCCGGTCCTTTCCCATCCTCTCTTCCTTTTTGCACTCCATTTTTCTCTCCACAAACACACACACACACACACACACACACACACACACACACACACACACACACACACACACACACACACACACACACACACACACACACACACACACACACACACACACACGTGTGTGCCATAATAAATAGCAAACTAGTCATTACCTAACCCTTTGTTAATATTTGTTAATTGTTACTAAAATGTCTATTTGGCACAAGTTAATAGTTTTTTCATCATTAATTAAATATTCGTTGTTTGCATAAAATCTGTATGTTAATGTTTTAACAAATAGAAAACAATCTATTAACTAATATTGTTTTAATATTTGTTAATAGTTAACTAAATGTCTTTTTGGCACAAATTAACAGTTATTCATTTAAATGTTAAATGTTTATTTACAAACTATATGTTAATATAAAAGTTAATTACATATTATTATTTAACTAATTGTTATTAAACTGTGCTTCTGCCTAACCCAATATGAACCACTCCTCATAGGACCCTTACAATAAAGTTGGTTAAGCTTAATTAATATATTAGTAATATATAGCTATCAGCATGGGGCCCCTTATAATAAAGTTGGTTAAGCTTAATTAATATATTAGTAATATATAACTATTAGTATTTCATATTTTATGCTCAATATTAATATATTAATATAGACAATATCCTGAACATTAATATAGAAGCAAACAACTATTGGCTATGTAGAGATATAGTGGAGTAATTGTCCTGACCAGAGAATGAACGCACACTTCCTCTGTGTGTGTTGTAATCTGAGCTTCTATTTTCTTTGTTTTGGTGTCCGGGCCGGCCGCGCGTTCATGATAACGCACGCGCCGTGCATGAGATGAGTTAAGAAGGTAAAGAACACTCCCAATTGTTGTGGTTTGAGATGCTGGTGCTCTAGTGCGACATCTTATGGCTAAATATATCATCTATAGCCCCTTTAATGTTTCTATAGCGATGAGAAAGGGATTGGACAACAAAGTGTCCAAGCACATCACAGCTGATATGTTAACAAATACAGAATCTTTAAGGAAAATACTTTACAATGATGGAGGTTACAAGTTTCTGAGAGCAGTCCGTTGAACCCCTCCATATTGCCAATGTGCACAGAAAGACCAGTTTGCTATGATAAGACAGCTTGGTATTCCTGCATGGTTTGTTTCATTCTCAGCCGCAGATTTGCAATGGCCAAAAATGCTAAACACCCTTATCCGACAAGAAGGAAAGCAGATTGACATAGAACAACTCGATTGGTCAGAAAAATGTGGTTTACTTAAATGGAACCCAGTGACAGCAGCAAGGATGTTTGATCATCGATGGCATTGCTTTCTAAAAGAAGTAATATTATCTCCGGCGGCTCCTATTGGACAGGTAGTTGACCATTTCTTCCGCGTGGAATTTCAGATGAGAGGCTCGCCCCATTGTCATTGTCTGTTCTGGGTTAAGGACGCAGCACAAATAGATACAAATTCAGATGCAGTATGTCGATTTGGTTTTCCCAGGCCTTATTTTCAAACTTTTGTTAGTTGTGCAAATAATTCAAAGGAGTTCAAAGGCAAGCAGACTGATGAAAACATTAAGGTTGATAATGTGGAAATGATGAAGAAACAAAACAGGAAGAGTTTCACATGGAAAGAGATGAAGCCATGAGAATTCTTGAAATGGCAAAAACAGCATTGCTAAATTCTGACGTCACGTCAATACAACAAAAATGTGTTGCAAAGCTGGAATGCCAATATGGACATTCAATTTGTGATAGATGCCTATTCATCTGTCATGTACATTATCACATACATATCAAAAGCTGAATGCCAAATGGGATTGTTGCTTGACCGCACACAGACGGAAGGTCTGAATGGAAACCTTGATGCTAAACAAGCATTCAAGAAACTAAACTGTGCTTATCTTCACAACAGAGAAGTCACCTAAAGGAATGTTCTCGCAAAGTTCAATTCATTCCAATTGGAGATACTATTAGAATGTCAAAACCTTTGAATGTACTCCAGAACAGATCTGCAGGAGACAGGTAATGACTCAAGTTTTTGGATTATTAGTCTGGTAGACAGAGACAAGAACAGACCACACACAAGCACATTTGAACATCTATGCCTTGCAACATTTGCTTCAGAATATAGTGCTTTCAAAATCAGAGGTTTCCCAGTCTCCATCTGAAACATTTAAACTGAATGACAACTTTGGGTATGTGAGAAGACGAACACGAACAAAATCCCGCAATTGTGATATATCAGAATCAGAATCAGAATCAAGTTTATTGCCAAGTAGGATTGTACATACAAGGAATTCGACTTGGTGTAATTGGTGCAGAATAATTAAAAATATAAACAATATAAATATCTATACAATATCTAAAAACAAAGCAGCGGCAAAGGCGTGGGATGGGGGTAGTGGGGGGGTGATTGCATATCTGTATATATGCATGTGTATCTGTAGTCTGTGAGTGTGAAGGCCTGGAGAGTCGCCTCGCCTGGCACCACAATCTCGGTGTCATGGAGACGATCAGGTCCCAGATCAACAACAACAGGTGTCTGTGGGGGGGGGGGAATGCAAGAGCGTCTCACAGCATCGTTCTCCAGGGGGATTGTTGTGTTCCAGCAGTGGCCTTGGCCGAGGCAAGTGCCGGATGGGGGGGGCAAAAATAAGATTGCGGGTGTTTGGTCTTGGGGCGAGTAGAAGGACTAATATGCTATGTTAGTGTAGCATTTAGGTCCAGGCCTTGTTGATCAGGCTAGTGGCGGATGGGAAAAAACTGTTGTGGTGTGAGGTTTTGGTCCTGATGGACCGCAGCCTCCTACCAGAGGGGAGTGTCTCAAAGAGTTTGTGTCCGGGGTGGGAGGGATCAGCCACAATCTTTCCTGCACACCTCAGGGTCCTGGAGGTGTACAGGTCCTGGAGCGACGGCAGATTGCAGCCAAACACCTTCTCTGCAGACCAAATGACACGCTGCAGTTTGCCCTTGTCCTTGCCGGTGGCAGCAGCGTACCAGATGGTGATGGAGGAGTTGAGGATGGACTCAATGATGGAGGAGTGGAAGTGCACCGTCATTGTCCTTGGCAGGTTGAATTTCTTCAGCTGCCGCAGGAAGTACATCCTCTGCTGGGCTTTCTTGATGAGGGAGCTGATGTTCAGCTCCCACTTGAGGTCCTGGGAGATGATGGTTCCCAGAAAGCGGAAGGACTCCACAGTGTCAATTGTGGAGTCACAGAGGGTGATGGGGGCAGGTGAGGCTGAGTACTTCCTGAAATCCACAACCATCTCCACTATCTTTACAGCGTTGAGCTCTAGGTTGTTTCGGTGGCACCATGTCACCAGATGGTCAGCCTCCCACCTGTAGGCAGACTCGTCACCATCAGAAATGAGTCCGATGAGGGTGGTGTCATCCGCAAACTTCAGAAGCTTGACGGACTGGTGACTGGATGTGCAGCTTCGTGTACAGGGAGAAGAGTAGAGGAGAAAGAACGCAGCCCTGGGGGGAACTGGTACTGATTGACTGGGAGTCTGAGACATGTTTTCCCAGCTTCACATGCTGCTTCCTGTCAAACAGGAAGTCAGTGATCCACCTGCAGGTGGAGTCAGGCACACTCAGCTGGGAGAGCTTCTCCTGAAGCAGAGCCAGGATGATGGTGTTAAAGGCAGAGCTGAAATCCACACACAGGATCCTGGCATAGGTTCCTGCGGAGTCCAGGTGCTGGAGGATGTAATGGAGGGCCAAGTTGACTGCATCGTCTACAGACCTGTTGGCTCTGTAGGTGAACTGCAGGGGGTCCAGGAAGGGGTCGGTGATGTCTTTCAGGTGTGACAGCACAAGGTGCTCAAAGGACTTCATGACCACAGAGGTCAGGGCGACAGGCCTGATGTCGTTAAGTCCTGTGGTCCTCTAGCCTGGCAAGCCAGACCCACATCAGAAAGATGTAGGGTCTGGCACTGCTCCATTGGCAGTGTGGGCAGGATAAACGGTTGTCTTTCAAGTTCCCTCTGCACGCAATAGGATAGCGCTACAACCAATCAGAGCAACGAAGAAGGTGACGTAGTCAGAGCGACGGCTCTGACTACGTAATTAATCAAAACTCTGAATACATATTTCTTTTTGAGGAAAGACTTCAGTGCCGTTCTTTGTTCTTTTCTCAAAGAAAATGTTAACTTCAAGTCTTGAAGAGAGGCCAAAGCTGAGTCGAAAGACAACCGTTCGCCAGCAGCAGCAGCCATTGTTTACCTCTAACATGGAACCATCGCAACTCTGTCGTCATTAGGTAGCCCGGCTTCCAACTCCGCCCCTCACGCTGTGATTGGTCTGACAGATTTTCTGTTTCCAGCACAGAAAGCCGACGGAGCAGTGCTAGACCCCCCTGGCTGCAAAATAAATTTGCTGCCGCTAGGGGCGTCTAGATTTCTAGGCCAGTGGTCCATGGCTTCTTGGGAACAGGGATGATTGTAGAGGTCTTGTAGAGGTCTCGTTTAATGTATTCTTGATTGGGGGTGCAGGCACAGGAAAGACTAATTTGCTTAAAGCTGTACAATATGAATCAAGCAGCCTACTGTCTCAAACCTCAGGAAATCCTGATGACGTCACTGTTCTTTTAACAGCTCCAACTTGTGTAGCTGCGTATAATATTGGGGCTACAACCATACATAACACTTTTTCCATTAGTGTTAATGTCACATTCCCCTGTGTACCTCTTGGTGATGAGAACATTAATTCTCTACGTGCAAAGCTGGGTAATCTACAAATATTAATAATTGATGAAATATCATTCATGGGAGATTAAGACAAATAAAACAGACTGGAGACTATTCACTGTTTGGAAAAGTGAACATACTTGCAGTCAGTGATTTTCATCAGTTACCACCTGTGAAAGGCACACCTTTATATGCGGATGGCAAAGGAGTCAATTTGTGGGACAATAACTTTATGGTTGCACAACTAACACAGGTTGTCAGACAAAAAAATGTATCATTTGCTGAAATGATGAATCGTTTCAGAATACGTAAAAAGGATGAACCCTTAAATGTCAGAGATGTCCATTTGATAAAAGAATGTGGAACTAGAGAGAAACCTATTGCAGTGCACATAATTTCTACCAATCAACAAGTGGACACATACAATATTGAAATGCTGGATGCAAGAGGCCCAAACGCCATAACTATAGAGGTGCAAGATTCTGAAAGAAACCTAAAATCTGGAAGGATGGAAAGAAAAACAGGTCATCATAAGAAAATGTTTAACTCTGAAAATGTCTGAGCATTGGTACAGATGCAAGAATCATGCTTAAGAAAAATATAGACGTTTCAGATGGTCTTGTGAACGGCGCCTTCAGAGCTGTTGTACACATAACACCTTCACCTGACAGTTAATTTCCTTCTGATATCCATGTTTTGTTTGACGATCCAAAAGTTGGCCATAATCAGAGAGCAAAGAACCAGCAGAACATCCCTCCAAACACAACAATCATTGAACCACAAGAAGATCAAGTATCAAACAATGGAGGAGTAAGACACCAATTTCCTCTGAAATTAGCATGGCATGCACAGTCCACAAAGTACACGGTCTAAGTTGATAATGCTGGTGTTTCACTGAAAAACGGCAGAAAATCTTTCTGACAGAAGTCATGGGTTCTTGAGGCAAATGTGTTCATCATGAAGAGACACATATTTGTGCAAAGTTTCATGACAGTATGTTAAAGTGATCAGGAAATATGCTTGTTCAAATCTCCTTAAATCTGATTTGACCAATTTGGGCCTCTGGCGGCCATATTGTTTAGTCCAACAACTTCATCTTACTTGAGCAATTAGAACCTTCTCCACCAAATGTCCCAAAACTGGTTCCGCTCAAATTGGTCATTCCGGCTAGGAACTGTGGTAATTTTTGTCACAAGCCACTCCCATTGTGATGCCATGGCCCGATTGATACAAACTTGATGTCATCTTCTTCAGAATTTTGTCCTGAACAACTTTTATATTGGACTCATCAGAGTCCATCTTGATGTTGATATAAGCAATTATGTATAATATAGCCTTTTTAAACCACACCCTTTCCGTTTTCATTGGCTCCTAGTGGCTTTGTTTTTTAATCTGCAGACTTTCTTTATAATCAAATGAAAGACATTGGGCAGCAGATGGTATGTACCAAAGGTTCTGCACCCAAGTCTAAAAACCTAGGATCCTTAGGGATTTCAGTGTTTTTCACAAAATTCAAAATGGCAGATTTTTTTTCCAGGCGGAAGTTATGGGTTGTTGAGGCAAATCTGTCAGGGGATACACGTTTACAAAGTTTCATGACTGTAGGTCAAAGGGGTCGGGAGATATGCTTGTTCAAAAGACTATGAAGATGGTGGTCTATAGATGACATATGGTTATATAGATGATAGATACATGCGCCATAACAGCCCACCCCCCGCTCTTATTGACTGAGGAGAACATCTCTCCACTGACACCCCGCCCCCGCCCCTTCTCCACTGTTATACATTGGATGTATAGGTTGACATACACTGCAGATAGCCAATGTCTCATAAAACCTTCACTGTTGCACAACCTAGTGTAATGGGACTGGGACTGTGTGTGCATGTGCGTGTGTGCATGCGTGTGTGGTATGTCTTTATTGAGTAAATGTGGGGAAAATAGCAGGTTGTTTTGCAGCCTGCAGGGAGCACAGGTGTGTCTTGTCCTGAAGGATTTTGAGTTACATTCAATTCATACTTCCTAACTCTGTGGTATTTCGAGTTACATTCAGTTCATACTTCCTAACTCTGTGGTATTTAGTTACATTCAGTTCATACTTCCTAACTGTGGTATTTAGTTACATTCAGTTCATACTTCCTAACTATGGTATTTAGAGTTACATCTAGTTCATATGTGGTATTTAGTCGTTTCCTGTGTGCAACAGTTTGTATTCATGAGACAGAAGCAGACGTTTGTGTGTGTAAACTTTATTAGTCTGCTTGTGAATATCAAGAACAGAGAACAGCATCTTTGGCACAGAGTCATGGTGGGTGATGCGGCTGCAGGTGTACTGGTTACCATGGTGATCACCCTTCACAGGTCACACTGTCAGCGAGGTCAAAGGTCCTGACACAAGCATCCTGAACACAGAATGCTAGGCGGTGTGTATGTGTGCACGAGTGCATGTGTGTGTGTGTATGTGTATGTCTGTGTTTATATTTATAAAAATTGGCAGAAGGATTATATGTTTAAAGCTGTTGTGAGTGAGTTAGTATGTGTGAGTGAATTAATATTTCTTCTTTCTCTCCTTTCCTCATCTCCATTCCTCTCTCCTCTCCTCCCCCTCGCTCCTTTCCCCTCTCTCCTCTCCCCCCTCTCTCCTTTCCCCTCTCCCCTTCTCTGCTCTGTTGTTTACTCTCCCTTCTCATTCTCCTCCTCCTCCTTCTCCTTCTTCTTCTCCTCCTCCTCCTCCTCCTCCTCCTCCCCCCCCCAGGCAGATGGGGGGCTGTGTGCCTCCTGGGGGAGCGTAGCAGAGAGGGAGTACTCCACACTCACTCCTTCTGACACCATAGACGCCTCCCCCTCTACACACCCTGAGATCTCCTCCTCCTCCTCCTCCTTCTCCTCCTCTCTCTCCTCAGCTCCTCCGGGGGCAAGCTGGGAGTGGACCTCTGTGAAGGAGAGCTCCTCATCAGCGATGGCCAGAGGAGAGAGCTCGATGTGGGCTTCAGTAGTAGGAAAGTCCCCGGTTTGAGCTGGGGCCTGCGGCTCAGCTGGCTGGGACTCAGAGCTGCCCCGGGCCTAGGGCGAGAGACGTAGAGAAACAGAGACAGAGAGAGAGAGAGACATTATTCATGAGTGAATAGAATCTAAATCTGTCCCACTACGAAGTTCAACAGGTGCCACTTCTTTGCATTTTCTTTTTTGTAGCCAGCACCAAGAATAAAAGCAGTTTCAGACCAACTCTCACTACTGTTTAAAAACACAATATTCAAGGTTTCCAACAGGACTTCAAGTTCAAGACACCGTGGAATTTATCTTGGAAACGAAGGTATTGACAGCCAGTGCTCCGTGCAGGATTCTCTATTACGGATCACCTGACCTCTTGTTTAATGGCAGTTATAAAACACCCTCCATACTGGTTTACAGTCATCCTGCACGTTTAATCGCTCTCTCCGTTTCTCTCTCTCTCAACACAGTGTCTGTTCTCCCACTCAGCTTTCTCTTGTTTAAAGCTTGGACACAGTATTTATACATAGCTTTCCCATTTAACATGTACAGGTCTTCAGATTCAACAGTTTTATAGACCTGCAATGGTCTCGTCAGTCCAGTTTGGTCTACTTTAAGACCCAGTTCAGGAAAAGGATCTCCTTCATCGGGAGTTTCTGTTCCAATAAAATAGTCCTATAGCATCTCCCGTTCCTCACTACTCAGTCTTTTCGTCCATGTGTTTAAAATGTCTCTGGTATGACAACTTGACATCAGACTCATATAGTGCGCATGCGTCAACACGCGTGCAGCCTGTTGCAGTCGCTCCGTGTAACTTTCCTATTCTTTCTTATTTTATTCGTTCTTTTCTCTTGTTAAACTTCTTTACTTTTAAACTATTTTATTTTATTTTAACCACTCTATTTAAATATGCTGGTTGTTAAATTATTGCCTTTTTGCTCGCTGTGATATTGCTACAAACCGGCATCGCAGCGCAACGAGTCCAAGCCGAGCGGATTGTTTACTCCAGAGAACAGCTGATTGACCTGAAGCCGGCCGGCCTAGCGGACAGACCGGCGGAGGTTCCAGCGGAGCTACGGAGAAAAACACATCGGGGATGCAGAGGAGGATTGAAACGGCGGAAGAATAACGACGGGTTGAGACAGCGGAGGTTAGAGAAGCGGAGATTTAAGAAGTGTCTCCCCTCTCTCATCATGGGGAACGTGAGGTCCCTGGGCAACAAGATGGACGAGCTAACAGCGCTAGCCCGGAGTCAGAAGGAGTATCGGGAATGCAGCATAATGTGTTTTACAGAGACATGGCTGCACCAGGACATCCCTGATGACAACGTCTCCATCGCGGGCTTCCACACCGTACGGGCCGACAGAGACTGCGCCAAGAGCGGCAAGCGCAAAGGTGGAGGGGTCGCCGTGCTGGTGAACAACAGATGGTGCAACCCCGCTCACATCACCATCAAGGAGCGCATCTGTGACCCAAACATGGAACTTTGTGCTGTTGGACTTCGACCATATTACCTGCCCAGGGAGTTTTCACAGGTAATCATGGTGGCTGTTTATGTCCCCCCCTCTGCAAACCCAACGTCGGCAATTGACGCTATTCACTCCGCCATAGCCCAGCTACAGACTCAGCACCCAAGTGCATTCATTGCTATCTCGGGTGACTTCAATCACATCACCATGGACACTACACTCCCCACATTCACACAGTATGTGAGCTGTCCCACCAGAGAGGAGAGAACCATTGACTTGCTGTATGCTAATGCTAAGGAAGCATACAGTTCCTCTCCTCTCCCCCCACTTGGCAGGTCAGATCACAACCTGATTCACCTCGAACCCTGTTATGTGCCTGTGGTGAAGAGCCAGCCTGTAACCACAAAGACCGTGAGGAGATGGTCTGAGGAGGCCTATGAGACACTGCGGGGATGCTTTGAAGTGACAGACTGGCAGGCACTCTGTGAGCCACATGGAGAGGACATCAATGGGCTCACAGTGTGTGTAACGGACTATATCAACTTCTGTGTTGACACCATCGTCCCACCGGAGACCGTCCTTTGTTACCCAAATAACAAGCCGTGGGTAACAAAGGAAGTCAAAACCATCCTCAACGACAAGAGGAGGGCTTTCACAGCTGGCAACAGGGAGGAGGTGCGAACAATCCAGAGGGAGCTGAAGGTGAAGATCAAGGAGGCCAAACAGAAGTATAGGAGGAAGCTGGAGTGGAAGCTCCAGCAGAACAACATGAGGGAGGTCTGGAGTGGAATGAGAACCATCACTGGCTTCAGACCAACCAGCAATAGAGGAGTTGGGGGCAGCGTGGACGGGGCAAACGAGATGAATCTGTTTTTTAACAGATTTGACTCTGTAACCCCGGCTCATCCTACAATGGGCTCCTCTCCGGCATGCCTGCAGTTAGCGCCCACTCCACTCTCTCTCCCTCCCCCCTCCTACAGCCCCTCTTCCTCCACTGATGGCCCCCCGCATACCTCCTCCTCCCCTGGCTCCCAAAGTGACGACACTCTCCAAGACAACACCTCTACCCCTCCCCCACCGGTCACCTCCTCACTCCACATCACCGCTGATCAGATCAGGAGGCAGCTGAAGAGACTCCATGCAGGCAAGTCTGCAGGACCTGATGGTGTGAGCCCCAGGGTGCTGAAAGCCTGTTCCCTCCAGCTATGTGGAGTGCTACACCACATCTTCAGCCTGAGTCTGAGTCTTCACAGGGTCCCCGTGCTGTGGAAGACGTCATGCATCGTTCCTGTGCCCAAGATACCACGCCCCAGCGGATCCAAGGACTACAGACCCGTGGCACTGACGTCACACATAATGAAGACCCTGGAGAGACTCATCCTGGATCAGCTCCGGCCCATGGTGAGACCGCTATTAGACCCCCTCCAGTTCGCCTACCAGCCCCGACTAGGAGTTGAGGATGCCATCATCTACCTGCTAAACCGTGTCTACGCTCACCTGGACAAGCCGGCGAGCACTGTGAGAGTGATGTTTTTTGATTTCTCCAGTGCATTCAACACCATCAGGCCAGCTCTACTGGGTGAGAAACTGACAGCAATGCGGGTGGAGCCCCCCCTTGTGTCCTGGATTGTGGATTACCTGACTGGCAGACCACAGTATGTGCGTCTGCAGCACTGTACATCAGACAGACTGATCAGCAACACTGGGGCACCGCAGGGGACTGTCCTCTCTCCCTTCCTCTTCACCCTGTACACCACGGACTTCAGCTACTGCACAGAGACCTGCCATCTTCAGAAGTTTTCTGACGACTCTGCAGTAGTTGGACTTATCAGTAAGGGTGAGGACACTGAGTACAGGGGTGTGGTGGACAACTTTGTCACGTGGTGTGAGCAGAACCATCTGCAGCTCAACGTGGCTAAAACTAAAGAACTGGTGGTGGACCTGAGGAGGACCAGGGCTCCAGTGACCCCTACCTCCATCTGTGGGGGGTAACGTGGACATAGTGGAGCATTACAAGTACTTAGGGGTGTACTTAGACAATAAACTGGACTGGACTAAAAACACAGACGCACTTTACAGGAAGGGTCAAAGCCGTCTCTATTTTCTGAGGCGGCTGAGGTCCTTCAACATCTGCCGGACAATGCTGCGGATGTTTTATGAGTCTGTGGTGGCCAGTGCCATTCTCTATGCAGTGGCGTGCTGGGGCAGCAGACTGAAGGTGCGGGACGCCAACAGACTTAACAAAGTCATCCGCAAAGCCAGCCATGTTGTTGGAGAGGAGCTTGACTCCCTGACAGCAGTGTCAGAGAGAAGGATGTTGTCCAGGATTAGGTCCATACTGGACAACTCTCTCCATCCTCTCCATCCTCTCCATGGCGTGCTGACCAGAAGCACATTCAGCAAGAGACTCATTCCACCACGCTGCACCACAGAGCGCCACAGGAAATCATTCCTGCCTGTGGCCATTAAACTATACAACTGTACTGTATGATAAATATGCTTATATTTCCTCTGTACATATTGTTGATATGGGGGGGGGGGGGGGGGGGGTTTGAGGTTTGAGGTTTATTCTTATCGATTTTAACTTTGTAATTTTTAACTTTGTAAATGTATTCTTATTTTATTCATATTCTTTTACCTTTGTAATTTTATTCTTGGATTTATTCTTATTTATTCTATAGTTTTTTGCTGCTATAATATTGAGAAGTTACCTTTGTACACTGGAGCACTGTGACAAAAGAATTTCCCGCAAGGGATTAATAAAGTATATTCTATTCTATTCTATTCTAGAGAAGCCACTGCCTCTGTGTTGTGAAGTCCTGGACCCACTGCATCCACTATGTGTCTCAGCTTCACTGTCCCGGCTGAACGCAAGTGCTGGGTGAGACCCGGTCTGAACATCCAGCCAGGCCCCGTGTATTAGAGGCTCCTCCAGGAACCAAAACAGTGAAGCTGTAGGCTCCAGTCTGTCCCATTTAAAAGGAGTCCATGCTCTAAAAAGTCCCTGATAAAATGGAGTCAAGTCAAATACACGTATAAAACTACAGTTCATTAAAAACAAAGATGCATCAAAACCAAAACCTGCTACTCCCCTTAAAATGGTGCTCATTACCTGTGAGATAACACTGGATAAACTGTAACCTAAAAGCTGCTGCTCTGCTCTCCAGGTGCACCAACCCTGCCCCCCCCCCTCTTCCTTCGGCAGGTAAAGTACACTCTGTGGAACCCAGTGCAAAGTTGTCCCAAAAAAATTACCATAATGGACTGCACTTTTTGTAGTAGACCAGCAGGGGGCTCCATACATTTTAACCTGTGCCAGAGAGTTGATGCTATCAAATTATTTATGATCAGGACTCTTCTTCTGTAGGATAACAACCACATCCACTTGGCCAACCTCCCCCCAACCTTTTCCACCACTCCTTCCCAGTTCTTCTCTACCATCTGATCATCTCCTAGATCAACTCCCAGGTACTTTAAGCCTCCCCTCCTCCAGCTTAACCCTCCTGGCAACTGAGGGAGTTGAAACCTTCCCAAAGGTTTCAACAATTTTTCCTAATTTCCTCACCTCTTCCTGATTTCTGACAATAACAATAATATCATCTGCACATGCAGATAAGATAAAACATGTGCTAAGATCAGGTAAAACCAGACCATCAATAAAAGAACATTTTGCAACATTGGCTCAATAGAAATTGCATAGAGCATACCGGACATTGAACAGCCCTGTCTTATACCCTGAGTTACTTTAAAAGGTTTACACAAACAACCATTAATTTTTAGTACACTTTCAATGTCCTCGTACAGAACCTTAATCTTGGCAATGAGTCCAGGGCTGAGGCCGAACCTTTGTAAAACTTTCCAAAGGTAAGTGCTCAACCCGGTCAAACACCTTTTCCTGATCTAAAGAAACCAGCCCATCAAAACCCAAAAAAACAGAGACTTCCAAAAGATGTCGAATCAGTGACACTGTCATGGTTCAGTTTAGTTTGTCTTGGTTGTTGTGTGTTTTCTTTGTGTGCTCTCTCTGTTCCCTCTCCCATTTCTGTTTTCCTTGTGTGTGACAGGGGGTGTGGCTGGCTCCTCCCGGTGGCAGCAGAGGCACACCTGTTTTCACTCAGCCAATTTCCTCCACCTCTTAAGCCTGGTCTTCACTCCTGCTCGCTGCCAGATTATTCCATGCTCTCACTCTGCGCTTCACTTCTGAAGACATCCTCCTACCAGCCTGCTTCCTGCCTCATCAGCCTGCCTTGTTTGTTTTTTGGTTTGTGTAAATTAAAAGTATTTTTCAGTTTCCACTCACCAGTGTGTGCGTGTATCTCTGCTTTGGGGTCCAATCCTAAAGAACGCAACAGAATAATCTGGACAAGTATGGACCCCGCAGCGATTGAGAGGGTTAAACAAGCCCTCACTGCTCAAGGAGCTCGTGTTGGACAACAGGACAATGCCCTAAAGGAGATTATGGACAAACTGCTCCACTTGACCTCCGGCATGACCCAGCTTGACAACTAGGGATGGCCCGATACCATTTTTTTCAAAACGAGTACGAGTACGAGTATTTACATTTGTGTACTTGCCGATACCGAGTACCGATACCGATATTTGGATGATAATAAAACAGCGGTAATAGCCTGCTCATTTCAATCTGGTTGTGTCCCTTTATACTTTAAACAAGCCGTTGTTCAGCCTCTCTTAAAGAAGCCGAACCTTGATCCTTCCCTCCCCCAAAATTATAGGCCCATATCAAAATTACCCTTCATCTCAAAAATCGCAGAAAAGGCTGTTGCCATTCAACTCACGGCTGCTCTGAATGCACATGCCATCTTCGATAAATTCCAATCTGGTTTCCGTCAGAAGCACTCCACCGAAACAGCTCTCCTCAGAGTCTCAAATGACATCATGAGTTCATCTGATGAGGGAAAATGTTCTGTTCTGGTGCTATTAGATCTAACTGCAGCCTTCGATCACTGCATTTTGATTGAAAGGCTTAGGCAGTGGGCAGGTATCACTGGGAGCGCCCTGGACTGGTTCTCCTCTTATCTTCAGGATAGGAGTTTTTCTGTGTCTACCGGCCCTTTTACATCTGATACCGCTGCCTTGTCCTGTGGTGTGCCCCAGGGTTCTGTCCTCGGACCTACTTTGTTTGCAGTTTACATGCTCCCCCTAGGAAAAATCATTAGCCAATTCAAAGAGGTCTCTTACCATTGTTATGCGGACGATATCCAACTGTACGTCTCATTCAAACAAGACCAAACCCACAAGCTGTCTGCCCTGTTTGACTGTCTATCTGCTGTCAAGGACTGGATGGCAAACAACTTCCTCCAGCTAAATGCAGACAAAACCGAGGTCCTCATTATTGGTTCAGATAAAGTCACCTCGAAAGTTGCCACTTGCATGGGGTCCCTCTCAACAACTGTTAGGTCTAAACTCAGAAACCTAGGTGTAATATTTGACAAGAAAATGTGTTTTGACCACCATATTAAGTCTCTAACACGTACCTGTTTTTTTCATCTGCGCAACATCGCAAAACTTCGATCCGTTGTGTCTCAGGCTGAATTGGAATCAATCATCCATGCATTTGTGTCTTCCCGTCTGGACTACTGTAACGCTCTGTTCACCTGCCTCGACGCGAAAACGCTGGGCCGGTTACAATTGGTCCAACATGCAGCCGCAAGGCTGCTGACTCGGTCCAAAAAGTCTTGCCACATCACCCCCATCTTAGCTTCCCTACACTGGCTCCCCATCAAATTTAGAATTCAGTTCAAAGTCCTAATCATCACATACAGAGCACTCCATGGTCAGGCACCTGCGTACATCTGTGACCTACTGCGTCCTTACACCACCGGTAGGTCTCTCAGGTCCTCTGACCAGGGGTTGTTAGCTGTCCCCCGGTCCAGATTAAAAACAAAAGGGGACCGTGCATTCCAAACCGTGGCCCCCAGGTTATGGAATGCCCTTCCCCTGGATCTAAGATCTGTGGACTCGGTCAACACTTTTAAAAAGCAGTTAAAGACCGTATTGTACAAACAGGCTTTTTGCTAATGATATTCTGTGTAAAACTCTTTTATGTCTTTTATTTTTTTTATTGTCCATGTTTCAATTGTCTTAGCATGGTGACCATGCTGATATTTTAAATGTGAAGCACTTTGTGACTCCTGGTCTGTGAAAGGTGCTATATAAATAAACTTTACTTACTTACTTACTGAGTGTGTGTCCGAGAGGGCTGCCCTTCTCGGGCTACTGTAGTGCAAAGGCCCGGTGTGTGTGGAAGTGTGGATGATAATAAAACAGCGGTAACAGCATGTGTGTGTGTCCGAGAGGGCTGCTCTATTCGGACACATTACTCTGAAGCCCCGGTGATGGTCTGGAAGTGTGGATGATAATAAAACAGCGGTAATAGCCTGAGTGTGTGTCCGAGAGGGCTGCCCTTGTCGGACACATTACTGTGAAGCCCCGGTGATGGTCTGGAAGTGTGGATGATAATAAAACAGCGGTAAGAGCTGGCGTGTGTGTCCGAGAGGGCTGCCCTTCTCGGGCAACTGTAGTGCAAAGGCCCGGTGTGTGTGTGTGTGTGGATGAACCAAAACATTGGATTTTTTCAGAGTCCCAAAAAGACCACCATGGGTCGGACCACCCCGGTCGATATTTCATTAGCTCCTGATGCACTGTAGCACTCTCCAACGGTCGTGCGGCGGTCAGTTTCGTTGTGCAAAATTTACGTGGTATCGGTGCGTGGTATGATGGTATCGGTGAATTTTTTATGAGTATGAGTACGAGTACATGAGTACAGTATTTCCCCGATCCCAGTATCGGTATCGGGCCATCCCTATTGACAACCATCTGAACCAGGTCTCCACTCAACTTTCCATGCTGACAGCTCCGACTCCGGGTCCTCCTCTTCCTTCTCCTGCTCCAGCTGCTTCTCCTACCCTGCCTAGTCATCCTTGTGAGCCCTTCATCCCCACTCCAGACAGGTATTCAGGAGAGTTAGGGTCATGCAGTCAGTTCCTCCATAAGTGTTCACTAGTGTTTGACCAGCAGCCATTAACGTACTCCACAGACAAGTCTAAGATAGCTTTTACTAGCAGTTTACTATCCGGGAAGGCGTTTGCATGGGCTGTGGCCATGGCTAACGCTTGGCAATCTTTCCATTTTTTCTGTAATGAGTTCCGTAAAGTTTTTGACCACCCATTTCAGAGCAAGGAAGCCGGTAATAGACTTTTCTCCTTGTGTCAGGGATCTCGTTCTGTTGCGGCTTACTCCATTGACTTCCGCATTCTCGCAGCTGAGTGGGTGGGAGGAAAGGGCCTTACAGGAGGTTTATCTGCGTGGGCTTAGTGAGGAGCTTAAGGATGAGCTAGCTGCTCGGGATGAGACCTCTTTGTGAGAGGAATTAATTTCCTTGGACCTTTGTCTTGATAACCGCCTCTGTGAGAGACGCAGGGAGAGAGCAGACAGACAGAGGGCCCCTCCCCTTCAGTCCAAGTCACCTCTGCACCCTGATCCACCCTCCGCTATTGTTTCTCATCCGGCTGCCTCATCTTCCTCCAGCAATGCAGTTGGGGAGGATGAGGCTCACTACAGCTGAACGCCAACGCCGCTTCCGCCTGAGACTCTGCCTTCACTGTGGTCAAGATGTTCATGTCCTCGATAACTGTCCCGAATGGCCAAAAGAGTTGGCTCATCAGCCGCAAGGGGGGGTGCTGGTGAGCCATACTTCTGTTTGTCCTTCCCCCTCCAATCGTATCCAGCTTAAAGGTACTGTCTCCTGGTCTCAAATTAACATTCCTCTCCCTATCATAGTGGACTCTGGCTCTGATGACAATTTCATTGACTCTGGTTGACTCACCCAGTTTGACCTTCCCACAGAGCCACTTCTAGAACCCAAGGATGTTTTTGCCCTTGATGGTCGACTTTTGTCCCGTGTGACTCTCCGTACTGTCCCAGTGTCCCAATCATCATTTTACCTTATTCGCTCACCGTCTTCACCCTTAGTTTTAGGTCTCCCCTGGCTCAAGCTCCACAACCCACACATTGACTGGTCTACATTATCTATCTCCAATTGGAGTCTGCATTGTCACTCCCAATGTCTGCACTCGGCCATCCCCACCACCATTTCCACTCCGCCTGTTCTCCCCAAACCTGTAGATTTGACTTCCGTCCCTCTAGAATATCATGACCTCCAGGAGGTCTTTAACAAGGACCGCGCTTTGTCCCTACCACCTCACAGGCCTTATGATTGTAGTATTGACCTGCTCCCTGGTGCCCCCTATCTGACCAGCAAACTTTATAACCTCTCCACGCCTGAAAGGGAGGCTATGGAGACCTATATTTCTGACTCACTGGCAGCTGGTCTTATTTGTCCATCCTCCTCGCCCATGGGGGCGGGATTCTTTTTTGTCGAAAAGAAGGACAAGACTCTACATCCCTGCATTGACTTCAGGGGCTTAAATGACATAATCACCAAGAACAAGTACCCCCTTCCTCTCATGGACTCTGCTTTTGCTCCCCTCCACCAGGCCACCATCTTATCCAAGTTGGACCTGCGCAACGCTTACCACCTGGTGAGAATTAAGGAAGGGGATGAGTGGAAAACTGGGTTCAACACTCCTCTGGGACATTTTGAATATCTAGTTATGCCATTTGGATTAATCAATGCACCTGCTTGTTTTTGTTTACCTCAATGACATTTTGATTTTTTCTTGTACTCTGGAGGAACACATTCAACATGTTAAACTTGTTCTCCAGAGACTTCTAGAGAACAGACTCTTTGTGAAAGCGGAGAAGTGTGAATTTCATGTGTCATCTGTTAGCTTTCTGGGTTTTGTGGTGGAGAAGGGGCTGATCAAGTCTGACCCTGCCAAGATTAAGGCAGTGGTAGAATGGCCTACTCCCACCACAAAGCAGTTACAAAGATTTCTGGGGTTTGCCAATTTCTTCTCCTGTGTGGTGGGAGCAGCCAGGTGGGAGATCAAGCAGCTGGTCCCGGAAGCCATTGAGGACAATCCAGCCCCTGAGGGTGCCCCACCCAACCGGCTGTTTGTGCCTCCGCCTGTCCGATCCCCTGTGCTCACTGGACACTCCTCCAAGGTGGCATGCCACCCTGGTTTTCAGCGACCCTGGCTTTGCTTCGTCAGCGTTTCTGGTGGCCCTCCATGTCCATTGATACCAAGGAGTTTGTCGCTGCCTGCTCAGTCTGTGCCCGCAGTAAGGCTTCACATCGTGCTCCTGCTGGTCTCCTTCGCCCCCTTCCTATCCCCCACCGGCCCTGGTCTCATATAGCGGCAGACTTTGTCACAGGCCTGCCACCTTCAGAAGGTAACACCATTTTAACTGTTGTTGACCGTTTTTCCAAATCTGTGCACTTTATCCCTCTGCCTAAACTCCCCTCTGCACTTGAGACTGCTACTTTGCTCACCCAGCATGTTTTAGGCTGCATGGCATCCCCCAGGACATTGTGTCTGACAGAGGGCCACTGTTCTCCTCCAGAGTTTGGAAGGCTTTTTGCCAGGCTATGGGGGCGTCGGCAAGCCTTTCTTCTGGATACCATCTACAAATTAATGGCCAGACTGAGCGGGCAAATCAAAGTCTGGAGGCAGCGCTTCGTTGTGTTGCCTCTCATCACCCGGTGTCGTGGTCTACCCACCTTCCCTGGATAGAATATGCCCACAACTCCCTGGTCTGCTCTGCCACAGGTATGTCCCCCTTTATGACCGCTAATGGTTTCCAGCCTCCACTCTTCCCCGCACAGGAGGCTGAGGTGGCAGTTCCCTTGGTGCAGGCGCACCTCCAGCGTGCCCATCAAGTCTGGCGTGAAGCCCGGGCAGTGCTCACCCGTTCAGCGGCTCGAAACTAGAGACTGGCAGACCGTCACTGCTCTCCAGCCCCCCAGTATCAGCCCGGCCAGAAGGTCTGGCTGTCCTTCCGTGATCTTCCTCTCAGAACTGAGTCCCGAAAGCTTACTCCCAGGTACATCGGTCCTTACGTCATTGACCGTATCATTAACCCCAATGCGGTGAGGCTTAAGCTGCCTCCATCCCTCAATATCCACCCATCTTTTCATGTGTCACTCTTCAAGCCTGTCTCCACCATCCCTCTGTGCCCTCCGGCCGAACCCCCTCCACCCCCCCGGATCATCGATGATCACCCTGCATTTTCTGTTCGGCAGCTGTTGGATGTACGGAGGCGAGGTTGAGGTTTCCAATTCTTGGTGGATTGGGAGGGGTAAGGGCCAGAGAAGCGTTCATGGGTTTCTCGCTCCCTTATTTTGGACCCTGAGCTCATTAGAGACTTTTATAACAGGTACCCGGACAAGCCTGGTAGGCCGCAGGAGGCGTCCCTTGAGGGGGGGGTACTGTTATGGTTTAGTTTAGTTTGTCTTGGTTGTTGTGTGTTTTCTTTTTGTGCTCTCTCTGTTCCCCCTCCCATTTCTGTTTTCCTTGTAGAGCTAGTGTGTGGCAGGGGGTGTGGCTGGCTCCTCCCGGTGGCAGCAGTGGGGCTGTTTTCAGTCAGCCAATTTCCTCCACCTCTTAAGCCTGGTCTTCACTCCTGCTCTCTGCCAGATTATTCCATGCTCTCACTCTGCATGTCATTCACCTGCGCTTTGCTTCTGAAGACATCATCCTGCCAGCCTGCTTCCTGCCTCATCAGCCTGCCTTGGTTGTTTTTTGGTTCGTGTAAATTAAAAGTATTTTTCAGTTTCCACTCACCAGTGTGTCTCTGCTTTGGGGTCCGATCCTAAAGAACGCAACAGACACATTGTCAACAATGGACCTGCCGGGCACACAATATGTTTGAGTTCGGTGGATGACCTGATCCATCACCTTTTTCAGTCTATTAGCCAGGACTTTGGACAGCAGCTTATAATCAGTACATATCAGAGAGACCGGCCTCCAGTTCTTTCTGTCCTGAAGGTCGCCCCTTTTTGGCAACAGAATCAGAACTGCTCTCCTACAGCTCTGAGGCAGAGACGAGTCATTAAAACTTTCAGTGAAGACTTCTAAAACATCTCTCATTTCAGTCCAAAAAGCTTTATAAAAGCTCTGGTGGGAGTCCATCGATCCCAGGGGCCTTCCCCCCCTGCATGCTCTGCAGTGCCACATACACTTGCTCTGTAGTCAGAGGACCCTCCACCTCTTTGTCGGTCTCTTCCGAGACTCTGGGCAGCCCATTGCAGAAGGAGTCAAAAGTCCCCTCATCTTCAGTGTACTCGCTGTCATACAGGTGAGAATAAAAATCCACAGCTCTCTGCTGGATCTCACTGGCTTCAGTCAGTATCTGTCCTGTGTCTGAGCGCAGAGTGTGGATGAATCTGCTCTGCCCGTTCTGTGACGGTGAGTCCATCAGAGCAGCACTCTGAAAGCGAGACCGAACCAACACTCCCTGTGTTTTAGAGCCCAGCAGGTCTACCAGTATGGCTTTTTATGGATTTGAGGTCTTCAATGCAGCCTCGATTTCCTGTGGAGCCTGCAGACCTCTGCAGCTACACTATTTCAATCTCCAGATCTCTCATATATTTGGTGATGTTACAAGGGACATTGAAAGCGAACTGTTGACACAACTGCTTGATCTCCACTTTCCCACAATCCCACCACTGTTTCAACGATGTTAAATCTCCTTTCCTAATTCTAAAAACATTCCAAAAAATACCAGTCTCTCTAAAATATGCATCTAATAACAAAACAGTACTAAATTGCCAATATGCAGACTTGTGTTTAACATTTGCAATCAACACATTACAGGACACCATGGAATGATCTGAAAACCCCACAGGCAGTATTCTGCACCCTTCAAAAATAGTAAAATGATGCTTAAAACAATACAATCTGTCTAATCTGGCCATAGAGAAATAATTTTCTCTGCTCTGGACCCAAAGGTACTGTCTGTTTATTAGTGGTGGGCGGATCGATCCAAATATCGATAGTATCGATACCAAGTCGGTATCGGTATCGGATCGATACTAGCCTGTTCGGATCGATTCTTTACTTTAAGTTCCGCTCTTGTTTGCAATGCTGCGGTTTCGGCAAAGAGGAAACAGTCAGGTCACCGGACTCGCCGCTCCTGTGTCAGCACTAGGGTGACCAGATGAGATTGGCTGAAATTTTATTTTTTTTGTTCGGGGGGGGGGGGGGGGGGGGTTGTGCGATTGTCGACGCAACCTCTCTACGGACTGAGTATGGACAGTTTTTGATGTTTATCAGAAAATAACTACTCAGTATTCTGCTTGAGTATCATTTTCGGGACAATAGAGCGTAACAGTGACCGCCCCTTTTTAACAGCTCCGGTGCCGGAAGTAAATTTCCCATGCATTTATCTCGTCCACTTTTCGTATAATCCTTATAAAAAGAGTATTAAGACTTGAACCAAGCCAATCGTTCATTGTGGTAGTCGTGACCATATTATGTTTGATTCGGGCATAAAAAGAATTTGGAAAACGGAAGAAAAGCCAAAGGTACTTTATTTTGTTGACCGAGTGAGGAACTACTCATCCCGAATCAAACATAATATGGTCACGACTACCATAACGAACGATTGGCTTGGTTCAAGTCTTAATACTCTTTTTATAAGGATTATACGAAAAGTGGACGAGATAAATGCATGGGAAATTTACTTCCGGCACCGGAGCTGTTAAAAAGGGGCGGTCACTGTTACGCTCTATTAGGGCTGGATTCGGGATTCGGGACAAACGCTTAGATTTCGGGACTGTTCCGAATTTCTCAGGACGTCTGGTCACCCTAGTCAGCACAGAGCAGGCACACTTTGCTCCCCCTCCCCCTCTTGTGTTTAGATGTTGCGCCGTCACGCGAGTCACGTGACGCAAAGCAAAAAACTTGATAATAAAGCATTTTCTATTTAATTATAAACTTTGTTCTCATTCTGTCCTAGGTTTTAACTATTTAATAATAAAAAAGGAAACATCACAAAAAACACTTAAGGTCATGAAAATTAATTGAGATTTAGCAATTCAATGACGCATCCACCTTATTTATTATTGTTTAAAGTATCGGTATCGGTATCGATATCGGCGATACTGGCCCGTATTTACTTGGTATCACCCAAGTGGGTGCTACACTCTGGTAGCGGATGAGGTGTCATATCTCCCCCACACACACACACTATGTAAGCGCTTTGAGTGACCTCCAATAAAGCGCTATATAAATCCAATCAATTATTATTATTATTATTGGTATCGGATCGATACCAAAATATGCAGTATCGCACACCACTACTGTTTATCATGCATTTCTCTCAGTTAAACTGTGAGCTTCCACCAGCTGTTTCATTTTGAAGCAGCATGGGGTTTGATGTGATTTCTGTCCATCTGATCTTTCTCTTTACAGTTAAAATCTCCTCCGAGAAATAAAAACTATTCAGGCCCACACTGACTTAAAACAACACTTCAAAGTTAATTTAAAAACTGAACTCTGGCAAATCATATGTCGGGAGCATATACTGAACGCATATACTACTCGCATTACTGAACGTTAAATGCGGTGCGTTACTATGAATGGATTGAATAAACTGCGTAATCCGAACACACCCCTGGCTCCATACACAAACTGCTAGTGAGGAGACCGGGTGGGTTAACAACGAGATAAGTGATTATGATTGGCTAAGGCAGAGTCATGTTTCATGGTAGCCAATCGGAGCCAGTGTTTTTACAAGCCAGGCCACACACACACACCACACAGATTCGAAGAAGCAGCAGAGATGGCGAAGCCAAAATAAAGTGCCAGCAGGGGGAGGTAATTTTCAATAAAATAAAACTAAAAACAAATTGGCCCTAACAGTTGTACTTCACACTTTTCCCCCTGCAGTGAATCAGCAGACAGTTGTGAGTCTGTGTGAGGCTAGCTGTCTTTAGCACTCCTTCATGCTAGACTCAGACTCTGACTGCTCCTCCCGTTGCCTCTCACTGGGCCCACTTGCTGCTCCTTTCTTGGCCTGAGATCCATTACTGTTGTTTCCTTTTCTTTTGAAAACAGGGACTTTAAAGACATTCTCTTCCTCCACCATCAGGTCATCACCACGGTCTCTCACTGTGTCTTCTGCTGCTCTGTCTGCACTGCTTAACACAGTCTGCTCTTCGACTGCTTTTTCACTGTTGCTACTTTTGTTGTTCTACTCCTGACTGACAGCTGCCACACTCTGCTTCTGTTTTACAGTTTCATTGTCTTTCTGACTCTGTTGTGTTGCTTTTGCCCCCCTTAAGGCATTTACACACTGGGGGAGTACTTTCACACAGAATGTGCGGTGAAAAAGCGACGTAATTTGTTTTTGGAAGGAGGTCAATTTTTCTGAGCTTTCGCACAGCCAATAAAGGCATCAACCAATCACGTTGTGCGGAACGCACGTTACAATGTCACTGTTATGGGGTTAAACATTTTGTGTATATTTCCTATGCTCCGTTGTGCTGCTCTGCCTCCATGTTCCTAGTAGGAGGAGACTGGGCGTTACCCTGGCAACTGGGAGTGACTGATTGACGGAAGGCCACCCCCCCCCCCCCCCCCCCAAGTATAAAAGCCTGCCTACTTCCAAGATGGCTCTCTCTCTCACCCTCGATTTGGCAGATGCTGGCTGGTCACACTTTAGTTAAAGAATTTATTTGTTAACTCTGGTCTGTTCAATCCGTATGTATTTTTTTGATCTTTGTTGATCTTTGATCTTTTATTTTATGGTGGGAGCGGTTGCGTTTTTCTTTCCTGTTTTTGTAGTAACCGTCTCATTTTTTGTTAACCAAATATGGCTCTTTTTGGGAAATGTCGGGAAGTTCAATATTCCATCTTGAACTAAAACAAAGAAATAAACCAATACGTTTTTCTTTCCCGAAAATCAGTTTTAATGTGGGCTTGTAACATAAATGGGGGCTCGTCCGGGATATGAATATATTTTTGCGTGTTTATCCCAGAGATTGCGCATTTTAAATATCTTTTTGAGAAACGTTTTTACTGCGTCCGCGCATTTGTTTACCCTTTTTGACGCGTTAAGGGGATTGCGTTTTTGACCCAGTATTTCGTTTTTTCCCAGTGTGCCAGGCTACCAGTGCTGTCTTTCACTTTTCTCGCTTTTTGTGAATTTTTATCGGTCTTATCTGCTGCTTCTTTGGCTGTTTTTTCGCCATGTTCGATCTAGACGAGTTTATTAAATCTCCAACTCCCGACGCTTTCTCTGCCGCGACGCGCGATGATCTGGTGAGAGTTGCAGGTCATTATAAAGTAGAGGTGTGGGGTAGTCCATCTAAAGCCAAACTTTTAGATAGTCTTACGGAAGCTTTGGGCCGTCTTGGTATATTTACGGACGGTGACAAGGTGCCTCCCGTAACGCCCCATGCTGCTTGCCCCATGCTGATCCTCCAATCACACCTACGGTCACCAAAGCGGCACTCAAACTCCGTCGATTGGAGTTACGAGAAAAGGAGATTGAATGGGAGCGAGAAAAAGCGTGACTCGAAGCAGACAGACAGTGCGAGAAGAGAGACCACGAGCTTAGAATGCGAGATATGGAACTCGCCCAAGCCATTCGTTTAAAAGAATTGGATCTTAAAGCTTGTGAATCTGGCATTAACATTTCAAGCCAGCATTTTGATGTCACTCGTAATATAAGCCTTGTCCCACCATTTAACGAGAAGGATGTGGATAAGTTCTTTGCTCATTTTGAGAGAGTCGCTACGGTTTTGAAATGGCCACGAGATGTGTGGTCCATGACGTTGCAATGCATTTTTGTGCGTAAAGCGCAGCAGGCTTACTCATCCCTGTCGTTAGAGGATGCTGCTGATTATGAGAAAGTAAAACAATCAGTTTTGCGCATTTATTCACTTGTTCCTGAAGCGTACAGACAGAAGTTTCGCAACTACCAAAAGCCTGAGTCGCTCACGCATGTCGAGTTCATGCGGGAGAAAGAGTTATTGTTTGATCGTTGGCTTAGCTCTCAGAATATAACATTTGAGGCCCTTCGTGATATAATAATTCTAGAGGACTTTAAAAACTCCCGAAAAGTGTTGCCACGTTCGTCAGTGAGCACAAAGACTTAACAGCATCCAGCGCAGCGGTGCTGGCTGACGACTACGTGCTGGCGCATAGGGTCGCGAGCTCTGGTCCTGTGAACTTTCAGCAGAACTGCAACTATAGTCTAAGAGGTTCTCCTAGGCCTTTTAAAGACGCTGTAGCAGTAAGCACTCCAACTTCGGAGCATAAAGGAGTGACTTACCCTAAAGATTCTGTACTGTTCTGTGGATACTGTAAAAAGCGTGGCCATTTAATTCCCGACTGTTATTCGTTAAAACGTAAAAACAAGTCTCTTAACTCCACGGCTTCATCTAGGACTGAATCTGGTTTGGGTCTATGTGTTTCGACACTTCCTTTGACGTCTCGGAAAGACGAGAGTATGTGTCAGGCTTTTGCACCATTTATTATGGACGGTTTTGTCACTTTGCTCGAAGAGCCTAATGCGCGCATTCCTATTAAAATACTGCGTGACACGGCTGCGTTGCAGAGTTTCATTTTGGAGAATGTCCTGCCTTTCAGTGAAAAGTCCCACGTTGGTGCGAGTGTCTTAGTCCAGGGTTTTAATATGGGATTTGTGAATGTGCCACTACATGAGATTTCACTCTCTTCTGACTTAGTCACGGGCACTGTAAAAAAAAAAGTGGGCGTACGTCCCTCTCTCCCTATTGCGAATATATCGCTTTTGCTTGGGAATGATTTGGCAGGTGGGAAAGTATTTCTTAACCCTGTTGTAACCCATAATCCTGTTATGACTTTGGCTTCTCAAATTGTATGTCCTGACGATGTGGCTGTGAAATACCCAGAGGTTTTTCACGCCAATGTTGTTACGCACGCCATGGCGCAAATAGCTAAAGAGACCCCTGTTCGTGAACGCAGTGATGAGTTTTTCGATCTCTATGATACTTTTATTGCTCATCCTATGTCGTCTTCTAGTATTAAAACGTCTGTAAAGTCGGCTCCACTATTTACGGTTCCTTGCATTCCTAAATTGTCTCCCAGCCACGAACAACTTATATCCGAACAAATAAACGATCCCTCTCTCTATACACTATTGGCAGAGGCTGTCTCTGAGAAAGACATTGAGTCTGTGCCTCATGGTTATTTTATTCGTGAGGGGATCTTGTTGCGAAAATGGAGGCCGCTTGTGGCTTCTGCTGCGGATGAGTGGCGTGTGCTGAATCAGATTGTCATTCCGATGCCTTATCGAAATGAAATCTTACACCTTGCTCATGATCACCATTTCGCAGGTCATTTAGGTATTAATAAAACATCCGATCGCATTTTGCGCCATTTCTTTTGGCCCGGTCTCAAGGGCGACGTTGCGAGATACTGCAAAACATGTCATATATGCCTAATCAGCTAATTCCTCCAGCTCCGCTGCAGCCGATACAATGGTGGACCTGTTGATTGTTTGTGTTTCTCATCACCCTGTATTATTTGATAAAGGCGCTAGCATCCCCAGAAGGACCTCAAACTGTCCCACCTAAAATATGTCTGGAACCGGCCGTGGTAGAGCTTCAGCTCCTGTATGAGGCAGTGGAATTCTCCTTCTCTACCTTTTAAAATGGGATGTACCCAAAATCTCCTCTTCTTTTGTCGAGTGAGGAGGGCAAGGACAAGATCAACATCACAGGATGATGTTGAATCCATCATTTTTTCTGAAGGATGAGCTGGCACGAATCTTTTCAAACCTTTTATTGAACAATTGTTGCCACTGTCGCAAATTCGCATCGCTGCCAGTATAAATAGTTTTGATGTGAAATATTCGCAGGCGAGTATTTCGCATTTTCGTGTCGTTTATTCGTCATGTTTCAGCAGCGGAGATTTACAGCCGACGACATTTTCTTAATTGGGGAAATAATCTTCCCATACCTGCACAGCTCCCTCACAACACGTCATCACTAATAAACGGCGAATATTGGATATCGTTATCTGCTTAGCTGGTGTGTTGAGAGGAAACACTTGACACAAACGTAACGTTAACCACTATGCCGGTCTCAACCCCTTTATTCACTTTTTCAACACTATCTACAAAGATTACCACCGTTCATCCGAGCAGCAGATTTAATGCGGCTGTGACCCACCAGACTACAGTCCTCCACCGAACAAGGGAACCCAGCAGAGATCTTAAAACCATGTTTTCTACTGAGTTTAGTCAACTCCATGTCAGCATGTATAACACCGACCATCGGCTGCTGGCTGACCACACAACAAATCCCCTTACACCCCCAAACCACTACAATAAACCAAAATACAACAAAACTACTAATAACCCAAAATATAAAGAAAGAAAAGTTTGAAATCTCACACATTCCATAAAGACAGCAATCATTCGCTCTCACACGCTCAACCACTCCCACATTCGCTCAGAGAGAGAGAGAGACACAGACAGAGAGAGAGAGAAAGAGAGAACGAGAGAGACATAGACACAGTCAGAGAGAGAAAGAGAGAGAGAACGAGAGACCGAGACACAGTCAGAGACAGTCAGAGAGAGAGAGACATAGGGACACAGTGGGATACATATATGTACCTTTCGCAGGCTGAATGAGAGGGGCGGGACTTTGAAGGTTGCCCTCTGCTGATTGGAGGACAGACTCTTCTTGATCTTGTCTCTCTGCTCCTGCGAGACAATCTTAGTGCCGATCTTGGTCATCTTCTTTTCTATGTTCTGCTTGGAGAACGCCCTCTTCAGGCTGTCCACCTGCACACACACACACACACACACAATGCCAATGCTAACTAGCTCACGTGTAACTAACTGTGCTAATTTAAACAGAATATGAAGTGTGTGGACTACAATTCCCTGTCACCTGCAGCACACGCAGACAGCTCATGCTGAGGCTAATGTTAACGCTTAATAGTAAAAAAGCTTGTGAGCTAGCTAATGCTAATGATAATATAATTGTTAACTAGCTCATGTTTAGCTAACCATGCTAAAACATGCTAGCTTAATGTGGAGACTACCTTTTTCAGCTAATGCTAATGCTAAGATAGCTCATGGTTAGAAAATCATCTTGGGGATAATGCTAAGCTAGCTGGTGGTTAGCTAACTTCTGGAGACAAATGCTAAGATAGCCGGTGGTTAGCTAACCTTCTTGAGGCTAATGCTAAGCAAGCGGTGGTTTGCTAACCTTCTTGAGGATAATGGTTAGCTAGTGGGTGGTTAGCTATCCTTCTTGAGGCAAATAGTAAGCTAGCCAGTGGTTAGCTAACCTTCTTAAAAGGAACCCCGGCTATGTAGACTTGTAGGCCCTAATACGCCACTATTGTTCTCTTGTAGTAAAATATGTTGTTAGAAGCACATAAAATATTGCCATTTCTTTAAAAAAGATATAATATGTAGTACATATTTTGACCTATGTACGCCGCCATGTAATCCGCGCGCAATGCACTATGGGATCGATGACGTAGAATGGTTGCATCATCATTATAACACAACGGTTATGGAAAATAGAACGACAGTACATTGAATTAAATTGCAATGAAGTTACAAACGATCCGCAACATTAAGAGAATAGGCTCCGAAACAGATAAACAGGGGCCGGGATCCCACCTCGGCCGGCGCGCCCTCACTTTCATTGCGCCGTTAGACTCCTTGGTCCGTGTTTCAAGACGGGTCGGGTGGGTAGCCGACATCGCCGCCGACCCCTTGCGCCAGTTGTACGTGTCTATGATTGTGATTATGTCTATGATTGTGATTGTCTATGATTATACACATATGATGTGCACACCAGCATTTTTTACATCCACATTGGCTTTAAAAAGTTGTTTAAACATTGCAAGACATTAAAGTGCTCATGATGAAATGCATTAAAATGTTTTAAATGTTTAATTGAAATCTCTCCATGATTCATCTACTTCTGTATCATCAATATCTACATCCTCAAACCCTGTATAGATTCCACTTGGTTCTGGGTAGACATTTCTTATTTTGGTAACTGCACATGCAGGAATGACTGCGGATTCTTCTCCCTAGTCTGCCATGCATCCACCATGTAAACTGCCGATATGAGGCATATCTGTAAGACCTGCAACCAGAGCATTCATCTTTTTAATACTTAACATTAACTTTTGTGGGTTTTCATCTGAGGACTTGAGTTACTGATTGAAGCTAATAGATAAACAACAAACATCCTACTATTGATATAGAAAAATAACATGGTCTTTCTATAGATATGTCAACAAATGTATACATGTGCAAAATAAGGTAGGCTATCTAATAAGGCGGGACCACTGAGCAATCTGGACAGCTCCGTAGCTGCTCCTAGCTGACCGGCAGGAGGATCAGCAACCCGGACAGCGCCGCCGGCTATCGAGCTTTGAGGCTACCTATTGGTGACCCGGTTCCGATTGGGAAGGGCAGCACTCTCCCGGTCGTGGAGGCTGTTTCGCTCGGGTTCAAATTGAAAAGGCTGAATAGATTACATGTTTATGTCGCTGTATAGTCTCAACCAGAGCCGTATATTGGGAAAATAATAAGTTCGCTAGTCTCAACAGGGTTTCCGAAGCCGGCAAGTGCAAACATATGACGTCACTACCCAGACGTTAACAACAATGGCGGCCTACGAGTTAAACTATTTTTTACACATTTTATAAAAACGAAGACATTAAGACGGTTTTTTATATCACTTTATAATAATTGATACTAACATTTATCTTTTAAGAACTACAAGTCGACATAGCCGGGGTTCCCTTTAAGGCTAATGCTAAGCTAGCCAGTGGTTAGCTAACCTTCTTGAGGCTAATGCTAAGCAAGCAGTGGTTTGCTAACCTTCTTGAGGATAATGCTTAGCTAGTGGGTGGTTAGCTATCCTTCTTGAGGCAAATAGTAAGCTAGCCAGTGGTTAGCTAACCTTCTTAAGGTTAATGCTAAGCTAGCTGGTGGTTAGCTAAGATATCTGGTGATTAGCTAACCTTCTCATGGCTAATGCTAAACTAACCGGTGGTTAGCTAACCTTCTTAAGGCTGGAGCGTTTGATCTTCTCCGCTCTGGTTTTCTCCATGAAGTCCAGGTCATACAGCTTCTCCCCTTCCTCCTCTAGCTCCGCCTCCAGGCCGACGTCCTCGTCAGACGATAGGTCGATGGTGTGAAGCCCCTCCTCGTGGGCAGGGTTATCCTGGGGGGGGCTGGGCTCCCCCTCCCCCCCCTCCTCCTCCTCGTCAACCCCATCCCGAGGGAATGGGACGGGCTGTTTAACAAACACACTGGAGGGAATCTCCTTCTCCTCCTGCACATAGACACACACACAGCTATAAAACTTGATCATAATTCAAACTTAATTCCTGTCACATGTACACACACACATCGATAAAACTTAATCATAATTCAAACTTAATTTCTGTCACATGTACAGACACACTCCCTCCCTTACACAAAGAAAGGAAGCTCAGAGTTTCCATGAAATGAGGTCAGATGACGGAGAGAGAGACAGAGAGAGAGAGAGAGAGAGAGACTAACACGCACACACACAAACACTTGACAGTGTTGTGAGACCAGCTGCGGACCAAAAGTCAGGGATTGCGGTGCTGTCTGAGTTGTGGTAGAGAGACATAGAATAACACTGGAAAAACAGTCCAGGACCCGCTCTCTTTTCCCCTTCAGACAGTTTGGTCGGCTGTATTCCACACAGGAAGAGAAAACCATATAAGGACATAGAGGGAAAAACAACAGAGAGAGAGAGAAAGACCCTTCTCACACACGGGACAGCCTGTCCTAGTACCCCGTCTCCATGGCAACCCTATCACCACGGAAACACACAACCCCATGACCTCTTTCTCTCTCTCATTAATATGTCCAGAGAACTATAGGAGTATAGAAAATCATACAATAGATGGAATAAATATTACAGACAGGAATACAATACAAGTACAGACACGTAATGTTACGTAACTACACAAAACATGTGGTCTCATCACACTCACACACACACACACACACACACACACACACACCTGGAAGATGAGAACTTTGAAGTTGTTCCTCTGGATCAGGTGGGCGTGGTTTGCCTCCAACTTCTTCACCTGGACACCCTGTCTCTCCATCCGCTCCCTCACCTGCACAGGTAGACACACAGGTAAATATAGATAGACAGCTAGACACAGGTAGAGAGACCGGTAGACAGACATGTACACATGCAGATGAAGATGAGTTGAGATGAGATTAGATTATTTTAGACTAAACTGGATTAGATATTGATCAATTATTAGATTGGACTAGACAGGATTAGATCAGGTTATATTATATTATATTAGTTTAGATCAGATTTGATTAGATTACATAAAATCAGATTATATTTGATTAGATTAGATTAGAGATTAGATTAGATTAGCCACACCTCCTTCATGGTGACAGAGAGCTTGCGGCTCTTGTCCAGCAGTTTGCTGACAGTGTTGGCCGTGTGACTGTGGTTCTTGGACAGCTTGGTGACGTCAGCCTGGATCCCCATGACAACTGTCTCCATGTCAACCTGCTGCACCTGCATGGTAACATTTATAATTTAATTTTTATTTAACACCTTTATAAACACATGCTAACAAACACACATGCTAACAAACATGTTAACTAACATGCTAACAAACACATTAACTAACATGCTTATTAACCTGCTAAAAAACGTGCTAACAAACACACCAACAAACATGCTAAATAACATGCTAACACACACACTAACAAACATGTTAATGAACATTCTAACAAATGTGCCAACTAAATCTAATACACATTTGGCTAATTGTGTCTAATTTGGCTAGTTAATGTATTTCTAACACTCTTACATGCATATACTTTAAACAGATGTTTACAGAATTATCCTAACTCCCCCCCCCCCCCCCCCCCCCCTCCCCCTAGGCTGGCCTCAGGAATGCAAAGGAAGGAACAGTTGACATCATGGAATTTCTACAAAGACAATAGAATCAATGATAATGTGTGTGACAAATGAAACACACACACACACACACACACACACACACACACACACACACACACACACACTAAAGTAAGTTATAGCGTGTGCATCATGCATTTAGAGATTAAATGTAATCTTCTAAAACCATGATGCTATGCTAGTAAAACACAGTTTACAGAACTCACACAACTTTATTAAACACCCGACACCCTATGTAAAACTTTATTAAACATGTAGACAGCTATTTAACCCTATAGCTGATGTAACACTTTATTAAACATGTAGACAGCTATTTAACCCTATAGTTGATGTAACACTTTATTAAACATGTAGACAGCTATTTAACCATATAACTGATGTAACACTGTATTAAACATGTAGACAGCTATCTAACCCTATAGCTGATGTTAAACTTTATTAAACATGTAGACAGCTATAGCTGATGTTAAATTTGTGCACAGCGTGTTTCTGGGAGTATCCTACCTCCATCTTATGCTGGTTCTCCTGCACCGTGTCCAACATGTTCACCAGTTTGTCCAGCAGCGTGAGGACCGTGATGGCATTGACTGGGCCCTGTGGGTCCAGGCCCGTCCCGCCCGCGCCCATCCCCAGAGCAGGCAGCTCTCGGTTGGGGGAGGCAGGCCGGGCGGAGGGCCCCGGGACACGCAGCTCCTGGCTCTGAGGCTCCTCAGTTGTCACCATGATGTTGTTGATGTTGTGTTGCTGTTGTTGTTGTAAACGAAGTGGTTCCTCGCACATCCCCACACACAGATACACACCGACAACAAGACACACCCTGACACACACAGACAACCTGCCAAGACAGAAACTCGCTTGAAAACAGTCTCTCTCTCTCTCTCTCTCTCTCTCTCTCTCTCTCTCTCTCTCTCTCTCTCTCTCTCTCTCTCTCTCTCTCTCTCTCTCTCTCTCTCTCTCTCTCTCTCTCTCTCTCTCTCTCACCCTGACACACCCTGACACACACACACCCTGCCTAGACAAAAAAACTCTCTCTCTCTCGAAAACTTTTCCCACAGACCTCCCTCTCTCTCCCTCTCTGCCCTGCGGTTGAAGGGGCCCACACCCTAGAAGGAGGAGCCTGTTGTCCTGACGACCAGGAGTATCCAAAGCCCAAAGCTGGAAACACAACTCTCCTACCCGCCCACCCCCCCCCCCTCTATGTTTCCCCCTCCACCTTCTCTCGTGTTTAAATGGTGAAATCATGCAGAGTGGCACACACACACACACACACACACACACACACACACACACACACACACACACACACACACACACACACTTGAAAGCACAGAAATAGAGAGGAATTTCTATCGACACGTAAAACATTGTGTCGTGTTGTGTCGTGTCTCCGTGTAATTCTGCGCGGCTGTGTGAAAGAGGTGGTCTCTGTAAGTGAGGATATACCTCCCCCTGGTGGTCTCTGTAAGTGAGGATATGGTGGCGAAATTACGAATCCCACTATGGCCACGCCAAGCACCGCCCCACCCTGCTCCTGATTGGTTGAGCTGTGCTGTCGACTCTATCCTGATTGGTTCTACTGCGCCCAGCAAGCTAGAAGATTGTTTAATCTCAACGACCGCTCAGTTTACAAGTGTTGCAGATATAGTTAGGGTTAGAGTTAGGGTTAGGGTTTGGGTTAGGGTTAGGGTTAGGGTTAGGGTTAGGGTTAGGGTTAGGGTTAGCAGGCGCAGTAAACAATGTTAGAGTCGAGAGCACAGCTCAACCAATCAGGAGCAGGGTGGGGCGGTGCTTGGCGTGGCCATAGTGGGAAAAACAACATCGCCCCCTGGTGGTCTCTGTAAGTGAGGATATACCTCCCCCTGGTGGTCTCTGTAAGTTAGGATACTCCCCCTGGGGGTCTCTTGGAGTAAACTTTTGATTCAATGTAATAATAATAAAGTATTTTAAAGCTGATCTAGGTAACATTTTTATGGTCAAATATGCCAAACGGTCCCTACTCTGTCAGATATGAGTGAGTCAAGTGGTCAAGTGGTCCGTCCCTGCCTCTGTAGGGCTCAATAGGAGATAAACCGTCTCCATAGCCAGACTTATCTCCACACTGTGTTTTAGTCTCATAGCCAGACCTATCTCCACACACTGTGGTTTAATCTCTCACAGCCAGACCTTTGTTTTAGTCTCTCATAGCCAGCCCTATCTCCACACTTTGTTTTAGTCTCTCATAGCCAGATATCTCCGCACTGTGTTTTAGTCTCATAGCCAGACCTATCTCCACACTGTGTTTTAGTCTCTCATAGCCAGACCTATCTCACACTGTGTTTCAGTCTCATAGCCAGACCTATCTCCACACTGTGCTTTAGTCTCATAGCCAGACCTATCTCCACACTGTGTTTAGTCTCTCATAGCCAGACCTATATCCACACTATGTTTTAGTATCTCACAGACATGGGGACTCGAGTCTGAGACTCGGACTCGAGTCGCACTTAAGTCGCAAAAACAGTGACTTCAGACTTGACTTGGACTCGACCCAAAAGACTTCAGACTTGACTCGGACTCGAGCTTCGAGACTCGTCAACAACTTGTTGGCAAGCTATTGTTGCTTTTTAAATCTAAATTCATTCATATGTTTCTATTTTCTTTTATTGGCGCATATACTTTGGGGAAACGTATGACGAGCTTCATGTCTCCTGCCCTGCAGCCAAAATGCGCAACGTTACGCATGCGCTATGAGCGCACACTCACACATCAAAAAATGCATTGATGATGGCAACACCAAATCCTCCCGCAGTTGTTCCTTTTGTTATTAGTTTCGCGTTCATATAATCCTACCCCGGTGAGAAGATACGGTCCTATTGTATTATTATATCTCCTTCTCCTATAGAGCGTAACAGTGACCGCCCCCTTTTTAACAGCTCCGGTGCCGGAAGTAAATTTCCCATGCATTTATCTCGTCCACTTTTCGTAGAATCCTTATAAAAAGAGTATTAAGCCTTTAACCAAGCCAATCGTTCGTTATGGTAGTCTTGACCATATTATGTTTGATTCGGGATGAGTAGTTTCTCACTCGATCAACAAATAATGTACAGTCTTGTACCTTTGGCTTTTCTTCCGTTTTCCAAATTCTTTTTATGCCCGAATCAAACATAATATGGTCGTCACGACTACCATAACGAACGATTGGCTTGGTTAAAGGCTTAATACTCTTTTTATAAGGATTATACGAAAAGTGGACGAGATAAATGCATGGGACATTTACTTCCGGCACCGGAGGAGCTGTTAAAAAGGGGCGGAGTCACTGTTACGCTCTATTAGTGACGTCTCCGCTTCGCCGTCTGTTCGTTGTAAAAAAAAAAAAGCTCCCTGTTGCCGTGGGTACGGCAGAATCCGGCGCCAGTGGTTTGCTGAAAATGTACACCAAATAGTAGGGGTGGGAGAAAAAAATCGTTTTTTTTTTGTTCAAAAATCGATTTTAGTTCCTCTAAGCTTAGGTGGGAAAAAGTAACTGCTTTTCTCCAGCAGAGGGCGAAATGTTTTAGTTTGCGGGAAAAAAATATTTTTATTTATTTTATTTTACCTCTTTTATACTGTATGCAGTTGAGGCTTGCCAGCTTCAGTCTTGAAAAGAGAGTGTAGTAGCAGTTAAAATAGTTAGATATTGCTGCTAAATAAATCTTAAAAACTGACTCACATGTGATGTGCATTTTTTTGGTTTGGTGTTTAAAAAAGCAAACAAAAAAAAGCAAAAATCGGCAGTATCGAAGACTTGAGACTTGACTTGGACTTGTGGCAAAAGACTTGAGACTTGACTTGAATTTACCCTCAAAGACTTGAGACTTGACTTGAATTTACCCTCAAAGACTTGAGACTTGACTTGGACTCGAGCTCAAAGACTTGAGACTTGACTTGGACTTGCAACAAATGACTTGTGAACATCTCTGGTATCTCATAGCCAGACCTATCTCCACACTGTGTTTTAGTCTCATAGCCAGACCTATCTCCACACTGTGTTTTAGTCTCTCATAGCCAGACCTATATCCACACTATGTTTTAGTATCTCATAGCCAGACCTATCTCCACACTGTGTTTTAGTCTCATAGCCAGACACTTGGTTTATCTGGCTCTGCTCACTAATGTCACTATCATTCTGGTATAGGGAAAAAAACGGGGGGGGGGGGGGGGGGGCTTGTTTTGGTGAACATTTGCACGTGGGGAGGTGAGCCCTGGCAATCTTTGTCAAAACTTGCGGAGGTTGTTGTTTCACGTAGCGAGGAGAAAACGGTAACATGCAGATGGGGGAAAGGGGAGGAGCAGGTATAAGCCTGCCATTGGGCGACTATTTCAGTCGCCCAATGGCAGGCTCTGGGTGGGCTTATACCAACGACCTACATCCGGTAAGACAGACTAAAACAAAAATAAATAAATAATAATAAAGTATGTAGCTCTTAGATATAAATGTACAAAACTCCTCCTGTAGGTAAGTGACGCCCAGGGAATTAGGATTTAGTTTATTCTCAAATAAGAAATTATTATATTATATTATATTACATTATATTATATTATGTTATAGTATATTGTATTATATTACAGTACGTAACGTCACACAAAGTACAACGACATTTTAGGGAAGGGATTCTCAGCCTCGTCGGGAGACCCGCCCCGCCCGCATTCATTTAACCACCGAAGAAGAACACCCGGAAGTTAATTTAACCACCGATGAAAAACACCCAGAAGTCGTGTTGTGGTCAGCCGTCGGCTGATGCTAAAGTTAAGGCTAAATAACAACAACACCACCGTCGTCGAGAGAGAGCATGGCCTTCATCACGGCCAACTGGAACCCGCTCGGGGAAGCCTTCTACAGGTGCCGTTTTATGAACATGTGTTTATTACATTGAAATATGATTATATCGACATGTACTGACAGCTAGGGATGTTAATAATATGTAATGTACTGACAGTACTGAGAGCTAGGGATGTTAATATGTAATGTACTGACAGTACTTGACAGCTAGGGATGATAATGTTATGTACTGACAGCTAGGGATGAGCGGGTGCTACCTTTCTGCAGTGTTAACAACGTATGATGATTAATAACACTATTAATACTGTTAATACTGTTCTTCTACTCGCTGCTTGTAGCGAAGCTGCTCCTAATGACTGTCATGTGACACACATCACATGACACACACAAGATACACAGCTTACTATGTGTGTGTGTGTGTGTGTGTGTGTGATTGTGGTAGTAATATAGTAGTAGTAATAGTCGTATAATGTACAGTGTGTGTGTGTGTGTGTGTGTGTGTGTGTGTGTGTGTGTGTGTGTGTGTATGTATGTATGTATAATATTTATGTATAGTGTATACATAATGTATATAATATATATATATAGTGTATATATAATGTATGTATAATATATATAGTGTGTATAATGAATGTATAATATATTAGTGTATATATAATGTACATATAATTATACAATGTATATTATGTGTTTAACAGGAAGGTGGAGCTGTATGAAATGTAGTGTGTATATATATATATAGTGTATATATAATGTATATATTACTTATAGTGTATATAGACACATTTCCACGGAGGTGGACAATCAATTCAATCTAATCTAATTTAATATATAAAGTATATATCATTATAATGTTTATTATGTGTTTAACAGGAAGGTGGAGCTGTATGACATGTCCTGGGTTCTGAGGGATGGACTGAGAGACTCTCTGGTAGCTGCCGCTCCTTACGGAGGACCTATAGGTCAGTGTCACCCTTGAGCCCTATCCCTGACATATAGGTCAGTGTTACCCTTGACCCCTAACCCTGACCTAACCTTTTGTATTAGTAGGGGTGTGACGAAATATCGTGCCACGACATATCATGAAATGAAAACATCACGATATGCTTCGTGAAGCTTAAAAAATACTTTGCGAAACGAACATGACTCATTCACTTCTAGGGTTGGGTATCGAGGATCGAGGATCGATTGGAACCGGGACTAGCTTTCCGATTCTCCCGGAATCGTTGCAGAATTTAACTTTCGGTTCCTAGTTTCGATTCCTAGCCCGCCGACCGGAGCTGCCAAACACTAAAGAAGAAGCGTCCACCGGAAGTGTTTACATTTTACCGCGAGTCCTTTTCTTAACAACAGCAGCTAGTGAATGACTGCACAGTAGTCAGGATCAAACTGATTTATTTCGTGTACTTTTCTTATCAACATTATTTGCTCCGGTCGCTGTAACGTGCCTCTCTCTCATCCACTCCAAAAACTCACACACACACTCACTCTACCCCTCCCACTCCGCATACGAGCCTGCGGCTTAAAGGGCCAGTCCCTAATTTTACAACAGCGGAAATCTGTCCGGTTTTCATCTTCTGTTCATTCTGTTTACATATTATTATTATTATTATTATTATTATTATTATTATTATTATTATTATTATTAATATGTCGATTCGACATATTAATAATAATAATAATGGCTATTCTGCTCCAGATTAGCCCATCAGTGGAGGCATGTTAACATGTTTCATGAGTTAAAAATAAAGTTAAAGTGTACCTCTGCGAAATGTATTCATTATTTATAATATTATTATATTCAAGTTCATAGATTTGATATTTGTATTGTAGTTTAAAACAGCCCTCTGAGAAATTCATAGTAAAGTTCATAAAAAGTTCATAGAATTAAAATTGATGAAGGTCAGACTATTTCATTCAGAAAGACCGTTGGATAGCTGGCTCATTTAAAACAAATTTTTACCCTGCCTCTTAAAAGAATCGGAATCGAGAATCGTTAGGAACCGGAATCGAAACAAGGAATCGGAATCGGAATCGCTCAAATTCAAACGATACCCAACCCTATTCACTTCACATTAATCTCTATAAACAGGTATCTGCATATGAATGCAGATTTTTTTGTCAAAGGGATGTGAGGTTGAGATGGAGGACGCTCAATCTAATTTTAGCCTATAAATGTTGATATGCTAATTAACAGTCTGAAAGTCACCTGCAGTGGAGAACACTAGCTTTATGTTGATTTATTTTGGTATGTTTTCTATTTAAGTGCACAAGACTCGAAACATGAGGTAATCAGTCTGAAAGGGACCGGAGAACTCAACTTCTCCGGTCCCTAGCTTTATGTTGATATTTTTTTGTATAGTTTGTAGTATTTCGAATAACATTTCATAGTTCACTGTTATTTTAACTATTGTTTCATACCTCAGTCATACTTTGTGGTAAACATTGTCCTCATAGTACATTTTTCCCCTCAGGAATAAACAAGTAATTTGTTCAATTATACATTGTCCTCATTTGAATTCTCATTTTTAATATCGTGGCTATATTGTATCGTGAAACCGATATTGTGTATCATATTCAGTGTTTCATCTATCGTCACACCCCTAGGTATTAGGTTAGAGATGATTGTCACTGTTTCTCTCTCTCTCTCTGTGTCAGCGGTGATGAAGGAGTCTCGATGTCTCTCGCCCAGTGTTCGTCCTCAGCTCGAGATCTACACGGCGTCTGGTGTTATCATGGCAACGTTCCCGGTACACACACACACACACACACACACACACACACACACACACACACACACACACACACACACACACACACACACACACACACACACACACACACACACACACACACACACACACACCATAACCGTCTCTTTCCTCTCTACAGTGGAAGAGTGGGCCTGTGGTGTTGCTGGGCTGGTCAGTGAGTGATGAGCTGCTGTGTGTTCAGCAGGATGGGACGGTCCTCGTATATGACCTGACAGGAGCCTTCCAGAGACACTTCAGCATGGGACAGGTACATATAGGGTTAGCAGAATGGGACAGTCCTCGTTTACGACCTGATATATTTTCTTAAATAAATAAAAGCACAGAAAAATGTTATTTAATATTTTCATTAGTGGTTGTGCAGACAGTTACTGCACACTGTGTGTGTGTGTGTGTGTGTGTGTGTGTGTGTGTGTGTGTGTGTGTGTGTGTGTGTGTGTGTGTGTGTGTGTGTGTGTGTGTGTGTGTGTGTGTGTGTGTGTGTGTGTGTGTGTAGGAGGTGGTCCAGTCTCATGTCATGGAGGCTAAAGTCTTCCACTCACCGTATGGTACGGGCATTGCCATAGTGACCGGCTCTTCCCACTTTACCTTGGCAACCAACATCGATGAGCTCAAGCTGAGGAGGCTGCCAGAGGTCCCAGGTACTTATAGAGGAGGGGTTGAGAGGGTGAGGAGGTGATAACAGTGAAGAGATGAGAGGGTGAGAGTGTCAGGATGTGAGAGGGCGTGGAGGTTATAGGGTGAGGAGGTGAGAGGGTCAAGAGGTGATAGTGTGAGGAGGTGAGAGGGTGAGGAGGTGATAGGGTTGGTAACAATATCTCTCTCCAGGGCTCCATGGTGAGGAGGTGAGAGGGTTATTAGCAGTATCTCCCTCCAGGGTGAGAAGGTGAGTGGGTTAGTAACAGTATGTCCCTCCAGGGTGAGTAGGTGAGAGGGTTAGTAACAGTGGTGAGAGAGTTAATAACAGGATCTCCCTCCAGGGCTCTAGGGTGAGGAGGTGAGAAGGTTAGTAAGAGTATACCTCCCACTAGGGCTCCAGGATGAGGAGGTGAGAGCCTTAGTAACAGCATCTCCCTCCAGGGTGAGAGGGTGAGGAAGTGAGAGGGTTAGTAACAGTATATATCCCTCCAGGACTCCAGGGTTCTCCCTCCTGCTGGGCAGTACTGAACCAGGACAGACAGACTAAAGTCCTGCTGGCTAACGGACCAGACCTCTACCTACTGGACAACACATCCTGCACTGCTGTGGTACTATACACTATACACTATACACTATATATATATATATATATATATATATATATATATATATATATATATATATATATACACTCACCGGCCACTTTATTAGGTACACCTGTCCAACTGCTCGTTAACGCAAATTTCTAATCAGCCAATCACATGGCAGCAACTCAATGCATTTAGGCATGTAGACATGGTCAGGACGATCTGCTGCAGTTCAAACCGAGCATCAGAATGGGGAAGAAAGGTGATTTAAGTGACTTTGAACGTGGCATGGTTGTTGGTGCCAGACGGGCTGGTCTGAGTATTTCAGAGACTGCTGATCTACTGGGATTTTCACGCACAACCATCTCTAGGGTTTACAGAGAATGGTCCGAAAAAGAGAAAATATCCAGTGAGCAGCAGTTCTGTGGGCGCAAATGCCTTGTTGATGCTAGAGGTCAGAGGAGAATGGCCAGACTGGTTCGAGCTGATAGAAAGGCAACTGTAACTCAAATAACCACTCGTTACAACAGAGGTATGCAGAAGAGCATCTCTGAACGCACAACACGTCGAACCTTGAGGCGGATGGGCTACAGCAGCAGAAGACCACACCGGGTGCCACTCCTGTCAGCTAAGAACAGGAAACTGAGGCTACAATTCGCACAGGCTCACCAAAATTGGACAATCGAAGATTGGAAAAAACGTTGCCTGGTCTGATGAGTCTCGATTTCTGCTGTGACATTCGGATGGTAGGGTCAGAATTTGGCGTCAACAACATGAAAGCATGGATCCATCCTGCCTTGTATCGGTTCAGGCTGGTGGTGGTGGTGTAATGGTGTGGGGGATATTTTCCTGGCACACTTATTAGCTTATTAGTACCAATTGAGCATCGTGTCAAAGCCACAGACTACCTGAGTATTGTTGCTGACCATGTCCATCCCTTTATGACCACAGTGTACCCATCTTCTGATGGCTACTTCCAGCAGGATAACGCTCCATGTCATAAAGCGCGAATCATCTCAGACTGGTTTCTTGAACATGACAATGAGTTCACTGTACTCAAATGGCCTCCACAGTCACCAGATCTCAATCCAATAGAGCACCTTTGGGATGTGGTGGAACGGGAGATTCGCATCATGGATGTGCAGCCGACAAATCTGCAGCAACTGCGTGATGCTATCATGTCAATATGGACCAAACTCTCTGAGGAATGTTTCCAGTACCTTGTTGAATCTGTGCCACGAAGGATTAAGGCAGTTCTGAAGGCAAAAGGGGGTCCAACCCGGTACTAGCAAGGTGTACCTAATAAAGTGGCCGGTGACTGTATATATATATATATATATATATATATATATGTATATTAGTGGTGGGCCGTTATCGGCGTTAACGCGCTGCGATAACGCGAGACTCTAATCGCGCGATAAAAAAATTATCGCCGTTAATCTATTCTGATTTCCACCAAGGAAGGCTGCGCTGCGGAACGGTTGCGTCCTCTGCCCGGCGACCCCCCCCCACCCCGTCGGTCGTAGGTCTGGGCAGTGGCGCCTTAATGCACGGGCTTACCTGGGCTTCAGCCCGGGGCCTCGGCCAATCAGGGGCCTCTTAAAAAATATATATTTAAAAAAAGATGATAAACGTCCGTATTCGCGGTGTCATTACTGACCCCCCCCCCCCCCCTGTGAACAATCGCGCCCCCCCCCCCCCCCCCCCCCCCCCCTCTGCATCAACAATCGCGCCCCCCCCCCCCCCTCTGCATCAACAATCGCGTACCTCTCCCCCTCCGGTCAACAATCGCGCACCTCCAATTGGCTCCAATTTTACTTAACATGTTCAATGAATCTATGCAAAATGGCACTCTTCCTCCCACGTTAAGACAGGCCACCATTTCTCTCCTTTTAAAAAAGGACAAAGACCCACTCTCTTGTGGCAACTACCGCCCCATCTCCCTGCTTTGTGCAGATGTCAAACTCTTGGCCAAAATGTTGGCTAGGCGCCTGGAGACTGTGATGCCAACCATCATAGGTACCGACCAAACAGGGTTTGTTAAAGACAGACACTCTTTCCATAATGTTAGACGTCTATTTGATATTGTTTATGCACCGACACCCTCTGACGCCCCTGAGGTGGTTATTTCCATGGATGCAGAGAAGGCATTTGACCGTGTAGAATGGTCCTATTTGTTCTCTGTGTTAAAACGCTTTGGCTTTGGTAGTACCTTCATATCCTGGATTAGGCTTTTATATACATCCCCCCAAGCTCGTGTACGCACGAACAATGATTACTCTGACTACTTTCCTCTCAAGCGCGGGACCCGTCAGGGGTGTCCACTTTCTCCACTCTTGTTCGCCATTGCTATTGAACCATTGGCAGTAGCCCTAAGGTCCAGTCAGATACCAGGCATTTTAAGGGGTGGCGTTGAACATAAAGTGTCCCTGTTTGCGGATGACCTCTTACTCTTTGTCTCTGACTTAGACAGAGCTTTCCCCCTTGTCTTAAACTTACTGCAGGAGTTTGGTCAAATCTCAGGCTACAAACTAAATTTCCAAAAAAGTGAATTAATGCCAGTTAATGCTGCAGCCATGTCATATCCATTATCTGACCTACCTTTCAAAACATATCTTGAACATATTAAATACTTGGGTGTCTGTATAACCAAAAACTACCCAGAATTATATAAATGTAATTTCTCCCCTCTTCTGGTGAAGCTGACTCGGGATCTTCAGCGGTGGTCTCCTTTGCCTCTCTCTCTTGCTGGGCGGATAAACTGTGTCAAAATGAATGTGCTCCCCAAATTTCTATATCTCTTCCAATGTATACCCATTTTCCTCACTAAACGTTTCTTTCACTCACTTGACCACACAATCTCTCAATTTTTATGGAACAAGAAGCCCCCTAGAATAAAAAAAAACACTTTACAAAAACCTAAGGACTTGGGTGGTCTAGCCCTCCCCTGCTTCTTACTCTATTACTGGGCTGCAAACATTAGAGCCATGTTACACTGCTGTTACATTAAGGACCAACCCCCCGCCTGGCTACAGGTTGAGGAGGCCTCATGTGGTTCATCATCTTTGATGTCCCTTCTGTGCTTTCCCACGACTATATCACCATCTGTGCACTCAGATAGTATTGTTGTGAGAAACTGTCTTAAAATCTGGACACAATTTAAACAACACTTTACGCTGCAATCTATACCTGGTCTGGCTCCTGTCTACTCTAATCCCCTGTTCACTCCATCCACCATTGACAATGCTTTCTTAATATGGAGAGAAAAAGGAATTTCATCCTTTAACCATCTTTACATTGATGGTAAATTCGCTTCTTTTGGTCAGTTAGCACAGGCTTACAACTTGCCTTTAACCCATTTTTTCAGGTACTTGCAGATAAGAGATTTTGTACGTAACCAATTTCCCAGTTTCCCCACTATACCGTCTCCCACACTTATTGACACCATCTTTAAAATTAACCCCTACCAGAAAGGAACAATATCAAGGATTTACCACACTCTTCTTGCGCACCAATCCTCAGACTCTGATGCCATACGCGCTGCATGGTCGGCTGATCTTAACATAGAGATAGACCCTGCGGTATGGGAGCATGCTCTGAAATGGGTACACTCATCCTCTGTCTGTGCCCGGCATGGAATAATACAATGCAAAGTAGTGCACAGGGTCCATTGGTCCAAAAGTAAACTGGCTCGTATATTTCCGGGTGTAGACTCTGGCTGTGACCGGTGCCATCTAGGACCGGCCAGTCTTGGCCATATGTTCTGGGCTTGTCCTGTCCTTGCGTCGTTCTGGAAGGGTTTTTTCGACACTCTATCAGCCACTACTTCTACTAACATCTGTCCCTCACCATTAGTGGCCTTGTTTGGTGTCCTACCTTTTGGCCATTCACTTCCATCTTACTTCTGTGAACTTGTGGCCTTTCTATCACTCTTAGCGAGACGCGTTATGTTGCTACACTGGAAGAACTCCCACCCCCCCTCTCACTCTCAATGGATTAGGGACGTCCTTCATTTTATGAGATTGGAAAAAATTAAATATTCTTTGCGAGGTACCTCTACTAGTGGTGGATTTCCTCGTTCGTTTGCGCGAACTAGTTCGCGTCGTTCAGTTCGCCATGAAGAGTCGTTCGTTCGTTCGTTCGTTCGTGTTTCCGGTAGCGCTGAATCATTCACTGACTCGTTCAGTCGTTCAGTCGTTCACTTAGCTCCTCCCTCGTTCGCGAATCACGAACGACTCGGCTCAGGGCTGTCATTCGCGAACGGCGAATGCCAGCCGAGTCGGTCAGACTCGGCTCCTCCTCGTTCACACAACATTCAAACGAATCACGAATGCAGCTGAGTCGGTCTCGGACTCCCTCGTTCTTCTCATTTACTAACTAATCATGAAATCACGATTCACAATCGTGCAATGGTGCTTGATGGCGTTAATAAATGTGTTAATAGCAAATACAACATTGTGTCTGGTTGAATATGTTAACATATGTATTTCATTTGAGTTCAACAGATTTATTCAATGTATGCATAATGACATGTCAGGATCAAAATGCCCCGTTCCCCCAAGTCAACGTAACGTTAGACAAACCAAACGCAGCGCGATGTGTGTGTGTGTGTGTGTGTGTGTGTGGGGTGGGGCGTAGTAGATTATTGGATGTTTAATATATCAGCAAGATAATAGACTTGGTAAAGTTAGACACACCAAACGCAGCGCGATGTGTGTGTGTGTGTGTGTGTGTGGGGGGGCGTAGTAGATTATTGGATGTATATCAGCAAGATAATAGACTTGATTTAGCAATGATGAGTTTTAAAGTTAATGATGTACAGTTGTGTTTATTCTGGGCATATTTTATATTGCGGGTCCCGGCCGGGTTGCGTGCGTGAGAAGGAAGCATGAAAGAACGAGACAGATTGACGAGACATTCAAATATATTATTAATCTGGCATGACACAGAAAATACAAAGACAGCATGTATTTACCATTTCACTGATATGTAAATGTAAAAGGCAATATTCAAATGTGAAAGTGGACAAACAACAAACATTGGCTGGCTCTCGTGATGACGAGTCGTGAGTGACGTCTCAGTCCTCGAGTCAATCAGTCAGCGAACGAGTCACGACTCGCGAATCAGTGGCGCCGCGAATCAGCGCGTCAGAGAGACTCAGCGAACGAGACGAACGAGACGAACGACGCGAACGACGGTGGCGAACTAGGTCAGTTCGTTCACTTTAAAGAGTCGTTCGTTCGAACTAGTTCGTTCGCGAACGACCCATCACTAACCTCTACTAAGTTCTGTAAGGTCTGGGAACCCTTCTTAGAACATGTTAAGTCTCTTCAATTAGATACCGCCGTCAGTGATTGATTCGCCTCTACAACGCACCAATGTCCTGTTTCAACTACCCTTATTGATAGCACTTATTAGCAGCATGCAGCACTATTTATTTATCTTATTTTATTTTTATTATTATTATCATTATGATTGTTTATGTATTGTTTTCTTTACTATTATGTATGTTTTTGTTCCCTTATTTACGGTCTTTACAGAATGCAGTATTGTGTATCCTCACCATTTGACTGTCTGTCATGTAATCGCACCCCCCCATCAACAATCGCACCCCCCCCCCCCCCCCCCCCCCCCATCAACAACCGCGCAGACTTATTTTTAGTCATTATTTAGGTAGCACACGCATATTATGAATGCCTTCGACAGAATTCAAATGAGCCATCTTAATCTAGATTAATCTAGATTAATTCCAAGATTACAGTTAGATTAATCTAGATTAAAGAAATTAATCTATGCCCAACACTAATATATATATATATATATATATATATATATATATAAAATACATTTTATACGGGGGGCAGCCCGTTCTCATCCCAACTCGTAATATACCGACGATTTGTCACGCCCCTAGACGTCTGACATTGACGCAAAAGGTTCCCTCCCGCGTCTGTGTGAAACGAACTGGGTTCTCATAAACCCGTTCGCGGTGGTAAGAGACGAGCAGAGTCTACAGCGTCCATTCACTCCAATAATAACCCGGTCACGGTGATAGATTACGCTAACCCTAACCCTAACCCTAACCATAACCCTATTTGGAGTGAATTGTTTCACAGCAGACTGCGGACGCTGTAGAGGACACAGCCGTTCCGCAGCGCAGCCGTTCCGCGGCGCTTACCTTCCTTGGTGGAAATCCGGTATAGACCCAGCTCCTAACCCAACTTTGAGAATAGATTAACGGCGATCATTTTTTTATCGCGCGATAAGAGTCTCGCGTTATCGCAGCGCGTTAACGCCGATAACCGCCCACCACTAATTATATATATATATATATATATATATATATATATATATATATATATATATATATAATGTAATGTGTGTGTATAATGTAATGTAAGGTGTGTATAATATATAATGTAATGTGTGTATAATATCATGTGTGTCAGGTTCCACCAGGTGTGTCTCCACAAGGCAGTGTGTTTGTCCACATGGCCGTCTCCTTCAGCTATAAATACCTGGCCCTCTTCACCGACACTGGACACCTGTGGACCGGACACGCCCACCTGCAGGTAAGACTACGCCCACACCCATGTTAAACCCCACCCACCTGCAGGTCAGACCACACCAACATCAGACCTGTGTTTCTCACGTGTGTTTATAATATATATCTTTATATATATATATATCTTTAATATATATATATATATATATATTTTTTTTTTATCAGTTTTTATTATGGTCTGTATGTTTATAATATCAGTGTTTATTATGGTCTGTTTTGTCAGGATAAGCTGAGTGAGGTGGACACTAAAATCAGAAGCCCTCCGAAACAGATGGTCTGGTATGTTCTCACCTATCTACCTGTCCACCTGTCTGTCTACCTGTCCACCTGTCTGCCTACCTACCTGTCTACCTACCTGTCTACCTGTCCACCTGTCTGCCTACCTACCTGTCTACCTACCTGTCTACCTGTCCACTTGTCTGTCTACCTACCTGCCTACCTGGTTACCTGTCTGTCCACCTGCCTGTCTGTCTACCTGTATGTCTACCTGTCTAAACCTCTCCTCTACCTCTCCAGGTGTCGCAGACCGAAGAGCCAACAGCCGTCTGTGGTGGTGATGTGGGACCGGCTCCTCCTAGTGGCCGGAGTCTGCAACGACACCATCCAGTATCCTACTGTACTAGAGCACCTTTAACCCACACTGTTTAACCTCAGCCAGATACCCTTTAGCGGAGAGTGTGACCTTTAACCCCAGCCAGACACCCTCTAGAGGAGAGTGTGACCTTTAACCCCAGCCAGATACCCTCTCGAGGAGCAGTGTGTGTGTGTGGGGGAGCTGGACGGGGTGAGGCTGGTCTCCCCCAGCAGACATGAGCTCCTGCAGGAGGTGCCGCTGGTCTGTGAGGAGATCTTCAAGATTGCCTCCATGTCCCCTGGAGCCCTGCTGCTGGAGGCCCACAAGGAGTACCAGGTCTGTCTACTCGTCTGTCTACCTGTCTGTCTACCTGTCTGTCTCTTTACCGGTAGCCCTGCTACTGGAGGCCCAAAAGGAGTACCAGTTCTGACTGTCTGTGTTTCTGTCTGTCTACCTGTCTCTCTCTACCTATCTCTGTACCTGTCTCTCTCTTCCTATCTGTCTCTCTACCTGTCTGATGACCTGTCTGTCTACCTGTCTGTCTCTCCAGAAGTCCAGTCAGAAAGCAGATGAATACCTCAGGGAGATCAAGGAGCAAGGCATGCTGGGAGAAGCGGTCCGCCAGTGTGTGGAAGCAGCAGGACATGAACACGACACACACACACAGAAGGCTCTGCTCAGGGTACACACACACACACACACACTATAAAAAATATATGTACTGTATATATCAGAGGTTGCGCTAGACTTTTTCGTTGTCCGTCATTTTGACTGACGGGGTCATAAAAACCCAGTCATAATCTATTTTTACCGGTCACTTTATTTTTTAAAATGATAATAATGACATGTTCAATAGCATTTAATTTTAATTCATTTTTAATTCATATTCAGTCCAAACAAGCTGAACAAATAATCCACACCGTGGATACACACATCAAGCAGAAGAATATGTAAGAATATCGGCCGCCAGGCGATTCGTGTATAGTGGGGCTTGACGGTGATTCATCACCACAATGCGGGCGGGAGCTAGTTGATCCACTAGTCAACACGCGGGAGCTAGTTGATCCACTAGTCAACACGCCCCCAAGCAAACGAGTTTTCAAGGCGGCGCGGTGACGCGGATAATTCGTGTGACGTGGGGCTTCTAGGTCAACCTTCCTCCTGGTCCGCATGGACTTGAAGCGCGTGCCCGCTTAATCAAATGTTTCAAGTGGGTTTGTTGTTTCAAATGTTTCAACACTCAACTGCCGTGACATTTTTCTTCTTTTCTACTATTCTTCTTATACAAAAGCCAATTAATATGCTCATCGCCACCAAGTGGTCAGGGTGTGAATTGCAATCTGTCAAAATGACGGACGGCCCTCAGATTTTTCCGTCACCGTTTTAAAAAAATGGTCAATGACGGAAAATATTCGGTTAACGCGACCCCTGGTATATATATGTATACTGTGTGTGTGTGTGTGTGTGTGTGTGTGTGTGTGTCTCTCTAGGCGGCCTCGTTTGGAAAGTGTTTCCTGACCAACTTGAGTCCTGAAGCATTTGTTGGTGTCTGCCGAGATCTGAGGGTCCTGAACGCTGTGAGAGACCCAAGCATCGGGATACCACTCACACACACACAGTATCCTCTTTATATACCTCATTACCACTCTCACACACAGTATCCTCTTTGTATACCTCATTACCACTCACACACAGAGCATCCTCTTTATATACCTCATTACCACTCACACACACAGCATCCTCTTTATATATCTCATTGCCACTCACACACAGTATCTTCTTTATATACCTCATTGCCACTCACACACAGTATCCTCTTTATATACCTCACTACCGCTCACACACACAGTCTCCTCTTTATATACCTCATTACCGCTCACACACAGTATCCACTTTATATACCTCATTACCACTCACACACAGTAGCCTCTTTATATCCCTCATTACCACTCACACACATTATCCTCTTTATACACCTCATTACCGCTCACACACATTATCCTCTATATACCTCATTACCGCTCACACACATTATCCTCTATATACCTCATTACCACTCACGCATACACATTATCCTCTTTATATACTTCATTACCGCTCCCACACAGTATCCTCTTTATACACCTCATTACCGCTCACACACACAGTATCCTCTTTATATCTCTCATTACCGCTCACACACAGTATCCTCTTTATATACCTCATTACCGCTCACACACAGTATCCTGTTTATATACCTCATTACCGCACATACACACATAGCATCCTCTTTATATACCTAATTACCGCTCACACACAGTATCGTCTTTATATACCTCATTACCACTCACACACAGTATCGTCTTTATATACCTCATTACCGCTCACACACAGTTGAGTCCTTGACCTTTGACCTCTTCAGATACAAACAGATGACGGTGCAGGTGTTGATTGACAGGTACGACTGTCGACTGATGTGTGTGTGCGTGCGTGCGCGTGTGGTGTACAGGAGGCTCCACCCCCTGGCTATAGAGGGGTGTGTGTGTGTGTGTGTGTGTGTGTGTGTGTGTGTGTGTGTGTGTGTGTGTGTGTGTGTGTGTGTGTGTGTGTGTGTGTGTGTGTGTGTGTGTGTGTGTGTGTGTGTGTGTGTGTACAGGAGGCTCCACCCCCTGGCTATAGAGGTGTGTGTTTGTATGTGTCTACAGGCTGGTTTATAGGAGGCTCCACCCCCTGGCTATAGAGGTGTGTCGCTACCTGAAGACTCCTGAGTATCAGGGAGTCAGCCGGATACTCCGACACTGGGCCTGCACCAAGGTACTGTGGTAGTATTGAAGTAGTGCTGTAGTACTGTAGTAGTACAAGCATATAGGGCGTGTGGAGACTCCAGAAGTACTCGTATTGCATAGGTATCGATATCAACTGACCATTCAGCTAGAGCGTCAGCGGAAGCGTCAGCCCTCCTGTGTAGCCCCCTCCTGTGAAGACCCACTCGTGTAAAGACAAGCGAGTCTACCTGTGCAAGTCCACCGAGCTAGGCCACCAACAAGGCAACCTGTCCTCTTGCCATAGCAAATCAACCTCTACACTAAGATGTGCCTCGAGACAATCTCCGTGATCACCGGTGTCCGCAATCATCATTACCGCTAATACTCGCGGCAAAGAAATGTATCCAACCTCAAGTCACTTCAACAAGCCACACCTGTACGTGCCTCCTTCTCCGTTGGATTGTGGAACTGCCAGTCTGCAGTAAACAAAGCTGACTTCATCTCTGCATATGCAACTAACCAAAGTCTGGATCTATTGGCTCTAACTGAAACTTGGCTAAAGCCTGAAAACACTGCTACCCCGGCTGCGCTATCTTCAAACCACGCATTCTCTCACACCCCCCGCCCATCCAAGCGAGGAGGTGGAACGGGCATCCTCATCTCCAACAAATGGAATTTCAAGACTCTACCGACTGAACATAACTACGTATCATTTGAGTATCACACCATCTTGATTACGGCTCCGATTAAAATCTCTGTGGTTGTCATCTACCGTCCACCAGGACAGCTAGGTGACTTTGTGGATGAGCTAGACACACTTCTGTCTTCCCTCCCCGAGCTAGACTGCCCGCTACTCGTCCTAGGTGACATGAACATCCACCTGGACAAATCCTGCTCTGAGGACTTCCTGTCTCTCATAAAAGCATTAAACATAGAACTGGTCTGCAGCCCTCCGACCCATAAAGGTGGCAAACAACTTGACTTGATTCTCACCAGAGACTGCAAAGCTGACTGTCTGCTGGTCACGCCTTTACACACGCCTGACCACTTCTTCATCCGCTTCTCTGTCTGCCTCCCGGAACAGCCCCCTGCTCCTACACCAATGATCTCATTCCGCCGCAATCTCCGGAACCTGCCTCCCGAGCAGTTTGCCTCCGCTGTTGCCTCCGTGTTGCCTCCTCTTAGCACATTGGAATCACTAGAGGTTGATGCTGCTACAGAGTCCCTCAGCTCTACACTGAGCATGTGCTTGGATAGCCTGTGTCCTCTATCCACCAAACCTATACGCTCTGCCCAGCCCCGCCCATGGCTGACTGATACCATCCGCAAGTTGCGCTCCACCCTCAGAGCTGCAGAAAGAAAATGGCACAAAACCAGTAATCCTGAAAACCTCAAGGATCTCCAGGCTCTTCTTGTCTCCTTCTCTACTACCATCACTACTGCAAAAACTGCTTACTACAATGACAAAATCAGCAGCACCACTGACTCACGGAAATTATTTTCCGCCTTCAAAACACTGCTCAATCCGCCTCCGCCTCCGCCTGCTACAAACCTCTCAGCTGACAACTTTGCTTCATTCTTCACTGAAAAAGTAGCTACGATCAGCAAAACATTCTGTGACCCGCCCAGCCATCGAAGCCCATCAAAGCCCAGCCCAGCCATCGAAGCCCATCGAAACCCAACCCAGCCCAGCCCAGCCCAGCTCCTCCCCCGGTCAATGGCGTATCTCTCGCCTCATTTACTCCTCTCACTGAGAGCGAGGTATCAAAACTACTCATTGGTAGCCGTCCTACTACCTGTCCACTGGACCCAATTCCTACAAAACTCCTACAAGCCATAGCCCCCACTGTGGTGCCATCAATCACATGTGTGATAAACGCTTCACTTGCCTCTGGGATCTTTCCATCCGCCTTCAAACAGGCAAGGGTTTTGCCGCTTCTTAAAAAACCCTCACTCAACCCCGCCCAGGTTGAGAATTACAGACCGGTGTCTCTCCTCCCCTTTCTATCTAAGACTATAGAAAGGGCGGTCTCAAAACAAGTCACCGACTTCCTCACTCAGAACGAGCTGCTCGACAGGAACCAGTCTGGATTCAAAAGCGGCCACTCCACGGAAACAGCTCTGCTGTCTGTAACAGAAGCTCTAAGAACAGCTAGAGCTGCGGGCCAGTCCTCCGTACTGATCCTTCTAGACCTATCAGCTGCCTTCGATACGGTCAACCACAGCATTCTACTATCTATACTCTCAAACATGGGCATCTTGGGCACATCACTATCTTGGTTCCGATCCTACCTCTCTGAGCGCTCCTTCATGGTGTCATGGCAGGGACATACATCCTCGTCCCAAAGCCTCGGTACTGGGGTCCCCCAAGGTTCGGTACTGGGGCCTCTTCTCTTCGCCATGTACACTACTTCACTGGGCCAGATCATCCGCTCTCATGGCTTCTTGTACCACTGCTATGCAGATGACACGCAGCTGTATCTGTCATTTCAGCCAGACGACCCTACCGTCTCAGCACGAATCTCGGCATGCCTCTCCAACCTAGCTGTCTGGATGAAGGATCACCACCTTCAACTTAACCTGTCCAAGACTGAACTCCTGGTTATCCCAGCCCAGCACTCAATCAAACACAACATCAACCTAAACTTTGCCTCTACTACGGTTGCTCCCACCAGGATGGTGAAAAACCTGGGTGTCATGATTGATGAACAGCTATCCTTCAAGGACCATATCGCCTCGATTGCCAGGTCGTGCCGCTTTGCACTCTACAACATACGGAAAATCAGACCGTACCTGAACCAATATGCTACCCAACTCCTGGTACAGGCCATGGTCACATCCCGCCTCGACTACTGCAATGCCCTCCTAGCTGGCCTACCAGCTTGCTCGATAAAACCACTGCAAAAAGTCCAGAACGCGGCGGCGCGTTTGGTCTTTAAGCAACCCAAAAGAGCACGTCACGCCTCTGCTCACTGACCTACACTGGCTACTGGTGGCTGCCCGAATCAGACACAAGTCACTGTCTCTTGCCTACAGAGTGATTTCAGGGTCTGCACCTACCTACCTAAACTCAATTATAATGGCTTACACCCCTGCCCGGGCGTTGCGCTCATCACAACAGCACCGACTGGCCTCGCCCTTCTTAAACACAAGGCGATCTCAGTCGAGATCATTCGCATCTGCAGTTCCCCAATGGTGGAACAAGCTACCAGTTGCTACAAGAGCAGGGGCGTCCCTCTCTGTCTTCAAGAAGCTCTTAAAACCCTTCTCTTCCGAGAGCACCTGAAACCATGTTGAATAATGAAGCCATGATGTTCACTCTGTTCACTGTTATTGAAGCTATGTTGATCACTCTTATGCTATTGAAGTTGAATCACCTTTGTCTTTAATGTTCTATAGTAACCATGTCAAATCTTATGTTACTGAAACTTGATTGTCTTCCTCAATTGTAAGTCGCTTTGGATAAAAGCGTCTGCTAAATGTAATGTAATGTAATGTAATGTAGTAGTACTGTAATACTGCAGTAGTACAGTACTGTAGTACTATAGTAATATTGTAGTGGTACTTTAGTACTTTAGCAGTACTGTAGTACTACTGTAATATTGTAGTACTGTAGTAGTAATGTAGTACTACTGTAATACTAGTAGTAGCTGTGTGTGTGTGTGTGTGTGTAGGTGCAGCAGAAGGGGGACAGTGATGATGTCATCGTGAGATGTATCAGCAGTCGTCTGGCGGAGGCTCCTGGGATCTCGTACTCTCACATTGCCTCCAAGGCCTACGACAGCGGACGCACTGAGCTGGCCATAAAGGTACTAATATATATACTAGGGATGTCCCGATCAGGTTTTTTTGCCTCCGAGTCATTTGATATTGAGTATCTGCCGATACCGAGTCCCGATCCGATACTTTTACAGTACATTAAAAAAATGAAGAACAGCGAAGAAACAGATCCAGGATGTCCCTGATTTTGTATTGACTTATTACTTATTTTATCATTTAACACTTATAAACAGAGCACTTCTGTGAGGTAGCTTGAACAATCAAGTAATCAAGTAATAAAACAATTATTCACATTGGACTTTAGTGCAACAATGTCTAATATAAAAACGAACAGCAGCTCAACTTGAAATACCTGGCAGGCATATAAACAAATAAGCAAATAAAAGTGCCACAGTGTTATAAAGTAATGTGCTTTTCGTAACTGCACTCCTAATTTACTCTCCTCCTCTGGCTTCACAGAAGGAAATGTACGTTTTTCTTGATGAAAATCACTTTGTACTTTAAACAATTGTGCTCTTTGCTTTTGGTCTGGGTGAATACTCGATTGTTGACGGGGGGGGGGCGATTGTTGACCGGAGGGGGAGAGGTGCGCGATTGATGACGGGGGGGGGGGGGGGGCAGTAATGACACCGCGAATACGGACGTTTATCATCTTTTTTTTAAATATATATTTTTTAAGAGGCCCCTGATTGGCCGAGGCCCCGGGCTGAAGCCCAGGTAAGCCCGTGCATTAAGGCGCCACTGCCCAGACCTACGACCGACGGGGGGGGGGGTCGCCGGGCAGAGGACGCAGCCGTTCCACAGCGCAGCCATTCCGCGGCACTTACCTTCCTTGGTGGAAATCCGGTATAGACCCAGCTCCCAACTCTTAACCCTTTAACACAGGGGTCGGGAACCTATGGCTCGCGAGCCACATGTGGCTCTTTTGCCGACGGCCGGGGCTCTCGGACGAAATTAGTTGAGGGGGGGAAAAAAATGTAATCAAGGAATCAGACTAGGTCTACCCTAATATAATGCTAAAATAACAGTCAATACTAGGGGAGAGCTGTGTCGATTGAAACACGTCATTACATTCGGAGAAAACCGTATTTTTTTTAATCAACCCGACTCTCCCAACACGCACACACACACGCACGCACGCTGGCCCTATAATGACAAGGCTTCGTGGCAAATAGGCAGTTACAGTCTATCTGAGTAATGCGCGGGATGCGCGTAACACACACCGGTCCGAAGACCGACCGGGGGGGGGGGGGGGGGGCGCGATCGTAACACACCGCCTCCGGTTGGGCCAAATTACTTTATTTTTAATTTTTATGACAGTCCTGGGCCGGCCCAAAGATGTGCGTCGGCCCCGATGGCCAGTCCACCCCTGGCGCTAATCAAAATGTTAAAAAGGAAAAAGCCCGAAAAGAAAGTCCGCAACTTTCAGCCCGATTGGACAGATTGCGTTCGTGGAAAGAGCTGGAAGTGCGATCTGTCTGTTATGTAATGAGAAAATTGCGTCCATGAAACGATCAGTGGCGTAACTATCGACGGTGCAACCGGGGCCCAGGGGGAGAGCCCCCCCCCCCCCCCCGGGGGCACAAAAGAAACAAAAAAAATATTTACTTCGACACTCACCATGCACAATTTGCAGCAACATATCCTATGTAAGTTAAATATCCAAACTTTTGCTTGTAACCGTCTTTATGTGGCTCTTCTGAGATTTTTTTTTTTTTTTTTTGTAAAAGTGGCTCTCAAGGCAAAAAAGGTTCCCGACCCCTGCTTTAACACCTAGGCCTCAAAATGTCCACCTGGAATCTTTTGCTTATAAAAAGGTCAGAAAATGTCCTGTGAGTAATTGCTTTTGCCCATTTTTTCAGAATACCTGGAACTTTCAATATGTGGCAGTTATTAACAATTTACTGCATGTTATAAGAGTGTAATAACATTTTAAAATGAAGAAAAACACAAAACGGATTTAGATTTTAGAGATTTAGTGAAGGAAAACACTGCAATTTAACATGAATAACAGATTTTACAAGTTCATTTGAAAGTTTGAAGAGTATACAACTATTTACAATGAAACATTTTATTCTTGGTCTCTTCAATTTACAAAAACAGGCCATATTATGGGAACTATGTACAGGTGTTTTTTGGCTAATTCTCCACTATTTTAATTTAGAGGCCTTGATGGTACAGCCAGTGATAGTACCTGTCTGGCTGCAGACACAGGCCCACATTACAGTCCTCACACTGCCAGGCAGTGCTCCTCTGAGTTTGCAGTGCCGTCGCCCCAAGCTGGCTCTCTGAGCTTTTGTCTGTTCGCTGGTTGTTGCAGATGTTTATAACTCGTCTTCTGAGGGCCATTTCTCCGGTCAACTCCAAGGAGGTTTGCAGAAAGCTCCTCCTAGAACTGTTGACGGTCATTGGTCTCTCCTGCTGCAGGCTGGCACACTCCTTGTGTATGATGAAGGAGTTGGTCACAGCAATGTCTACAAGATGCTGGAAAACAGTGGTGGGCCATCTCCTTATTTTCCGGTGGACTGAATTTGTACCAATCATCTGGTCCGAGGTGTCCACTCCCCCCATGTACCTGTTGTACTCCGTTACCGTGGTGGGTCTGGGGATAGAGATCAGTTGGTGTGGCCCATCACCTGTCTTCTTCCACCGCTGCACTGTGTCCCCGCTGTAAACTGGGTGGATGGTGGAGCACAGAGAGACTTCTCTTGTGTCCATCCACTTCACAAACAGAAGATCCCCCGTCCCTGATCCACCGGATACTGCCTCGTGGAGATTTTTTTGTTAGGGCATTTTCTTGTATGGTGGGGACACCAACGCATCCTTGCCTGTATAAGAAGAAGATGACTACTTTATTGTAATTGCATACATTGAAACAAAATGTATTCTCTGCACTTGATCCAGCATATATATAATACACATCACTAGGAGCAAATTGCACATTACCTGTATGTCCCTGTTAGGGGGCGACCACAATTACGGCTGGACAGTACAGGAAAAGAATACCGAGGCAGGATTGTCGAGTGTCACAGACGAGTTGTTTATTGGTCCATCTCTGGCAACATGGCAATCACCCTCCACCTCATGCAGCAACCAACCCCCACCGATAACAAAATGGCGCCTTATATAGGGTGTCAAGCTAACGAGGGAGAACCCATTCCCCATGCTGACATGCTCTCCTTTTGACAAACACTTCTTTTTTTTATCATTATCCCTATAATCCTCCTATATACACACACATTTATTTACAAACATAACCTCATCCCCAACTCCAGCACATTACAATAATACAATACACAATCTTCCCACACCCCTACTAATCACCACTTGGTTCCCCCCGGAACTATAAATATGGTGCCTGTTTCTTGGGGAGGCCTTTTGCCCGAACACCCTGGAGACAAAAGAGACTGGTGAGTACCATTTCACACACACTTTACCATTCCCAATATACTAACACACACACACACACACATTATTGCACAACATATATTAGATTAGTCACATCATGTCATCTTAGCGTTCATTTACCACACAAATGCACATTAAATCTCATGTCCTTCTTTTGCAGGTGGAACCATGTGGCCATCACAGAACTTACCAGCACAAATAAGATTTAACAAGTACAATAAGTATAATCACCAATCAATAAATATTAAACTGTATTTAAGTGTGCAAATATGCAATGTGCAAATCCAATAAAGTGCAACTGCTTACAAAAGTGCCTGTGCAATTATTAAAGTGCATGTATCCCAGTTAAAGTGCATTGTGCAATATTTCCCCCACACCCCATCTCAAGCTCCAGGGAACGAAGTCCTCTTCGTTACAGTCCCACAAGCTCCGAATCCCTGCTGTCTCAGGTGTCGGTAGAGGAGGGGACTGGTGTAAAAGTTGTCTGTGTAGACAATATACCCAGACCCCAGGTTCCCTTTATCGATCAGTCCCGCAACAACATCAAAAGAGAGCCCCTTCCCTGATGCTGTCTTGGACTTGCCAGTATACAGCTTGAAGTCGATGGTGTAGCCATTTGTTGCAGCAAGCACAAAGAACTTAAGCCCCCACTTCGTTGGCTTGGCCTTCATGTATTGTTTGATACTGAGCCTGGCCTTGGTCCCAACCATCCTCTCATCAACTGCAAGGTGCTGTCTTGGGTGGTAGATGGCCTTGCAGTTTAGTTGACTCATTTCCATCAGACGTCTGACACGATGGAGGTGGTCATAATCATCTGTGCCCTTTTTCTGATCATTTTCTGCACTTTTAGCTGGGTCACTCATGTGCAGGTTAGCTAAAATGGCCATGAACTGGTCCCGGGACATGGCGGTGGCAGGGAATGGCACACTGAAGATGCTTTCCCTGCGCCAAAAGTCGCTCATCTTTGGCAGGTCCAAAACTGACATGTACAGTAACATACCTATGAATTTCTTAATTTCCTCTGCAGTTATCTCTGTCCAGAGGAACTTTCTCCCCTTCTCCAGGTTTTTGGCCGCATAATGGTTTGTGTTTTCACACAGGAGTTTGAAAACCGCAGCATCAAAAAAGTGGCGAAAGATTTCACCTGGTGAGGGGTTTCCCACATTGAGAGGGGGTTGTACACCTGGGGTGCGTTTGGGGTTGAACCTCAGTGGTTGAGGGACCCCATCATCAGGCTCTGCCTCAGTCTTCCATCTTTGCCGTTGTGGTGAGCGGCTTCGGTCTCTCACAGCATCACCAGAACCTCCAGCATCCCCATTGCTCATCACTCTAGGTCCCTGAAGGACTCTGGTGGACTCCTCCTCCACCACACTGTAAAATATAAACAAGGCATCATACACTGTACAAACATATACATACAAACAAGACTTGGTAACGTTTCTAAATAAGTCATCAAACTAACAAAGAATACGCAGATTTATGTTTTACGCATACTTTTACACATACGCATCACACAGGAGTGAGATCTTCCTGGGGTTGAACTAGGGGTACCTGACCCAGTAGCCTGAAAACTACCTTATATATCTTATGTTATATGTATATCTTATACCATACTGTTTTTCATCCATTAGTAAGTTTGATCTAGCGATAGCGATAGATAGGTGATTGTCACAAAAATATCCCCAAACAGTACATTACCTTTCTTCGCAAAAAGTCGCTCCTTCTGCGATCTCAAATCCATCTGCAAACCTCGATGGTGGTCTTCTCACTCGGAAGGGTCGTCTTGCTGACATAATGATTCGAATCTATTGGTTTATTCACTGTTTTATCGTTGTTTATCTGCTCTATCCGCTCTGTTTATCCGCTCTTTTTCTCCGCTCTCCGCCTCTGTGTCTTCCGGCTTTTCGCGGGCTTCAGGCGGAGCCGGGAGTGAAATTACCATAATAACACCAGATTGGCTGTAAAGCGCAAACTCTCAGATTTCAGAAACCGTCGAAATTTTTCCCATAGACATATATACATAGATGCCTCATAGACTGACGCTGCCCGTTAGAGCTGACGTAGCAGCACGGCCGCCATCTTGGATGGGTCCCCAGTGCGCCCCCAGTGCATTCATTTCTATGGAGGAAGGTGTATCCCCAACTACAATAGTAAGCATAACTCCCCGAATGTTTACCGGATTTTCACACGGTTTGGTTTGTTACAAATGGCAGAGATTTATTTATGATACAGGACGAATTAATAATTTTTTTTTTTTTAAATAATAAGAATTATTGTTCAATCTTACTTGTGAAAGGTAATCCCACGCGATCTGGTGTCAATACTGCGCCGTAAGCTGCACAAAATACTGCATAGCTTGCTCTCCCGTTGACTCCTATGCTAGACTAGAGTGAGGAGACCCAACCAATATGGCGGCGACGCTGGGTTACGTTCCAGCACGTCATGAGGCGTCTATGTATATATGTCTATGATTTTTCTGATAGTGCGAACCCTGAGGTTACTACGGTAATCCAAAGTACGCATGCGCAAATGTGTCGCCGGCGACACGTTCGGTGTTATAGGGTTAACAAGCAGAATCAAATTGTTTTATGAAAACTGCATTATAATCTCAACAACAATGCTTTGTCAGAAATGCAACTCTAATGTGCTTTATTTGCACATACATAACCATGTCTTATGAATAGCTTATGCTATTCATGATAGAAGACATGGTTATGAGCCACGGCGGGTCCGCAATCCACCTCCGTAGCGGATCCAACGCGACGTGCAAGTGGACCTGATACGGTCCATTTCGCGGATCCGTTCCGAAAGCCGCGGTACTCCGCGGCGGATTTGCTGTGTGGGTTATTTACGTAGTTACGTAATTACGTTACGTTATTAACTTAGTTACGTGTGATGTATGACATGAAGCAGTAACATTCCCTTGCACTAATCATATACCAAATTATAGAATAATGGCATATTACTATTATAGAAAAAAAAAAAAAAGTCGAGTCCTCGTCTTAATTCTCAAGTCCCTAATGCATGAGTCCAAGTCAAGTTCGAGTCATTCAGTGCTCGAGTCCAAGTCAAGTCACGAGTCTCTAAATTTAGCTCACGAGTCGGACTCGAGTCCGAGTCCCGGACTCGAGTACTACAACACTGCGGCAAGTTGATTAGACTCTGGGGCCGGGTGGGGATGCACACCTGTGGTACAGAACAATCATGGCACCCAGGATAAACCAGCTATCAACACACACACTCAAGAGAGAGCCACTGTCATGGCAGCACGTTACATCTACTCGGCGAATGTTGCCATCTTGTTGCCATCTCCAATAAATTCATACTTCAACCAACATCTACCCGTGTCCTGTCTGGGGTGCCAGTGTAGCAGTGGACTCTAACCACACGCCACATGAGTTGCTTTTGCTGGGGCCCTCCAATACGATGGCTGTACAGATGAGCGCCGTTGAGGCGTTTTCGTAAACGACCAAGATGGCTGCCGCTAATGTGGAGCGGTCTGTTGAATCCGCTACGCAACCGTATTAAACGAACTGGACGGTATATTTACTCATAAAGAAGAACAAGCAATAGCACTTAAAGCTTTTGTTGATGAGAAAGATGTTTGCTGTACTTATGACAGGATTTGGTCAAAGTTTAATTTACGTCACACATTTTGCTCTGATTGGTTGTAAGTCTATCCAAGTGGTCCAGAAGCATTTTGGTCTGCGCCTGTTGATAATGCCCCTTGGAAATGAAAAATGAACGAGGTTCCAGACAAATATGCATTTGAGAATTTGAAATTTCTCTCTGTCTCCCTGTCTGTCTCTCTCTGTGTCTCTCTCTCACTCTCTCTCTAGCTTTTGGACTATGAGGCTCGCTCAGGAGAGCAGGTACCTCTGCTGTTGAAGATGAAGAGGAGTCAGTTGGCTCTCAGTAAAGCAATCGAAAGTGGAGACACGGACCTGGGTAACAACACCATGCTACAACACGCTAATGCCATGCTAATAACACGCTAATACCATGCTAACAACAAGCTAATACCATGCTAACAACATGCTAATGGAATGCTAACAGGCTAATGCCATGCTAATAACACGCTAATACCATGCTAACAACACCCTAATGACAAGCAAACCACTTGCTAATGACATGCTAACGACAAGCTAAATAATAATAAATACATCATTATGTCAGTTTATAATGTGTGTTTTGTGTGTGTGTGTAGTGTACACAGTGGTGAGCTATGTGAAGAATGAGATGAATAGAGGAGATTTCTTCATGACCCTCAGGAACCAACCGGTGGCCCTCAGCCTGTACAGACAGGTAGCCTTCATCACTACCATCATCATCATCATCATCATCATCACCACCTCGTCTTCACCACCCCCTGTAGCTCTTATTTGTGTGTGTGTGTGTGTGTGTGTGTGTGTGTGTGTGTAGTTCTGCAAGCTACAGGAGCAGGAGACCCTGAAAGACTTGTACAACCAGGACGACGACCACCAGGAACTGGCTAACTACTACGTTAGCGCTAGCTACAGAGAGAAGGTACTTGCTAACTGCTACGTTAGCGCTAGCCAGTGTTGTAGTCACTATGCCTCGAGTCCGAGTCCAGGCTTGAGTCTCCAGTGTACGAGTCCGAGTCAAGTCCAAGTCATAAAAAAAAAATCTGAGTCGAGTCCACTACTCATACAAGTCAAGTCTGAGTCGAGTCCCTATTGATCCACATCGAGTCGAGTCCGAGTCAGCACTAAAGTACAGCTACAAATGAAAATCAGAACAACACAATCGATTTCTCTAGGTATTATCTTTCCCAACACACCTGTACTCCCCTCCATATCTTGAAATGTGTTATCTCCCAGCCCCCCCTGACGAGACGACGGAGGTCAGAGCAGAGTCATTATTGTTATAACGCGATTTGTTTTGCTGAGCTAATTAACTAATATGAAAAGGAAGCAGAGAACTTTCTCCGAGAGATTTTTCTCCGTTTTAAAACGAGTGAAAATGTATCTGAGGACCACTATGGGTGATAACAGACTGACGCACCTTATATTAATGGCTGTTGAGCCTGCTGTCGTGAAATCACTGGACCCAGATGAACTTGTTCATGACTTTGCCGGTTTGAGGCCTCGGCGTTATCCACTGATGGATTAATTATGCAAGTTGATCTTAAGGTAAGATACATCACCTGAACCTCTTATAAATCTGTTTAAGGGAAATATGATTTCTCTCTCTCTTTCTCTCTTCTTCTCCCTCCCTCCCTCTCCTCTTTGCATTTGGACTTTACCAGTTTTAAGTTTACCTGGTATGTTCATGTGATATTGTTGCAATTTTACAGTGAATGAAGTGAACAGAATGAGTGAAATTGCGTTTGTCAGAAAGGCTAGGCGCATTTGACTGAATTGATCAACACGTACGTAGTAGTTTGTGTCCATAGTTACGTTAGCGGGATGTGACTGAGACTGCATTGTGCGGGATGTGAGTGAGACTGCATTTGAAAAACTTTTTTTTTTCCAAACTACCCAGATAAGCTACATAGCAGACTTTTGTGATAATTTGCTGGGCATGTATATTGATTGATACTGTAGTTAAGTCATGTGACTAGTAACCATGCCATACCTTAGCTTTGGCTGAATGGACGCCACTGCATTTTGGCACCATGTTAGTTTCAGTTTGTATGTGAACATGACATGATGTTACGTGTGATGTATGACATGGAGCAGTAACATTCCCTTGCACTAAAATCATATACCAAATTATAGAATAATGGCATATTACAATTATAGCCTAATGACATAAAAAAAAGTTGAGTCCTCGTCTTAATTCTCGAGTCCCTAATGCACGAGTCCGAGTCAAGTTCGAGTCATTCAGTGCTCGAGTCCAAGTCAAGTCACGAGTCTCTAAATTTAGCTCACGAGTCGGACTCGAGTCCAAGTCCCGGACTCGAGTACTACAACACTGGCGCTAGCTACAGAGAGAAGGTACTGGCTCACTGCTACATTAGCGCTAGCGACAGAGAGAAGGTACTGGCTAACTGCTACGTTAACGCTAGCTACAGAGAGAAGGTACTGGCTAACTGCTACATTAGCGCTAGCTACAGAGAGAAGGTAACTCTGTCTGTCTGTCTGTCTGAACAGAGGTTGGAGTCTCGTCTGTCCGTCCTGCAGAGCGCTGTAGACGAATACAATAAAGCCAAGAATGAGTTCTCTGCCAAGGTCTGCGCATACACACACACACACACGCACAAACACACACGCACACTAATGACAATCATTTAGTATTTTGAATCGTCTCCTAGGCAACCGAGGAGGAAATGCGTCTTCTCCGTTTCCAGAGGAAGCTGGACGATGAGAAGGGTGCTGGGCTACTGGGATTGTCTCTACAGGTGAGTCATGATGAGGATGGTGGCTACAGGTGAGTTAGGATAGGGGTGTGGCTACAGGTGAGGTATGATAGGGGCGTGGCTACAGGTGTCTTTATTACAGGGGCATGGCTGCAGGTGTCTTATAGGAACATGGCTACGGGTGTGATATTATAGGGATGTGGCTACAGGTGTGTTGTTATAGGGGCATGGCTGCAGGTGAGTTATGATGGGGGTGTAGCTACATGTGTGTTAAGATAGGGGCGTGGCTACAGGTGTCTTATGATAGGGGCGTGGCTACAGGTAAGTTATCATAGGGGGCGGGTCTACTCTGATACAGTCCCTGATGTAACCTTCTGTTTTGTCAGGCGACCATGGAGGCCCTGCTGGCATCTGGACTTCAGAAACAAGCGGACCACCTGTACCGAGACTTCAGAGTCTCTGACAAGAGGTGTGTGTGTGTGTGTGTGTGTGTGTGTGTGTGTGAGTGAGATAATATCATCATATAGAATTGGTTCTTCCTTTGTGATAGGTATTGGTGGCTGAAGCTAAGGTCATTGGCTGAGAAGGAGGAATGGGAGGAGCTAGAGAAGTTTTCCAAGGGCAAGAAGTCTCCTGTTGGCTACCTGGTAGGTCCTCCTCTCCTCCTCCAAACTCCGATTCACAGCTGTTCTTGATAACGTTAAAACACATCACGCTCTCTCTGCTCCTCCTCTACCCCTCTCTCATTTTCTCTCTCTCCCTCTCTTCTCCTCCCTCCTCCTCCAGCCCTTCGTAGAGGTGTGTATGAAGAGGAGTAATAAGTATGAGGCTAAGAAGTACGTCACCAAGGTTACACCAGAGCAGAGGGTCCGAGCACACCTGGCTGTTGGGTGAGTGTCTGTCTACATAGTGAAGTCTGTTGTGGCTCATGTATTGTGTATAATTATATATACATATACTGTGTGTGTGTGTGTATATATGTATATATATATATATATATATATATATATATATATATATATATTAGTAGTGGGCCGTTATCGGCGTTAACGTGCTGCGATAACGCGAGACTCTTATCGGGCAATAAAAAAAATATCGCCCTTAATCTATTCTCAAAGTTGGGTTGGGAGCTGGGTCTATACCGGATTTCCACCGGGGATGTAAGCACCGCGGAACGGCTGCGTCCTCTGCCCGGCGTCAATCCCCACCGGGCGCGTAACGGCAGCGTAACGGCAGCGTAACGGCAGCGTAGCGCTGCGAGGCGGCTGGATTTGCGGGATCACGCGAGAACTAAAAGACCACACGTCTTGTATTGCGTCTATGTATTTAGTGTTGTTTATTGTTGTTATGTCCTAATGTGTTGTGCTGTAGCCTATAGACAAAGTCAGTTATAAATGACAAAGATTTGTGTCCGTGTTCGATCGGGAGGGTTTTTTTATTTTGAAAATTGACCGGATGGCTTTTACTATTTCACTTCCTGCCCGGTCAATCTGCTCTGTTGAAATTGACGTGGTTCAGCAACGGCTCGCATCACAAAATGATAGCGCTGGGACGCTGCTGAGACGTTCCGCGGTGCGCGGGGGGGGATGCTTTCATTGATTAGAGTGGCAGCGATCAGCAGCGGTGACCGCGGCGCAGCCGTTCCGCGGCGCTTACGTCCCCGGTGGACTTTCACCAAGCCCAGTGCCAGCTTAGATCAGTGTCCACTGAAGTGGTGGTCGGAGCACACTGCTGTCTATTAGAGTTGTTCCGATTCCGATACCAGTATCGGAAATTGCTCCGATACTGCCGAAAATGCTGGCATCGGTATCGGCGACTACTGGAGTCCAGGCACCGATCCGATACCACGTAATGTTTTCAATTAGTAATCTAATAGGGGTTATGCGCAACATACTTCTGCATTCTGCGAAACAGGTCTCATCACATCCGGTTCAGGTCCGCTGTACCGCGCTCACATTATTTTATTTATTAATCCGCACTTCCAGATAGGGTGGCCATTAGGGGTGCAACGGATCACAACACTCACGGGTTGGATCGGGTCACGGTTTTTGAGTCACGGGTCACGGGTCGGGTCATTAAAAAAAAAAAAAAAAAAAAGATAACAAGACAAATGTGACTTAGCTTTCAATTGCTTTTTGGTTTTATTTTTAACATTCAACAGTGAATAACAGGCGTAACATGTGTAAAAACAAAATAATAATCCTGCTTCCTAAGCATAGTCAAATATAAAATAATAATATAATAATAAAGCACTGCTTAAATGCATCGGGGAGAAGCAGTTGCTGCGCGTCTTTTTTTTAAACTCCCGACTCGCCAGGACGATGTCGCTTCACGTGGCTGGCCATGCTCGAGGTGTTGCCGTGTTCGTAGGCCATTCTGGTGCCACAGGGGGGGGGGGGGGTGTTCGCGATTGTTGACGGGGGGGGTGCGCGCGCGCGCAATAGTAACACACCGCGGATCTACGGCCGACGGCGACCGGGTGGGGGGGGATGTGCGCGCGCGCGCAATTGTAACACTCCGGCCGACGGGGGGGGGGTGCGCGGTGTGTTACTATTGCGCTCTCAAAAAGGAGGACAAATACGCGTCCGGCTTGATGTGAACGCGCAACTATTATTTGTCAGCTGATCCGCGGATCACGTCCGTCCCGACCCGTGAGGGTTGATCCGTACGGATCACGGGTAATCCGTGACCCGTTGCACCACTAGTGGCCATTCGTCCGGCTTTAGGCCGGACTGTCCGGTTCCCCCCTCCCGTCGGTCGTAGGTCCGCGGTGTGTTGCGATCGCGCGCGCGCCCCCCCCCGCCCGGCCGTAGGTCCGAGGCGCGCACCCCCCCCCCCCACGCCCCACGGGCTGAGGTGTCCTCCTTTTCAACAACTCATAAATGGTCACCCTACTTCCAGACCGTCGCCGGGGCTTCAGAGTAATGTGCCCGAGGAGAGTAGCCCTCTCCCGGACTCACTCGCTAGCTTTAACTGCTGTTTTTTTTTCTTTTCTTTTTTCATCCATCTTTTCTTCTCACTAACATTCAGATGTTAAAATCAAATGAAACGCCAACACTAAAAAGGGCTAGCTAGGTTAGCTGTTAACTGTTCTATTTAAAAATAAATGGCTTGAATATGCTCTATTTATTCATGTTTTACAAAGAGTTTAACCTGAGCCAGGCCTTACCACTATGATAATCATATCACAGTCATGCATGTATGCTATTTTTATAACATACTGGTATCGGATCGGTACTCGGTATCGGCCGATACCCACAGCACAAGTATCGGAATCGGTATCGGGAGGGAAAAAATGGTATCGGAACATCTCTACTGTCTATGGCCCACATTGCCCGTAAATACTTGGGGACTCCTGCCACAACTGTCCCATGTGAGAGACTTTTTTCTTTAGCAGGCCATATTGTGCAGAAGAGGAGATCTAGTTTGTCACCAGAAAATGTGAACAAGCTGGTCTGCCTGAGTGACTGGTGGAAGAAGTAGAAATAGAGCTTGGACTTATTGACACAAAGCTACTGACTGTAAACAGTTCATCATGACCTCTTATGTAGGCCTACAGTTCACAATTCATGTTTAACTGAATAAACAGTAAACACAAGTACATCATATTGAACATTATTTATTTTCATCACCAATTATCATAGTAGAACAGCTTTCTCAAGCAGTTTGTGATGCATTTTGGAAACAGGAGATGAGCCCCTGGTCTAATGCGCCACCTGGCTTGAGAAACCCGTTCTCAAAGACTTACTTTAAGTCATTATTTAGGTAGCACACACATATTATGAATGCCTTCAGCGGAATTCAAATGAGCCATTTTAATCTAGATTAATACCTAGATTACAGTGAGATTAATGTGGCGACCCAGCCCCAGGAATGTCTATACCACTCGGTAATCACCACACGTCAAGGTCCGTTTAATGCCAAAGGAGGCGTTTTATTCAGGTATCAACATAAAACTCTCTATTCAGGTATCAACATAAAACGCGTGGGTTGGGGCCCAACGCGGGAAAAAACTAAATCATACTAGTGGCTCCGTGAGCCACGGAAGAGTCAGGGCCAACGTCGTCCGGCCGTGTGTGCTCCCACTGGAATGCTGGGAGAGGGTCTGCTGGATCCAAGGGTCGCCCGTCCAAATAAGGTCCTGGAGGTTACCTGGTCCACACGTGCTTCCAGCTCTCTCTCTCTTGAAAACCTGATCCAGCCTTTTAATGGTACCTGGTCTTCCTCTCCAGGTGTTCCCCATTGCGCTGATTAGGGTGTCGCAATAGACGCTCTCAGGCGCCGGCTGGTGGATATCGGCGGTATATGCCATCCACCACCTTTCCTCTGGGCCGCCTGGCCCAAGGTGTTGGGACCGGGTTGCCACACTCCTCCACCGCTGGTTGAAGCCTCTGGTTGTCTTCGATTGACCAGAGACAAGCATCTCGGCGGGACAGAGCGTCGGCGTTGGCGTGTTCCCTGCCCGGCTGGTGGTCCACCTGGGCCAGGAACCACCTCGTCACCCGTGCATTTGAGACCTTCGCACTGGCCATCCACTTGAGTGGTGCATGGTCGGTGACGAGCGTGAACCCCCGGCCCGCTCAATCATTTCATCGACCCTAGGCATGGGGTAGGCGTCGAAGTCCGAAACCTCATTCAGTCTCCGGAAGTCATTGCAAAATCTATAAGGTATACCATAAGGTTTGGGGACCAGTACGACGGGACTAGACCAGGCGCTGCGTGACTCCTCGATGACTCGGAGCTGGAGCATTCTGGCTACCTCCTCCCAGATAGCGTTCCTACCGGCTTCCGGGACCCGGTAGGGGGGGGACGTGCACCGTGACGCCTGGTGCTGTTTTAATGTCGTGTTCTGCGACTGTGGTCCTCCCGGGTACTTCCGAGAAGACATGCTAGTGTTGCAGCACGACTTCTTCGAGATCCTGCTTCTTTGCGGGGCTGAGGTCGTCCCCCACGGGGACCACCGGTATGTCGCGCCGGGCGGCCAGACCCAGGGGAGCCGGTACCGGTGGGGAGGTTCCAGGCCGCCACTGCTTCAGCAGGTTGATATGGTAGAGTTGGGTGGGTTTGCGTCTCCCGGGCTGCCTTACCCGGTAGTTCACCTCCCCCACCCTGTCGAACACCTCGTATGGCCCCTGCCACTTGGCCAAGAATTTGCATTCTGCCGTTGGTATGAGGGCCAGGACCAGGTCTCCGGGCCGAAATATGCGCAGCTGGGCACCCCTGTCGTAGACCCGTGCCTGGGCCTGCTGGGCCTGTCGGAGGTGGTCCCGGACGATGGGCCAGACCTGCGCCATGCGGTCCCGCACCTGCTACACGTGTTCCACCATGGTGCGATGGGGGGATGGCCGACTCTCCCACGCCTCCTTGGCGAGGTTGAGGAGTCTCTTGGCCTTCTCCCATACAACAACTCAAAGGGTGAGAAACCCATGGAGGCTTGGGGCACTTCGCGGACTGCGAATGTAACATGGGGCAGGAGCTGGTCCCAATTCTTCCCATCGGCGTCCATGGCCTTCTTGAGCATTTGTTTGAGGGTCTTGTCGAAGCGTTCCACGAGTCTGTCGGTCTGGGGATGGTAGACCGAGGTTCGGAGCTGTTTTACCTGGAGAAGGCTAAGCAGTTCTTTCATTACCTGTGACATGAAACAGGACCCCTGGTCTGTTAGGATCTCCCTGGCTATCCCTACCCGACTAAACAGCAGCATGAGCTCCTTAGCTACCGCCTTGGTGGTGGCGGCGCGGAGGGGCAGGGTTTCAGGATACCTGGTGGCGTAATCTACCATTACTAAAATATATCTATGACCCCGGCTGGTCTTCGGGAGAGGCCCGACAATGTCCAGTGCTACCCGGTCGAACGGTACCTCAATAATCGGCATGGGGATCAGAGGGTTTTCGGACCGAGGGTCTCGGGGCAGTATGCTGGCATTCAGGGCATGTCTGACAGTACTGGACGACGTCTCTTTTCACCCCGGGCCAATAAAAATGATCTAAAACCCTGTCCCTGGTTTTATCCATGCCTAAGTGGGCCCCTAACAGATGGGAGTGTGCCATAAACAGTACTTTGCTAATATACGGGCGGGGTACCACCAGTTGTTCGGTCACCACCCACCCCCCCCCCTCTCTACTACCCTGTACAGCAGGCCCCCCCTGGTGCTGAAGTGAGGGTGTGGTAAGCAACTCCCTGACTCCCTTGCTCGGCCATCATGGGCGAGGACGTGACCCCAGGCATGTTTCAGGACGTTGTCCTGTAGCTGGGCACTGGCGAACTGTCCGGGTCGATCCGTTCCTTCCCCCCCCTGTCGGGAAGAAATCCGAGAACTCGGTGAGAGGGGAGCTCTCGGATTCTCCTGGTGGGCCGATCTCCTCGGTATCCATGCACACCCGCACGACCACATGGCAGGTCTCATAGGTGCGGGTGTCCCCATGCACACAGGCGACCTCTATGGGCTCCCCCCGCCTTCCCCCTGGAGGGCCTGGGTGTCCTTCTTCCCTACCCGCGCTGGGAGGGTGGGGGCCCCGGGCTTCTGATGAGCCCCACAAGTGGACAGGAGACACGGTCCGGTCTGTCCGTCGTCGGCGAATGCCGACGGCATGGATACATCCCGGTTTCCGGGACACTGTTGGGCTAGGTGACCTGTCTGTCCACAGCTGAAGCACCGTCTATCCTCACGGGGCTGCTGCGAGAGGGTCGGCGGTCTCGGTGGGGGGGATCGTTGCGAGGAATTCCGTCCTCGTCTGTCCCTTTGCGTCTTGGTGGACCGCGATGGGTTTTGGATGCTGAAACTCAGCTGTTGAGCCACCTCCAGTTGCCGGACCAACTCGTCCACTGTGTCGGGGTGGTTGTTGGCGAGGGTTCTCCGGGCGTGACGGATGGTGTTATCTATTAACACCCGATCCAGGATGCTGGGTCCTTCACCGGCTGCGAGCCATCTCCGGATCAACCTGCTGTGTTGGGAGATTTGAGTCCGTACGGCGCCTCTGATATCGAATCGCCAGTCGTGGAAGCGCTGGGCCCGGGCAGCGAGGCTATGGCCATAGTATGCCAGTATCGCCTGCTTTAACGCCGGGTACTGACTGGCGCGCTCCGGCGTCAGATCCTGGCTCGCCTGCTGTGTGGGTCCGGTGAGGAAGGGAGACAGTATGTGAGCTCACTGGTCCTCCGGCCAGCTCTCCCGACGGGCCGTCCTTTCGAACACCTCCAGGTAGCCCTCCACGTCATCATCTGGACTGAGTTTGGTGAGGCGGCTGGTGGGCGCGGAGGTCGGGAACTGCTTGCTGGCTGAGACGTAGTACCGCCTCCCGGAGAAGGATGAGGCTGGTGGTGTCTCTTTGGGTAGCGGCGGCCAGTGCTTGGTCCCGTTGCTGACGCTGGGCGGCAGCCGCGGCGGCAGCTCCGTCCGGGTTCTGCATTGACATGGGGCGGGTAATCCAAAAAAAATCCGTAGCGTGGTCACAGTGCCCGCATTCTCCACCATGTGTGGTGACCCGGCCCCAGGAATGTCTATACCATTCGGTAATCACCACACGTCATGGTCCGTTTAATGCCAAAGGAGGCGTTTTATTCAGGTATCAACAGAAACGCGTGGGTCAAGGCCCAACGTGGGAAAAACCAAAATCATACTAGTGGCTCCGTGAGCCACGGAAGAGTCAGGGCCAACGTCGTCCGGCCGCGTGTGCTCCCACTGGAATGCTGGGAGAGGGTCCGCTGGATCCAAGGGTCGCCCGTTCAAATCAGGTCCTGGAGGTTCCCTGGTCCACACGTGCTTCCAGCTCTCTCTCTCTTGAAAACCTGATCCAGCCTTTTAATGGTACCTGGGGCCGGATTCACAAAGCATTCTTAAGAAGAAAAAAGTTCTTAAGTAGCACTTTTTTCTTAACTATGTTCTTAAGACAAAATTTAGAAGAAGATTTGATATTCTTGAAGAATTTCTTAGTTTTTTCTTAACTTTTTTCTTAACTTTCTTAAGTTTTTTCCTAAGAAAGTATTTAAGAACAAATGAGATTCTTGAAGACAAAGTTCTTGAATTCCTTCTCAAGTTTCTTCACAACTTTAAGATAACCCTTCACCAGTCTTACAACAACTGCAGTGAACATATATACTGTATATATGACATTTATATATATATATACAGTATATATATATATATATATATATATATATATATATGGGGTGTCAATCGATTAAAATATTTAACTCGATTAATCGCATGATTGATCATAGTTAATCATGATTAATCACGATTAACTATGATCTATGAGGTAATACTCTTTTCAACATGAGAATAGACAAATGCTTGCTTTATGCAAAAAAAACATGTTTATTTATTGGTACAAAGAGAAATACTCTCAGTTCAAGTAACTAACGTGCAAACTGCATAATAATGTCTACTAACACAGTAGTGTGTTGAACTTCACATTTGATCTATTCATCCTCATTTTTGTTTAAACAGCCAATTAACACAAAAGAATGCCCCTCAATGCATTGCATTGCAATTTGCATCAAATTCAAAACAAACAGGGTGATGCACAAAATAACTTAAAGAAAATAATAATTTAAAATAAATAAAGTGTTTGCGGCTTGTAGAGTTGTCCAGCTGTTTCCCTTTTAAATGATCCAGCGTGGTTTGCTTCATGCGAGGGGGCGCCGGGCAGGGGTGGACTGGCCATCGGGCATACTGGGCAATTGCCCGGTATGCCCGATGCACATCTTTGGGCCGGCCCAGGACTGTCATAAAATGTAAAAATATAAAAAGTAATTTGTCCTAACCGGAGGCGGTGTGTTACGATCGCCCCCCCCCCCCCCCCCCCCCCCCCCCGTTGGTCGTCGGACCGGGGTGTGTGACGATCGCGCGCGCGCACCCCCCCCCCATTTTTTATCCATTACTGCTCACAGGGTTGTAGTTCAGCCCGTTCTCATCCCAACGCGTAATATACTGACGATTTGTCACGCCCCTAGACGTCTGACATTGACGCAAAAGGTCCCCTCCCGCGTCTGCGTGAAACGATCTGGGTTCTCATAAACCCGTTCGCGGTGGTAAGAGACGAGCAGAGTCTACAGCGTCCATTCACTCCAATAATAACCCGGTCACGGTGATAGATTACGCTAAACCTAACCCTAACCATAACCATAACCATAACCCTAACACTTTTTGGAGTGAATTGCTTCACAGTAGACTGCAGACGCTGTAGACTCTGCTCTGCGAGCGGACGCTGTAGACTCTGCTCGTCTCTTACCATCGCGAACGGGTTTATGAGAACCCCCAGATCGTTTCACACAGACGCGGGAGGGTACCTTTTGCGTCAGTATCAGACGTCTAGGGGCGTGACAAATCGTCAGTATATTACGAGTTGGGATGAGAACGTGTTGTGTAGTTTGTTTGCGGCATCGACCTCGTGTGCATTGCTTCCTGATTTCCCGAGCTACGGAGTGGCCCGAGGTTCAAATGTCACAGCGTTAATCGCGCGTTAAAAAAAATAGTGCCGTTAGAAACATGTTGCGTTAACTCGTTAATAACGCGTTAACTTTGACAGCCTTAATATATATATATATATATATATATATATATATATATATATATATATATATATTAGTGGTGGGCATAGATTAATTTGTTTAATCTATATTAATCTAACTGTAATCTTGGAATTAATCTAGATTAATCTAGATTAAAATGGCTCATTTGAATTCTGAACCAGGGAAGGGGGTCGGTTCGGTTCGGTTCGGTGGAGAGAAGCAAGTGTAGCTGTGTGTGTTTTGAATGTGTGGCGCCAGTGGAGTACTGCAGCTACGTTAAGTATCCATAACCTCCTTCGTTTTCCTAGCAGGTCCTAAGATAGAAGAAATAAGTGTATGCTGTTACTGGGGAGAGTGGAGTGGTCAAAACCAACTTGACTGTTTATTCCGGGCGCGTCTCCAGCAAGAGGACGCGCTGGGACATAAACTTTTTCCAACGATTCGGATCGGGAGGATATTTGCTCGGCCTACCTCTTTCCTGGTTTGGATCTATAAGACTGTTGCGCGATCCTGGGACGGACTTATAGTTTACTTTTGTGGACTGAGCAAAAGGGGGGGAAATCCAAGGGTTTTGGGAGTGCACAGGTTTTGGGGTGTTTATAATATAATGCGCAGAGCGCGTCATTGAATTGAAACGTCTGCTGTGTGCTATTTCTTGTCTGTGTTCAGCGCCGGCTGCATATCTGGTTGTTGATATTGCTAATTATTAATTTCATTCAGAAGAACCCCTTTGTGTTTCAGTAGCACAGCCAGTTAAAAGAAATAAGTTTAAAAGGCTGATTGTTACAAAGGTAAGCGCCGCGGAACGGCTGTGCTGCGGAACGGCTGCGTCCTCTGCCCCCCCCCCCCCCCCCCCCCCCCCCCCCCCCCTGTCGGTTGTAGGTCTGGGCAGTGGCGCCTTAATGCACGGGCTTACCTGGGCTTCAGCCCGGGGCCTCGGCCAATCAGGGGCCTCTTAAAAAATATATATTTAAAAAAAGATGATAAACGTCCATATTCGCGGTGTCATTACTGCCCCCCCCCCCCCGTCAACAATCGCACACCTCTCCCCCCCCCCCACCCCCCCCCCCCCCCCCCCGTCAACAATCGCGCACCTCTCCCCCTCCGGTCAACAGTCGCGCACCCCCGCCCGTCAACAATCGCGCAGACTTATTTTTTGTCATTATTTAGGTAGCACACGCGTATTATGAATGCCTTCGACAGAATTCAAATGAGCCATTTTAATCTAGATTAATCTAGATTAATTCCAAGATTACAGTTAGATTAATCTAGATTAAATAAATTAATCTATGCCCACCACTAATATGTATATATATATAATGTTGATGGTATCTTGTCATTGAAATGAGTTTCCAAGCATTCAAATAAATAACTATCCTCCTTTCTCTCCTCCTTTCTCTCCACCTCCTCTCTCTTCTCCTCCTCTCCTATCTCCTCCTCTCTTAGGGATGTGGAAGGAGCGGCGGAGGCGGCCATCGAGAGGAGGAGCGAGGCGGAGATCGGGGCGGTGATATCCCGCTGCTCTTCCTCCTCCCAGCGCCTCCTGCTGGACAAACTGCAGCGCGCCCTCGCCACGGCCAACAGGAAGTGACGAGAGAGAGAGAGAGAGAGAGGGAGATGATTTTAGTAAATGAATAATGTTTGTGCTTACTAACGGGTAATAAAAGTGTTGCAGTGGGCATTCTGTAATGTTATTTCTTCTGTAATATAACTCCTCCCCTTCTTTGCTCATCACTCAACATGAATAATTGACATGAATTCAAACATCTCTGATGATCTGATGTCAGACGCTACATAAAGTTTCTCTCTCAACAACAGATGACTAATAAAATACTTCATGTAACAAAAATGATTTGTAAATATATCTTAACATTACAATATGTATATATGTATATATATATATATATATATATATATATATATTTGTTTGTTTAATCTAGATTAATCTAACTAATCTTGGAATTAATCTAGATTAATCTAGATTAAAATGGCTCATTTGAATTCTGTCGAAGGCATTCATAATGTGTGTGTGCGATAAGATAAGAGTCTCGCGTTATCGCAGCGCGTTAACGCCGATAATGGCCCACCACTAATATATATGTATATATATATATAGATAGATAGATGATCACAAGATCACGCGAAATGTTGTGGATGTAAAAGGAGAACAACAAACAGCCTGTCCAAAGTGGACTTCCTGTTGCATCTGATTTCGTTTTATTGTTATGTCCTACTTTGTTGTGCTGTAGCCTACAGACAAATTTACAGTTCAAATCCAGTTATGAATGACATGGATCAAACATCTGAAACTGTGGTCAGTCGGGAGGGTGTTTTATTTTGAAAATTGACCGGATGCTCTATGGCTTTTATTATCTGACTTCCTGCCCGGCTCGATCACCTGACCTTTGGACTGCACATCTGTTTTTTCAAACGGCAGCAATTCTTTCAAGTCTTCAGTCACTACTATAATAAGGTAAATTATAATAACTATAATAAGGTCTACTATAATAAGATACATTATAATAAGGTCAACTATAATAAGGTCAACTATATTAACTATAAGGTGAATTAGAGAGAGAGATGATTTTAGTAAATGAATGTTTGTGCTTAGTAACGGGTAATAACAGTGTTGCAGTGCATTCTGTAATGTTATTTCTTCTGTAATATAACTCCTCCCCTTCTTTGCTCATCACTCAACATGAATAATTGACATTAATTCAAACATATCTCTGATCATCTGATGTCAGACGCTACTACATAAAGTTTCTCTCAACAACAGATGACTAATAAAATACTTAATGTAACAAAAATTATTTGTAAATATATCTTAACATTACAATATATATGTATATATGTATGTATGTATGTATATATATATATATGTATTAGTGATGGGCCGATAACGGCGTTACCGGCGGTATTAACGCGAGATTAGCCCCCCCCCCCCCCCGCTCAACAATCGGACAACTAAAGGCTCCGGTAGCACCCTCCGTTCAACAGACCCACTTTTAGTCATTATTTAGGCAATATAAGCCATTATTTAGGTAGCAAACATATTACGGACACCTTCGACATCATTCAAAGTAGCCACTTTAATCTAGATTAACCTAGATTAATTTCAAGATTGCCATTAGATTAATCTAGATTAAATATATTAATCTATGCCCATCTCTAATATGTATATGTATGTATATGTATGTGTATATGTATGTATATATGTATATATGTATGTATATATGCATATATACAGGGGTTAAATTGGGATTTCTTATGTGGGGGGGCTCTATCTAGGGGGGTCCGGGGCAGGGCCGTGCAGGGGCTCAAAATCAAAAATGGGAGAATTTCTATTGCGCGATTGTTGAGCGGGGGGGGGGGGGGGGGGGTGTCAGCTATGTGCTGAGCCCCGGCCCAATTTAACCACTGCATATACTGTATATATGTATATATATACATATATACTGTATGTATATATATAAATTATTTGCCAATAATTTTGACTGGTGACCTTGACCTGTGCCAAGTCATCAAAAGTCTCCTCAACAACAGGCACTTCTTCGTTCAACTAAAAGACAAGAAGAGCAAATGGAAAGCCCAAAAGAACGGTCTACCACAAGGCAGCGTACTGGCCCCCCTCCTCTTCAACATCTATACCAACAACCAACCATTTCCCCCACAATGCCTCCGCTTCATCCATGCTGATGACCTCTGCATCACCACCCAACAGGAGAACTTCCAGAAGATCGAGTCTGTCCTGGAAAGCGCCCTCCAAGAGATGACATCCTACTACAATAACAACCACCTGAAACCCAACCCATCAAAAACCCAACCATGTAGCTTCCATCTTAAAAACCGAGACGCAGGTAAAGAACTGAGCGTCTCATGGGATGGCCACAAATTCTCCAACCACCCCCACCCCGTGTACCTCAGAGTCACTCTCGACAGGACACTTTCTTTCAAAATCCACCTTCAGAACACCAAAACCAAGGTCATCACTCACAACAACATCCTACGCAAACTGGTAAACTCAAAGTGGGGTGCTGATCCATCAACCATCCGTGCAACTGCCCTAGCCCTGTGCTTCTCCACAGCCGAATACGCATGCCCTAGCTGGCATTGTCCCCCCCTACATCTTACGATCCATCGTCGCACAAGCCAAGCAAAGAGCACAGGAGTTTGATACCAGGCAGGGGGTGCCTGGTATCAAACTCCTGTGCTCTTTGCTTGGCTTGCGCGGACACACAGCACCTCCACCCCGACTGAAATACAGAGCCAGTTTCCTGCAGACAGTCCCACCTCTCCAGGCAACCAAAGAAACAGCAAGGACCAACATATGGAAAGATGAATGGAACCAGCTCAACACACAAGCCCATGACTGGATGGAGAGAGGAATCACTCCGACTGAATGCCTCGCCAGCGGGCACGACCTCCCATGGCCAACCTGGAAGACCCTCAACAGATTACGAGTGGAGCAGGGGAGGTGCAAAGCACTCATGAAAGCATGGAACTACCAGACAGAAGACACATGCAGCTGCAGAGCAGTACAGACAGTGTCCCACCTACTGGAGTGTGACGACGCCCCCCAGTGCAGCCCCCAGGACCTGGCTGAACCGACCCCATTAGCTGTGACCTGCGCCAGATACTGGCAGAACGAAATCTGAGATTGCAAACGGACCCAAAAAGAAGACCCTCTGCTCACTGCCAGATTGTTGCACTGTTATGCATGACTCTCCAGTCTGCGAATTAGGACTGATCCCCTGTTGCCGACCCTGCCTGTTTCCTGACCATTGCCTTAGCCTGATCCCTGGACCTTTGGACACAGATCTGATACGTTGTATCAGTTCTGATCTGTTCTGAGACGTCTGCGGTTTTTCCTGCAACCCTCTACCACCTTCAAAGAGGAGTCTATCATCCCACTATCCCCTGAGTGATTGTCTGCTTTCCCTGGTCCCTTCCCCTCACAGACAACCCTCGGCTGCCCCCCCTCTAACTTTAGTCCTCACTCCCTGCCATTTCCTCCGAAGAAAGAAGACACAGTTTGGTCATTGTTCAAGATTCTCCTGTGCTACAATAAAAGTAAGTATCACTGATTCCCTGTTTCCTGTGTGCTGCTATTGGGTTCATTCCTTCCCCTGTTAGAGTACAATCTGGCCATAATATGAACCCAGCACACACATCCCCTACCAAGGACCAATTTGAATGCATAGAGGGAGTCCTCCAGCAACATGAGGCATACATGGCTTCCACTGCAGCGGAAACTAAGCAGACAGCTGCCGCTCAGGAACAGGCCATCTCTTCTTTGGCTGGCCAAGTGCAGCGACTAACTGCTGTCATCATCCAGTTGACCTCTGTTAGCTCTGGAATCCAGTCTCTGAACCACGTATTGGCGCTCCTGAATGATATGCAGGTGAACCTGAGGGGTGTAGCCCGTTCCTGACTAATTGCTCCATATTCTTTGCTTTACAACCTCTTTCCTTTGCTTCAGAAGAAGCTAAAGTAGCACACCGTTAATGTTCACCGTTAATCAACTGACGGGAAGAGCTAGGCTGTGGGGAACGGCTGAGTGGGATAAACAGACTTGATGAGGTCATTGCCCTAGCCAACAACATTGACCTCCGCATCCAGGCTCGCAAGTGGGAGAAGCGACAAACACCCTCCACTCGCTCATCTGCCACATCATCACGTCACCCTGCCCCCAACCAGACCCATCCTGCAGCCAGTCTGGAGCCTCTATCCAGTTACCCTGAGCCCATGCAGTTGGGTCGCACCAGTCTGTCCCCTGAGGAACGAGAGTGACGCCGCAAAGCTAACCTCTGCCTGTACTGTGGTCGACCAGGCCACTTCATCTCCCATTGCCCAGCAAAAGGTGGGGGCTCATCAGTAGATGGGGAGTTTCTGGTGAGCCCATCCTCTTTCAAAACCTCCTCCATGGTTGACCGTCATCTGTTTTTGGCTAAGCTCCTTCTGCCTGAAAATCCTGAAAGTCCTGTCTGCATTCATTGATTCTGGAGCTGATGCTAACATTATTGATAAAATACTAGCTCATCAGCTGGGCATTGGTCAGGTGCCCCTGCCTTGTCCCGTACCTGCCAGGGCTCTTGATGGTCATCTGCTTGGGACGGTTACTCATCAGACCATCCCGGTCCGCTTGCTCATGTCTGGCAATCACCACGAAATAATTCAGTTTAATTTCTGTCCTCCCCCCATGTTCTTCTTATTTTGGGTTTCCCATGGCTCAGCCACCACAATCCGTTGGAGTTCCGCTTGTCATCAGGGTTGCCTGAAGCAGGCGGCTGCACGTGCCGCTCTCCATCTCCCAGTGGCCAGCCTGATCTCTCTGGGGTTCCTAGTAACTACCATGACCTTCACGATGTATTCAGCAAGTTCAAGGCCTTATCCTTACGCCCTCACTGTCCCTACGACTGTGCCATTGACCTTCTTCCCGGCACTTCCCCTTCTAAGGGACGCCTCTACTCTCTCTCTGGCCCTGAGAGCGAAGCGATGGAGGAGTACATCAACGATGCCTTGGCAACAGGTATCATCCGACCATCATCCTCCTCTGCCGGCGCCGGCTTCTTTTTTGTCGATAAGAAGGATAAGTCTCTCAGACCTTGCATTGACTATAGAGGTTTAAATGAAATCACAGTTAAGAACTGATACCCTCTACTACCGTCTCCTAAGAGCTACCGTCTTTACTAAACTTGATCTACGCAATGCCTACCATTTGGTTCGCATCAGAGAGGGGGACGAGTGGAAGACGGCCTTCAACACCCCCACTGGCCACTACGAGTACCTGGCCTAACCAACGCCCCTGCTGTTTTCCAGGCATTGGTTAACGATGTCCTGCGGGACATGTTGAACCGCTTTGTTTTTGTTTATCTGGATGATATCTTGATCTTCTCCAAGTCTGAGTATGAATATGTGCATCACGTCAGGGCAGTTCTGCAACGGCTCCTGGAGAACTCTCTTTTTACCAAGGCAGAGAAATGAGAGTTTCACACATCCTCTGTCGCTTTCCTGGGTTACATAGTGTCTCCGGGGAATCTACAAATGGATCCTGCCAAAGTGTCAGCTGTTACTGCTTGGCCCATCCCCGAGAACAGGATACAACTGCAACGTTTCCTGAGCTTCGACAACTTTTATCACTGTTTCATCCGAAGATACAGCACGCTGGCTGCTCCCCTCACAGCCCTGACTTCCTCTAAAGTAGTCTTTAGACTACTTTATTCTCCTGGACCCCTGTCGCCAATCAGGCTTTTGAAACCCTTAAGACCCGGTTCACCTCTGCCCCCATTCTGCATGTCCCTGACCCTGAGTGGCAGTTTGTGGTGGAATGGTGGTCGATGCTTCTGATGTGGGAGCCATGCTGTCGCAATGTTCTTCTTCTGACCAGAAGATTCAACCGGGCGCCTTCTTCTCTCGCTGGCTGTCCCCTGCAGAACAGAACTATGACATTGGAAACCATGAGTTGCTAGCAGTCAAACTAGCCTTGGAGGAATGGCGGCACTGGCTGGAAGGAACCAAGATCCCCTTTCTTGTCTGGACGGACCATAAGAACTTGGAATACATTCGCACTGCCAAACGTTTGAATTCACGACAAGCCCGCTGGTCACTCTTCTTCACCCGATTCAATTTCTCTCTTTCCTACCTTACCGCCCTGATTCCCGTAATGTCAAGCCCGATGCTCTGTCACGTCAGTTTCAGAAGGATGAACCCCCTGTTGATGCTGCCCCCATCCTACCCCCATCCTGTTTTGTTGCCTCCCTTACCTGGGACATTGAGGAGAGGGTAAAAGCCGCCTCTGTTGACCAGCCTGGCCCCAGTGCTTGTCCTCCTGACAGACTGTTTGTACCTGCTGTGTTAAGGTCAGAGATGTTACAGTGGACACATTCTTCCAAGCTCACCTGTCACCCTGGCATTCACAGAACAAAGGAGTTTCTGCTACAACGCTTCTGGTGGCCGACTGTGGAAGGGGATATGTAGGACTTCGTCAAAGCCTACCCTATTTGTAATCAGCACAAATCCTCTCATCAGGCACCTGCTGGTCACCTCCACCCACTTCCCATACCCCATCAACCCGGGTCGCATATATCCCTGTATTTTGTCACTGGATTTCCCCCCTCTGAAGGAAACACCACCATCCTTACCATAGTTGACAGATTCAGCAAAATTGCACACTTCATTCCTCTCAAGAAACTCCCCTCAGCCAAAGAGACAGCTGCACTCCTCCTCCTGCATGTTCGACCTCACAGCATTACTGTCGACATCGTCTCAGATCGGGGTCCCCAGTTTACTTCCATCTGCTGGCGAGAGTTTTGCAGTTTGTTAGGGGCCTCAGTTAGCCTGTCCTCTGGTTTTCATCCACAATCCAACGGGCAAACAGAAAGAAAGAACCAAGAAATGGAGACTGCCTTGTCTGGTTTCTTCCAACCCTTGCTCTTGGGCTCAGCACCTATTTTGGGTTGAGTACGCCCATAATAATATCAGTATCTATAGACTAACTTGTTTTACCTAAGTATCTCATTCCTGATACCCGGATGTGGAGAGGACGCTGGCGCTGCTCTGTTCGCCGCTTCTCCGTGCTTCGCCGCTTTCTTCATCTCACTAGTCTTTTAACTTTTTACTAGTTTTCTTTTGTCTACTTTCAACACCTTCTGTCCGACACCCTTCTGGACCTCGGATCTGACTACAATTCTCCCCTTCTACCCGTGAGTAGGCACCTGCGTGGATCTCCAGCTGTCAACATCGCCCACCGAAAAATAATAACTCTGCGGACCTAACCACCTCCGTCACTCCAGTCACATCTGTTTCTGTCGTCCGGTTATGTTTGGACTGTCCTCGCTTGCCTCTCCATTCTCCATCTGTGCCCGCGACTTGCTGGCAGCTCTGGCCCACGGGAAAGCAGGCTAGCTGGAAACTGGTCACTAGCTAGCCAGCTGGTGACTAGCTGGCTGCTACCTGTCCATGCCACTGCTGTCAGCTGTCCGGGACCTTCCAGCAGTGCTGGGCCATTGACTAGCTGGCTGCCGGGTGACCGGCTACATGCTAGCGAGTCGACAGCTAGTTGGCTGCTACAACCCGGCCCTCCGTCATCATCCCCTGCTAAAACACCGGTATTGCATCTTCGAACTCCTCCTACGCTCTTCACCAAGCACTCCTCCCGGACACATTATATCCAACACCATCAAAGAACTCGGACTCCTACGTCGGCCACGATATGTCCACAGAGGCAGCCGGAGGAAGTTTGTTTACTCCGGCTCAGGAAATTCCATTCCCTCTCTGTGGGCACCCACCAAAGGCGCGACGTCATCACCATAACAACCACAACGTGCGCACTGTTTATCTCACTCCGCTACCCAGAGCTCCTCAACCCATCACCAACAAAAACCCATCTCATCTAAAATGTGCACTTCTCAACACCCGTTCACTTAATAAAAAAGGACTTCTCCTCAGTGAATTTATTTCGGATTCTGCACTGAATTTTCTCTGTCTCACCGAAACCTGGCAAAAACCCATGGACTATTTTTCACTCAATCAAGCCACGCCCCCTGGATACTCTTACATTGATAAACCTCGTCTGGATGGCCGAACTGGCGGTTTGATGTCATTGCCATGACATCAAAACCAGTGCAACATCCATCCCAACCCCTTCATCATTTGAATCCCTTTCTTTTAAACTATCTGGTCCCAAGCCCCTGGTCATTGCAGTCATTTACCCTCCCCCTAAGCCCGACCCTGCCTTTCCCTCTGATCTATCTGCATTCCTTACCCAGCTCTGCGCTATCTCTCCATCTGTTCTCCTCCTGGGCGATTTCAACATTCATGTGGACTCCTCTGACTGCAAACCAGCAACCGAACTTCTGGAAATCTTCAACATCACCCAACACATCGATTTTCCAACCCATAACAAAGGCCACACCCTGGACCTGGTCTGTTCCACTGGCATCAGTCACCTGGCCAGTAACACCCTCCACATCTCCGACCATCTGGCCATTACTTTTCAAACTCACACACCCTCCCCCCACGAGAAGCAAAAACGCACCATCACTTTCCGCAACCTCAAGTCCATCAACCCATCCTCTCTCTCCACATGTCTTTCTGAGTCCATCTCTAAACTCACCATCACCCACACCAACTCCCCTGACAACCTGGTTAACTGCTATAACTCATCACTCTCATCCTGCCTTGACCAGCTTGCACCTGTTCAGTCTAAATTGGTCTCATTCTCCCACTCTGCCCCATGGTACACTGACGAACTCCGCCATCTCAAATCCAAACGTCGCCAACTGGAACGGCTTGCCAACAAAACAGGTCTTACTGTCTACCAGGAAATCTACAAACAACACCTCCAGCTATACAAAGACACCCTGAACTCAGGCAGCAGCAATCCAAGGACCCTCTTCAACACCATTAACACACTCCTCAAGCCAATGGACACCATCTCACACTCCTTCTCAGTTGAAAAATGCAATAACTTCCTATCCTTCTTCAATGATAAAATCAGCACAATCCACAGCCAGTTGACCACCGACCCCGCTCCACGTCCCAAACCTGATAACCACCGGTCAATCCTTCTTCACATTTGCTACCATCACCTCCTCTGACCTTTCCTCCACAGTCTCAACCATGAAATCATCAACCTGCAACCTGGACCTCCTCCCCACCACACTTCTAAAGGCCTGTCTCCCCACTCTCTCCACCCTCATCACTACCACTGTAAACTCCTCTCTATCCTCCGGCCATGTCCCCTCCTCCCTAAAGCTTGCATCAGTCACCCCCGTACTAAAGAAACCCGGCCTGGATCCCGATTCCCCTAACAACTACTGCCCCATCTCCAATCTACCTTTTCTGTCTAAAATCCTGGAACGTGTTGTTGCCAAACAACTCATCACCTACCTAGACACCAACGACCTCTTCGAACTCTTCCAATCCGGTTTCCGCTCCAAACATAGTACTGAAACTGCCCTCCCCAAAGTGACCAATGACCTTCTGCTATCCTCTGACACTGGCTCCCTCAATATCCTCATCCTCCTTGACCTCAGTGCTGCCTTTGACACGATCAATCACTCCATTCTCATCTCCCGTCTCCAATCCACCCTTAGCATCACTGGCACCGCCGTCTCCTGGCTCAGATCCTATCTCTCCGACAGACATCAATTCATCGCCATCGACAACTATCAATCAGCCACTACTCCTCTCATCCACGGTGTCCCCCAGGGTTCTGTGCTTGGTCCACTCCTCTTCATTCTGTACATGCTTCCACTTGGTCAGATCCTCCGTCACCATGGCCTCCGGTTCCACTGTTACGCCGACGACACACAGCTCCAAAGCCATCAGTCCCTCCACCCTCTCAATCCTCTCCAACTGTTTTACTGACATCAAGACCTGGATGCAAAATAGCTATCTTAAACTCAACTCCAACAAATCCGAATTCCTCATCATTGGTCCTGACTCCCTCACCCACTCCACTCAGAACTTCACCCTTAACATTGACGGCTCCACCGTTACCCCCTCCATCAAAATCCGTAACCTTGGAGTTATCCTGGACCCCACTCTCTCCTTCCTCCCCCATGTTAACCATATTACCAAAACCGCCTTTTTCCACCTCCGAAACATCGCCCGCCTCCGCCCCAACCTGTCAACTACCGCTGCTGAGACACTCATCCATGCTTTCATTTCATCCAGGCTCGACTATTGCAATAGTCTTCTCTATGGCACCACCACCAAAGTCCTCAATAAACTCCAATATGTCCAGAACTCAGCTGTACGCCTCCTCACCAGTACCCGCTCCAGAGAACACATCACACCTGTCCTCCGTGAACTTCATTGGCTTCCAATTAAACACAGAATCAACTTCAAAATCTTACTCACCACGTACAAGGCCCTCAACAACCTAGTCCCCCCTACCTTGCCGACCTCCTCCATCACCACGCCCCCTCCCGATCCCTCAGGTCCATCTCTGCCAACCTGCTGCAAGTCCCCCGGAATAACCACCGGACTTGGGTTGATCGGGCCTTCTCAGTTGCTGCCCCCACCCTTTGGAATTCACTCCCCTCCCACATCAAAGTCTCCCCAACCCTCTCTTCTTTCAAATCTGCACTCAAAACACACCTTTTTACACTAGCCTTCCCCACCTAACTCCCACCTTATTCTTCATGTTTAACCTCTGTTTTGCTTTTAATCCTTGTCTGTCTTAATAAAGTTCCGTTGCGTAGTTTTGATAGGGCAATATGTAAAGCGTCTTAGAGTACCATAGTAAGCGCTATATAAATCTGATTTATTATTATTATTATTATTATTATTATTATTATTATACACTCACTAGTTCTGCTAGTGGCCTCTCGCCCTTTTAATGTGCTTACGGTTTCCAGCCTCCTCTGTTCCCTGCTCTTGAGAAGGAGGCTTCCTGCCCCTCTGTTCAAGCATTCATTCAACGCGTCTGGACCCAAGCCCGCAACTCACTCATACATGCTGCCAATCGCTACGCCACCTCTGCCAACCGCCACCGTTCCCAAGCCCCTGAGTATCAAGAAGTATGGCTTTCCACCAAGGATCTCCCTCTGCGAGTCGAATCCAACAAGCTGGCTCCAAAGTTTATTGGTCCATTTCCCATCCAGAAGATCATCAACCCAGTGGCAGTTAGACTGAAGCTTCCGCACCATGCGTGTCCATCCCACTTTTCATAGAAAGCCGCCTATTACCACCCACTCAACATCCTCCTCCTCCTCCTCGCATGGTTGAAGGGGGCCCTGTTTATGACGTCCGACGTCTCCTCCGCTCCTGGCGTCGAGGGCAAGGCATGCAGTACCTGGTGGACTGGGAGGGTTATGGCCCCGAAGAGAGGTCTTGGGTCCCTGCCAGATTCATTGTTGACCCTCAACTCATCTCCAACTTCCACCGTAAACATCCTGATCAGCCCTCACTTTCTACCATTGCCGCTGCCACCGGGTGGTGGCTGGCTCGATCGCAACAGCCCCATCCCTTTCCCTCTGTCCCTTTGGACAAAGAGGAGCATGAGTCTGATGGGGAGGTTTCGCAGGACTCTCAGGAGGGATTGGACATTCAGTAGGACAATAACGAGTGGATGGATGCTCTGGATGGACATGATGGATTCCACCCCCAGACCCCCTCCCACCCTGCCCCGGATATGGATGGGTCCGCTTAGCCGGAATTCTAACCCCCCACCTGTATGCCCCCCCCTCCCACCATTGCCTGTTTTGGGACGTCAGGAGCCGTCCCTTGAGGGGGGGGGTTCTGTCACACTCTCCTCTGCCTCTCACCTGCAGTGGAAATTTCCACCCCTGCTCAGCCACTCCTACAGCCACACCCCCTCATCAGCGCAACTGCTTCCACCTGGTCACCACAGTATATAGAGCCTCACTCACCCTCTGCTCACTGCCAGATTGTTGCACTGTTATGCATGACTCTCCAGCCTGCGAATTAGGACTGATCCCCTGTTGCCGACCCTGCCTGTTTCCTGACCATTGCCTTAGCCTGATCCCTGGACCTTTGGACACAGATCTGATACCTGTTCTGAGACGTCTGCGGTTTTGCCTGCAACGCTCTACCACCTTCAAAGAGGAGTCTATCATCCCACTATCCCCTGAGTGAGTGTCCGCTTTTCCTGGTCCCTTCCCCTCTCCTTTATTCCTGAAGAAGATTCACAGACAACCCTCGGCTGCCCCCCCCTAACTTTAGTCCCCACTCCCTGCCATTTCCTCAGAAGAAAGAAGACACCGTTTGGTCATTGTTCAAGATTCTGCTGTGCTACAATAAAAGTAATTATCACTGATTCCCTGTTTCCCATGTGCTGCTATTGGGTTCATTCCTTCCCCTGTTACACAACTATAATAAGGTCAACTATAATGAGGTAAACTATAATGAGGTCAATTATAATGCGGTCAACTATAATATAAATTATAATAAGGTCAACTATAATGTCAACTATAATAAGGTCATCTATAATAAGGTAAACTATAATAAGATCAACTCTCTCCCTCCTTGTCTCCTCTTCCTCCTGTCTCCTCTCTCTCCTCTCCACTCTCCCTCCTTGTCACTCACTCACTCCCTCCTTGTCTGCTGCTCTCCCTCCTTTGTCTCCTCTCCCTCCTGTCTCCTCTCTCCTCTCCCTCCTTGTCTCCCACTCTCCTCTCCCTCCTAGTCTCCTCTCCTTCAGCTCAGGTCATCGTTCCTCTCTAGTGATGTCATCGGTGAAGGTGCAATGCGTTGTGAAGGAGAGCTGTCTGATTGGAGAAGGGCCGGTGTGGGAGGAGTCAGAACAGTCGTTGCTTTACGTCGACATCGCCGGGCAGAAGATCCACCGCTGGAACCCAGCGACCAATAGCAAGCAGTCTGTGGCTACAGGTGACTCTAGTCTGATCCAATCAGATCCCAGAGAGCAGTATTAGTATTAGTTTATGAAAATGTTATTCTGCTCTCACTCTCTTTCTCGCTCTCTCTCTGTCTCTCTCTGTCTCTCTCTCTCTCTCTCAGATCACATGGTTGGTTTTGCAGTCCCTCGTAAGTCAGGCGGCTACGTGGCGGGGGTGGGCCGGAGCTTCGTGGCTGTTGATTGGCCGACGCAGAGCGTGAGTCCATTGGTTGAGGTGGAGGCTGACAAACCCAAGAACCGCTTCAACGATGGGAAGGTTGATCCAGCTGGACGACTGCTGGCTGGTACCAGTAACTAGTACTAACTAGTACTACCAACTAACTAGTACCACATACTAGTACTAACTAGCACTACCAACTAACCAGTACCACTTACTAGTACTAACTAGTACTACTAACTAATACTATCAACTAACTAGTACCACTTACTAGTAATAACTAGTTATATTAACTGACTAGTACCAGTAACTAGTACAACTAGCTAGTACTAAATAGTACCGCTAACCAGTACTAACAAATAGTGCTACCATCTAACTAGTACCACTAACTAGTACTACCAACTTGTACTACCAACTAACTAGTACCACTTACTAGTACTAACTAGTACTTCTAACACATACTACTAACTAACTAGTATCACTAACTAGTACTTCTAACACATACTACTAACTAACTAGTATCACTAACTAGTACTATGAACTAGTACTACAAACTTGTACTACTAACTAGTATTAACTAGTACTACAAACTAGTACTACAAAGCACCACTAACTAGTATTAACTAGTACCACTAACTAGTACCACTGACTAATAGACTAATATATACCAACTAGTACTACTAACTAACTGGTACTACTAACTAGTACTACTAACTAGTACTAGATGCAGTGTGTAGTAACGTGTGTGTGTGTGTGTGTGTGTGTGTGTGTGTGTGTGTGTGTGTGTGTGTGTGTGTGTGTGTGTATGTAGGTACCATGGCTCTAGAGGAGCGATCAGCAGTTTTTGAGATGAAGCAGGGTTCACTCTACTCCCTGGACTCTGACCTCTCTGTTACCAAGCACTTCAGCCAGGTCTCCTCTGCTCTGTCCTCTCTCTTCTCTCCTTTCTCCTCTCTGGTACCAAGCACTTCAGTCAGGTCTCCCCTCTCTCTCTCCCTCTCTCTCTCTCTCTCTCTCCTCTCCTCTCCTCTCCTCTCCTCTCTCCTCACCACGCACTTCAGCCAGGTCTACTCTCTCCTCTTCATCTCCTCTCTCCCCCCATCCCTTTCCTTGTCTGTGATGAGTATTTCTTGCCGTGTGATAAGTATCTCTTGCCATGTGATGAGTATCTCTTGCCATGTATCTCTTGTCATATGATGAGTATTTCTTGGCGTTTGATGAGTATTTTGTGGTGTGATGAGTATTTCTTGTCATGTGATGAGTATTTCTTGTCATGTGATGAGTACTTCTTAGTGTGATGAGTATTTCTTGTCTTGTCAGGTGGACTTATCCAACGGTCTGGATTGGTCAGCTGACCACAGCATCTTCTACTACATTGACAGTCTGAGCTTCAGCGTGGACGCCTTCAGCTACGACCTGCAGACCGGCACGCTGAGTACACATCTAATATACCTATATCTAATACATCTAATATACATATCTGATATATATCTGATATATCTAATATACATATATCGGATATACATAAATCATAAATACATATACATATATATTATATACATATATCTAATTTACATATATATCTTATATATGTATACATAAACATATATGTAATTTACATATACATATATCTTATTTACATATACAGTACATATATCCTATATATGTATACATATATTATGTTTATATTAATGTAGTGAATATTATGTTGATGTTAATGTAGTGAATATTAATTTATAGAATATAATAATATAGAATATAATAATAATAATAATAATAATAATAATAATAATAATAATAATAATAATATATATCATATATATCATATAATATTGTGTTTATATTGCAGGTAACCGTCGACCAGTATACCGTCTAGAAGAGAAGGAGGGCATCCCAGACGGTCTGTGTGTAGAACTATACATAATATTACATATATATATTACATATTACAGTTTTTCTCAATTGCTAAGACACAATTCCTGGAACAACTCACCATTTTTTCAAATCTTCAAACACAATTTTAAAAACTCACACCCAACCGTCCAAACATCTAACTTCTGGGTCCCAGTCAGTCTTTACCCCTCAGACAATACACACAAGCTGTCGAAACACAGACTACATTAATGTTTGTTACACACAGGAGGGATTAATTCAACACACTGCCACCAAAATGTCAATAATAGGGTTTATTCACAGCACTTGCCGTGAATAGATGGCTGCCTCTCAGTTCTGCAAAAAATACCATTACTGACCTATGGTGTACTGTGGCACAGTATACTGTAGTAAAAACTACACAGCATACGGTGGATATTCAGTCTATATGTACTACAACATTACTGTGCATGTACTGTGATACAATACATAGTGACAATGAGGCAAATTACCTGTTTTCCCTCCTGAAAGTACGAACAATGGATGCAACTGTGAAACGGCTTAAGTTTGGCTGGACTAGCTGGCCAGCTTCTTTCATTGTCCTCCCATGTACCACCACATGATGAACAACAGTCACTGGCGTAACTATCGACGGTGCAACCGGTGCATTGCACCGGGGCCCAGACGCCGGGGGGGGCCCATGAAGACGCCGGGGGGCCTCCCCCCCCCGCCCGGTCAACAACCGCGCAGCAACCCCCCCCACCACCCCCCGTCAACAACCGCGGGGGCCCTAAAATATTATTTGCACCGGGGCCCATCATCACGTTGTTACGCCAGTGACAACAGTGGCACGGATTTCATCAGAAATTACTTGTCTTTGCTGTCCTCTGCCTCTTCCTCTTCCTCTGCCTCTTCCTCTGCCTCTTCCTCTTCCTCTCCCTCTTCCTCTTGCTCTTCCTCTCTCTTGTCTCTCAACCTCTGCATGGTTGGGATCCATTGCTCCAAAGGACATGAGCCTCTAAGCTCTATTTGTTGACCCCCAATTCTGATTGGTGTGTTAACAGTTTTCAGGCTGAGTGTTTTCCCCTTGAGAAGGGTGTGGTCTCTGAGTTTATGTTATGATAACTTGAGTTAATTATATTGAGAGCATGTGTTTGCTGAATGAACACGTAGTGCAATGAATGATTTATTTGGCCACTTTTGTGTAAGGTTTTGCAGAAAGTGTTTTGAATATTGAGACATGTGTGGTAACAGGTGAATTGTGTTTTTGGTTATGGGAAATGTGTGTGTGCTTCTGGGAATGACGAAAAGGTTTGGGTGTTTGTGCTACAGGAACCAGGTTTTGTGTTTTAGCAATCGAGAAAAACTGTAATACAATATATAATTTATATTGTATTAATATGTAATGCATAATGTATATACAGTAGATGTATATTAAATATGCAACTATAACAAATAACAAATATGGACAATATGGGGATATGCAAAGTTCACAGTATAGGTTCACAGTAGTATGTGTGTATAGTTATATATTAATTATATAATGTATATTGTGGGTATGTTATATAATAAATATATAATGTATATTGAAGGTTTGTGTTATATATTAAATATAGAATGTTTATTGTGGGTATGAGTTATAAAATATATGTATATTGAAGGTATGTGTACAGTTATATATTAAATATATAATGTATATTATGTGTATAGTTATATTAAATATGTAATGTATATTGTAGGTATGTGTAGTTATATATTAAATATATGATGTATATTTGGGGTATATGCATTGTTATATATTAAATATATCATGTATATTGTAGGTATGTGTGTAGTCATATATTAAATATATAATGTATATTGTAGGTATGTGTTAAATATTAATTATATAATGTATATTGTAGATATGTGTATAGTTATATTAAATATATAATGTATATTGTAGGTATGTGTTATATATTAAATATATAATGTATATTGTAGGTATGTGTGTGGATGATAATGGCGGACTCTGGGTTACTTGTTATAATGGAGGACAAGTCATTCATATTGACCCCAAAGTTGGTAAGGATCTGATTGTCTGTCTGTCTACTTGTCCGTCTGTAGGTTTACCTGTCTGTTTGTTTACCTGTCTGTTTTGTCTGTCTGTCTATCTGTCTGTTTACCTGTCCATTTGTCTGTCTATCTGTTCACCTGTCCGTCTGTCTGTTTACCTGTCGGTCTGCCTGTCCAGGGGTCAGGGTCCAGTCTGTCTGTCTGCCGGTCTCCAAGACAACCTCCTGCTGCTTTGGAGGTCCCACCTTCAGTGACCTCTATGTGACCTCTGCCTCCTTGGGAGTTGACCCCCAGCAGCACCCTCTGGAAGGCTCCACCTTCAAGGTGAGGGTGTGTGTCTGCGCGCGCGTGTGTGTGTGTGTATGCACGTAATCGTTTGTGAACGTGCAACTGTGTATGTATAATTGTTTGCATGTGTGTGTGGGTGTCTCTCTCCAGGTTTCAGGCCTAGGGGTTAAAGGTCGTCCTCCAAATTCCTTCTCTGGTTGAGCTGAGGCCCTTCCCTCTCAACGTCCTGAGTGATTGACTGGAGGCGGGACCAATGGAATGGGACCAATGGAATGCTATCTGAACTGGAACTGATAACATAAGATGTAATCACATGAAATTAACTGTTAAAATCACCTGAAATTAACTGTTAAAATCACCTGAAATAAACTGTTAAAATCACCTGAAATAAACTGTTAAAATCACCTGAAATAAACTGTTAAAATAAACTGAAATAAATTGTTAAAATCACCTGAAATAAACTGTTAACATCACCAATTTGGGCTTCCTGGGCAGGGGGTGCAAACCTATAGCTTCTGTGGAATGTACCATCTGTTCTTCTCTCCTCAGAGTAGCCCTGATAATCTAACTTTATTGGGGGAACTAAACATCTAAGGTTTATATGAGTCATCCATTTCTGACTCAGATTTTCCACACTTCATTTTCGTTCATATAGCATATAGCAACCCAGTCTCACAATAAAGCGTGTAATACGTTGGTCCACGGGGGAAAACGTGGTATCTTCACAATAAAGGCTCTAAAATTGTGATATACTTACGTTTATTTTGGCCTATTCATTTACATTGGCCTACGCACCGGTCACGTGACGGTCAAGTTTCCCCCTGCGAAAACAAAAGAAATGGCTGACACTCCTTACATTTTCCGTGGAAAATGCAATATTTTGAGCTACCATCCACATTTACATGCATTTAGATGACATTTCTGGCGAGAAGTATGCGTTATATTTTCATAATCTTCTATCAGAGAATGTAGACAACCTTCCGTTTATTAGTTTCTACGACGATTTTAGTGTCTCTTTAGAAAATCGTTGGAATGCAACGCTTTGTACCGTTGTTATGGTGGTTGCTATGGACGCTACTATCGCGCGACCACGGCTCTAATGGACGATGTGGGCATCCGTCCTATTGGTTAGTTATTACTCCTGTATCAGAGCTATAGAGTAAACCAGCGGTTTTCAATAGAGCGTAACAGTGACCGCCCCTTTTTTAACAGCTCCGGTGCCGGAAGTAAATTTCCAATGCATTTATCTCGTCCACTTTCCGTAGAATCCTTATAAAAAGAGTATTAAGCCTTTAACCAAGCCAGTTGTTCGTTATGGTAGTCGTGACCATATTATGTTTGATTCGGGCATAAAAAGAATTTGGAAAACGGAAGAAAAGACAAAGGTACAAGACTGTGTACATTATTTTGTTGACCAAGTGAGGAACTACTCGTCCCGAATCAAACATCAAATCACACCGGAGCTGTTAAAAAGGGGGCGGTCACTGTTACCCTCTATAGAGCGCAACAGTGACCGCCCCTTTTTAAAAGCTCCGGTGCCGGAAGTAAATTTCCCATGCATTTATCTCGTCCACTTTTCGTATAATCCTTATAAAAAGAGTATTAAGCCTTTAACCAAGCCAATCGTTCGTTATGGTAGTCGTGGCCATATTATGTTTGATTCGGGATGAGTAGTTCCTCACTCGGTCAACAAAATAATGTACCTTTGCCTTTTCTTCCGTTTTCCAAATTCTTTTTATGCCCGAATCAAACATAATATGGTCACGACTACCATAACGAAAGATTGGCTTGGTTAAAGGCTTAATACTCTTTTTATAAGGATTCTACGAAAAGTGGACGAGATAAATGCATGGGAAATTTACTTCCGGCACCGGAGCTGTTAAAAGGGGGCGGTCACTGTTACGCTCTATAGGTGAGGCGCGCCTCCCCTGGGGGGCGCCAAAGAGCCACAGGGGAGGCGCGACGAGACGCGAAGAAAAAATAACGTATTAAAATAAAATAATTTAAATAAATGTAAATAAAATAATAATGTAAATAAAATAATCCCCTTCACCTCCACCTACTTGTGTGAGTGTGGGTTTTCCGCACTGACCCTGATTAAAAATAAATACAGATCAAGGCAGCAGGTGGAGGACGACTTGCGTTTATTTCTCTCTGCAGTGCAGCCCCACATTGAACACCTCTGCGCATCAAAAGCGAGGCCTCATTGTTCCCACTGATATGAACGATTAAATTGAAAGTCAAAGTTGTTTGTTGTTTAAATCTGAGGTTTTATGTGGCTGAAATCGTAAAAAAAGGTTATGAAAATATGTGAATCTGTTCGATTTGCGATCGCAATACAGCGGCGACCGACGCGGGGGGGGGGGGGGGGTGCGCGATCGCAATACAGCCCGGACGAACGACCGACGTCCATGAGGAAAGAATATATATATACCCAATCGCAAAGGGCCCCTCTCGGCTCAAGGGCCCCGGGCTTGCCTACTGATGTTCAGTGATTTTAAAAGTAGCCTCAATTAGGCCTGCATGAAGAAATTATTTGCTGTTGCAAAGACTCGTTTATGAATGCACTTTTTAAGTACAATATTAAAATATTTAGGTACATTTGATCAGTTATTGAAAGTCATCATTGCCTGGAACACACAAAAGCATTTACTGCAGTGGGTTAGGTTGGGGGGGTGGGGGCTCGGCTGTCCTTACCTACTTTAAGGGGAGGCTCACATTCACCCAATTTGAAAACCCTGGGGGGTATACTACGAAGCTCGCTGAACATATCCAGGCTTTCTTGGGAAAACCTCGATTGCTAAATACGAAACTCGCGATCAGAGTTAAACGGTTCCACGAAGCTCACTTAAAGTAAATTTGTCAAGCCAGGTTTTCCGCTTTAGTTTCAATGCGCGTTCACATAAAAAGGGCGTAACCCAACGTCATTCACCTTGACGCAATGGATCCGACGGAGCGAACACGGGCTATGTATGTCACTCAGGAGGAGCAAGTAGTGATTATGAACTCATACGAGGAGTTTAAAAAGCAAATAACGGCAAGGGGCGATACAGTTGCCCATAATAAGGCTAGGGAGGCGTGCTGGCAAAAAACAGCAGATTCTGTGAATGCGTAAGAATTGTTCGCCATTAATCCCAATAGAGTGCATATGATTGCAAAATGCAAAAGCAACCTCCAACTTGCTTTATTGTGTAATTTAGGGAATTCCTTTCAAATACATCCTATATGTAAGAAACGTATTGCATGTGCTGGAAGGTAGCGACGGTGGTGTGGTGGATTAGTATGTGAGCTGAACGCCAGCGACCGGGGTTTATATGTTGCCTGTCCATCATCATGCATTTACCCCCATCTAGATTACCAAACTGGATAATTCCATAACATTAATGAATAAGTATTCCATACGACATAAGAAATATAACTTATTAAACTACACATAAATGTACTTCACTTGGGAACCAAACCCAGCACGCAGAATCTCAAGACTGACGCGCTACCGCCACTCTACCACTCATTCACGTATACAGGTGTTTTCTTTTACCTGCAAGTTGATAACTTGCAACTTGACAGTTTGTGTTGGCAAAAAGTTGGGAACCACCATGAACATATTTAGCAGTGTATTTAGGGCAGCTACAACCTTGCGTATCGGAAGGCACCTTTTTGCTTATATTTTCGGCATCACCAACTGTATGCAAATATGTACCCATGGCAACAAATCGCAGTGAAACACAGACACACTGCGCACGGCTTCTTTTTGTAGCATTGCCTACATAAGGTCCAACAAGGACGATCAAATAGCGAATACCCTCTGATGAGAACCTGTATCTCTCACAAAGAATATCCTCAGGCAATGCCAAGGGATCGGATCTGTCCCGAAAGCGGCGCTCAGCTTTAAGAAGCCGATCTAATCGGAAAGTCTTAGCTGAAAACCTCCTCCCGACCAGGTTTGGATGCCAGCATAAGTTACCATGGTGATATAGCGACGCTAAAAGAGAGCGACTTTCGTAGGACAGCTAACCCAGGCTTTTAGCGCAACATACCTCGCTAACCCACTAATCGAGGTTCGTAGTATACACCCCTGGAGTAAACAACTCTATAGCTGTGTCCCAATTCAGGGATTGCATGCTTCGAAGTACGCAGCCTCGCGGCCTTCGAAGGCTGCGTACTTCTGAGGGTCCTTCGAAGGCCGCATCAACCGTTGTTAAATGAGACGGTCTAGCCTTCGAAGCATTTCCTGGTTGCGTCACCAGCTGCGTCACTCACCAGCCGTGACGCGGGAAAATAAAGAAAGAAGAAGAAAGACGAGCAAAAAAAGACATTTAAGAGCCAAAAAACGAAAAAACAAAAAATAAAGACATGGAAGAAATTCCCGACACGTTTTTAATTTTATTTATAATCATGTTGCTGATGGAGGAAGGGGACCGATATCCGTATATCTGCGGACAGGGGACCGAGAGGTAAACCTGTTATTTTAACCCACAGTAATGTTACCATTATGTTATCATTATCATTATTAGCTAGTTAACAGTTACGGGTAATTAACATACCAATACATTACGTTAATGCTAGACATAAACTGTAGATCGGCTCATAATGCCATATAACCTGAATAATTCATTAATAGTTAAAGAACCCTGACCTTAATTTAACATTATTTATTTTGTCACGAATCATCAAAACTACATGCAAAGCCTAGATAGACTGATAAGTGGGTTGGTAAACAGGTTTTGCATTATCTGTCAAAGCTCTAAAATGAACTAGAATTATCTTGGAATTACTTAACTGGAATTATCTTATTAACTAAAATGATGTAGCTATTGTTTAATTAACCATTTTTCTTCTCCCGTTCTTCCCCTCCTTTTCCCAATCCAGACCAGACCCCTGTACTGCAGGATCAACCTGTCGGTGCCTGTCCTGGGGCCTCATTTATAAACCTCTGCGTGAAACCCTCCGTAGAACATTGGGTACGCCCAAACCTCAGAATGTGCGTACGCACAAAAACATTCCGATTTATAAAACCTTGCTGCGCACACCTGTACGCACTCTTCTCGTTATAAATACCAACGTGCGTCTAATTTGGCGTGCGTGCACGAGCGCTCTGCTCCTCCCAAGTCCATCCCATAATAGTCCTTAAAAGGTCAATGCTAATTAATCACTTCATATTTATAAGTAGGAAGGAGCCTTTTCTGACCAATCATTAGACGGAAAAATGGATGCACCTTTTAAAAAGAAAGCGCGTTTTTCGGATTCGGAGATCGAAGTACTTCTAAATGAAGTAGACCAACGCAAGTCTATTTTGTGGCTTATTTATCAAGCTCATTTAAATGTTTAAGTGATACAGTTGGTCTGGCCGAGGATTGTGATTTGAAAGGGCTGTAGTGTGTTGAACATAATTTTGCTTTAATTCATATTTCATAATGGGTGCTTTTCATAAAATAAATATATAAATGAATAAATAACTCATAGCCTATGTGGTCCGCAATGAGCTCCGGGGGTTACAGCATCTTCTTCTTCTTTTGGCGTTATTGGCGGTTTGCAAACACATATAGTGCATTACCGCCACCTTCTTCCTGTGGTCGTCTCTGGAGTTCACTGTTTGAAAAACTTTGCGGGAGCTTTACTCCAGGGTGAAAGGATGCGTAGAACTGCGCACTCTTTTCCGCAAGGTTTTTTCCTATAAATCACGATGTTGGCGGTGAAAGATGCGTACACACATTTCATCCCTGTTTCCGCAACATTTTCGTGCGCAGAGACCTTTATAAATGAGGCCCCTGGACAGGTTCTTCAGCAACGGCGACACCAAGCAGGACTTCAGGCTGAGCAGGGAGTCCCTGGCAGTGCTTCTGAACCTTCTCCACCAGGATCGGAGACATGGATGGAGTGCCACAATAGAGACCTTGGTGTTCCTGTTCTGGCTGGCGAGTGGGGCATCATACAGGGTGGTCTCAAGGGTGTTTGGGATGCCTCGCTCCACTGTCCACCGTATCGTCCACCGAGTTACTGGGGAGGTGGTGGCCATTCGCCACAAGGTCATCCACTTCCCCAAGACCGCTGAAGACCTGGCGGCAGTAACTCGTGGGTTTGCAGGGCTGGCAAGACACAGAGCCTTTGTAAAGGCTGCTGGAGCGATCGACGGCTGCCATGTCAGGATCAAGCCACCAAGCGGCCCTGATGGTCACTGCTACCTGAACAGGAAACTGTTTTCATCAATTATCCTACAGGCAGTTTGTGACCATCAGGGCCGCTTTGTGGACGTGTACGTGGGCTGGCCGGGGTCCGTGCATGACTCCAGAGTACTCCGGCACAGCCCACTGTACAGACAGGTTGTTTACCCTCCTCCAGGGCACTTCATCCTCACAGACGGCGGGTACCCGTGCCTCCAGCATCCACTCCCCCTCATCACTCCCTACAAGCGGCCGTTGCAAGGTGTGGGACCCCAGCGTTTCAATGGCCATCATTCCAGGGCACGCTCAATCATTGAGCCTTTGGAATGATGAAGACCAGGTTCCGGGCAATCTTTTTGCAAGCGCTGGAGGTGCACCACACCTTTGTGCCTCAGGTACATCATCACACAACAGGCTTCTACTTTACCTTTGAGTAGGCTACTGAAGTGAATCACAATTAATGAATGAGGTTTTTACATTGCAGGTCATAACAGCATGTGCCGTCCTGCACAACATTTGCCTGGGGGTGGGTGACATCATGCCCCCAGAGGATGAACTGCAGGACGCCGTGCCAGAGGATGAGGGGGAGAATGGGCTGGAGGCCGTCAGTGGTGCTCCGTGGCGGGACCGGCTGTCTGTAGAGGTGTCTGCCCGGGAGGAGGTTAACCCTGACCATGATTATCTTTAGTTGGCAAGTAAAATAATTTGAAAGCCATTATTCCTATTTAAAGTGTTTTGTAGATAGTTTTTTTTTTTTAAATAATTGTATTATTATTATTAGTAGTAGTATTATTATTAGTATTATTATTATTATCTTTCTTAAACATTCTTAGTGACATGGCAGTCGTCGATCAAGTCAGCCCTGCAAACCCACTTGATGGACGATGTGGACATTGGAGACCAGACCCCCAAACACCCTGAATGATGCCCAGATGATCTCCCACTACACAAGGTATTTATTGTGGCATCCCATCCAGCCCAGCAGCACTGCCAGGGACTCCTCCTCAGCCTATTGTACATTGTGGAGTGTGTGTTGTTGATGGCTGATTTACAGCCTCACCTGGCCTGAGTCAGACTGATTGGACTCTGGCTGGGTGGGGCTGCACACCTGGAGTGCATGAGCAATCATGGCACCCAGGATAAACCAGCCATCAACACACACACTCGAGGAGGAGCGACCATGCTACACTGGCGCCCAACGTGGGGCTCCTCCTCCACCAGCCGCAGTAGAGGACAGCCACCGCAACACCAGCTCCTCCTGAACGGTCAGCGGAGGAGCGGGGAGGCAGCACAGCTACCACCACCGGCAGCCGTCTGCTGCTAGCCTCCCCTGGATCCAGCCTGGGGCAGCCCAGGCCAGCCGCCCCTCTGCCAGGGGACCAGGAGAACAAGGCCCCATGCTCCAGAAGGAGATGGGAGGGGGGGATCGTGCACCAGTGCCCTGGTGGAGGGGGGGACCTGTTCCAGGCCCTCCGAGGAGCTACCCAGCTGTCGGGCCTCCTCCGGAGCCCATCCAACCGCATTCATATGTCCATGCTACACCGCTGTAATTTTTGAAGTTGATATATTACAATTCAATAGACTGGTTATTTTTAATTCACCCTTTTTTTATATATATACACCCCACATTTCTTCAATCCATGCTGTTCAGAAAATGTATATAAATTCCAATACTTAAATGCACAAGGGAGTGTATCTCCTGATGACGTCTGTAAATAAATATTGATAGTAATGATACTAATGATACTGATAGTAAAGGTAGTGGGCTTGTAGTGGGGGTTGTGTTTATTTATTTTTTTAGGTATGGCAACCCTGTAAAGAGTCCATTTTGTTGTTTTTTGTCGTTTTTTTGTGTATGTGGAGGGTGTGTGTGGAGTGTGTGTTGTTCATGTTATTTATTGTTCAATGAAATAAATGAATGAAAAATAAAACATATATATATATAAATATTAAATCCCTTGTTGTTCTTGAACTGTAGCACTTTATGCTGTTTTCTAATCCTGTTATAAATTGTACTTAAGTTGATAATACTAAATGGAATAGACAACGTGTAACAATTAACAGTTTAATGTTATAACAATAACAAACAAGAAAAATAACTTAAACAAATAATTTATTTATTCACCTCCCTCTGCATTTTCATATCTTCCCTCATTAAACTTAGGAGGTCATCCTCCCTCCTCCTCCTCTTTCTTTTCGGCCCTGTCTGGCTCTCCTCCAACTCCTCCAACTCCTCCTCCTCCTCCTCCTCCTCCTCCTCCTCCTCCTCCTCCTCCTCCTCCTCCCTGCTGGTCACCCACTGCACTTGGCCCTGGTGTGTCCTCAGGGATGGAGGCAATTAGGACAGGGGGGGCAATAGAAGGCCTCTGTCCTAATGCCTCATCCATGAGGACAAACCAGGGCCAATTGGCAGCAGTGGGCTTCCCGCTAGTTCCCTCCCCTGTTCCTGGATATTTGCAGTCCTAATGCAGTGGAAATCAATCACGTCAGCAATTTTCAGCAAAGTATTTAGTAACTTGCATGGGTAAAACAAATCCAAACCTACTTTATATTTCTTTTTCCTGTTATCCCACTTTTTTTTTTGCCTGGTGGGGCTGGACCTTCCCCCCCAGGCCCATCTTTTCCAGAATTATTCTAAACACAGAGAGAAGCAAGAGAAAAGGTAAACACGAGATCACATTAACACAGGGATGCAACGATTTATAAAAAGGGATATCAGCCTTACCACAGTTCGTCAGACTGAAGGACTGCCTCTCCGACACTGTCATCAGTAGCACCGGAGCTCCACAGGGGACAGTGCTCTCTCCAGTCCTGTTCACCCTGTATACATCCGACTTCTGCTACAACACGGAGTCATGCCACATGCAGAAGTTCTCAGATGACACTGCAATTGTGGGCTGTATCAGGGATGGGCAGGAGGAGGAATACAGGAGCCTGGTGGAGGACTTTGTGAAATGGTGCAGACTCAACCACCTACATCTCAACACCGCCAAGACCAAGGAGATGGTGGTGGATTTCAGGAGGTCTAAGCCCGCCCTGCTGCCTGTCACCATCGAGGGGGTCAATGTGGAGGTGGGGGACACTTACAAGTACCTGGGAGTACATCTGGATGATAAACTGGACTGGTCAGTCAACACTGCAGCAGTATACAAGAAGGGACAGAGCAGGCTGTACTTCCTGAGGAGGCTGCGGTCCTTCAACGTCTGCAGCAAGCTCCTCTGGATGGTTTACCAGTCTGTTGTTGCCAGTGTCCTCTTCTATGCTGTGGCATGCTGGGGAGGAAGCACTAGGAAGAGGGATGCTGGGCGACTAGACAGGCTGGTAAGGAAAGCTGGCTCTGTGGTGGGTGCTGAACTGGAGTGCATCACTTCAGTATCAGACAAAAGGACCCTGAACAAACTGCTGAACATCCTGGACAACGACTGCCACCCACTACACAGCATTATCACACAGCAAAAGAGCTTGTTCAGCTGGAGACTACGCTCCCTGACATGCACTACAGACAGACTCAGGAAGTCATTTGTTCCTAGGGCCATCCAACTTTACAACGCCTCACTAAAGGGAAAAAGGTGAGCTGGACTTCTCTGCATAGTCCATCTGCACCCCCACCTCGTATACACCCACTGGACTTCCTACAGGACTTTTCTTGCACTTTCTTTGCACAGGACTTTTTTCTTGCACAACACCCCCTTACACTACAGGACACTTTTTTTTTTTGCACATTGCTTTTATTTATTACACTACTGTATACTGACTGTTGATTCTGCCTAAATGAATGTCTCTTACTGGCTACATTAGCCTATATATGCACAGCCTCTCCTTCATCCATCCACGGGACTGGACACGCATTCATTCATGTGCATCCTTATCCTCAGTCTCATATTATACTGTTTTTATAATGTTATAATTTTATAATGTTTTTAGTTAGGAATGTTTTTTCTTAGTAATGTTGGCTGTTTTTTTAGTTGATTATTATTGATTTGTCCGTATCATTCTCAGGGATACTGTAATGTCTTTGTTTCTTGTCATGTATGGTGTCTTAAAGCTGCTGGGACCTCAAATTTCCCCTCGGGGATCAATAAAGTATTGACCTACCTACCTACCGACCTCCAACCCACCGTGGCGGAGTGCTTCGCCCCTGTAAAAAGTAGGTCATTCTGACAACGGATTTTTATTAGCTTCTCCGTCTGCTCCTTGCTCCTTAAAACAAAATGAAATGTAAAACACGTTTTTTTTTGCTGTCAACAGACAAAAGGGTTATATAGCAAAAAAATGATCATAATAATGACAATAATGAAGTATAACATAATAGTGATAATCCTAAACGTAGCTCTTTATTCAATCCAATCGTTTAACTGGAGTTTGCAGTCTGGAAATAAAGCAGGGATAATAAAAGTAATAAAATATAAGTAATCAGTAAAAGTATAAGTAGTAATAAGTACAAGTAATTAAATATAAACCCAATACTTACATTTAAATGTAAAATCATCGCTGTAAAAGTCATTAAATATATACCCAATACTTACATTTAAATGTAAAATCCTCTCCGCTTGGTGTCGCCATTATGCTTTTCCCGCCTCTGAACAGCGAACAGCAAAGGATTTTGGGATATACGAGGCCGCGAAGGATAGTTGCGGTGCATCCTCCAAAAGAGGGAAAAGAAGTGCGCATTTGAAGTACGCATTTGAAGGAGCCTGCGAATTGGGACAGCCTTCGCGCCGCGTTGTGACGTAAGCGGCCTTCGAATGCGTACTTCGAAGCATGCAAACCCCTGAATTGGGACACAGCTTATGTTTACTCTATAGCTCTGATTCCTGCACCATGTTTCAATGACGTCAGGTTGCTAGGGGCTACGGCTGAAAGACGCCGTGACCACCTGTCCCATTGGGGGGACCTATCAGCCAGAAGTACTGTCCTTACTGTACTATTCTTTATGTTGTAATGTCATAATATTGTAACGTTCACAGTTACTCGGACACGGAGATCTCTTTAACTGGTTTATTAGGGTAACTCAACCGTCGTTATTACCGGCTACGACCACGCCGAAACTGTCGCTCTCTCAACACAAAACCCGCGACACACACCCATCACCAAGACAACCAACTGTAACTTTTCTGATACCCAGGCATCCCCGCCCCCCCGGTTACTCGGCCAATCCCCTGCAACGCCTGACATCGCTCTACATGCGCTGTCAGCAGTTAACAGAGAGTAAGGACATAGACACAGAGACAACATAATGCACATTATACAAGAACTTAACCTGTAAACAACAAACACATCCAGGACGTTACACTACCCCCCCACCACCAAGTTCCTCATCCCTGAGGGAACAAACAAAGTCTGCAAGACGCCAGGGTGGCCTCCTTGACCTTCGTGGGCGTGAGACAGGGGATAATGGGCTTAACACAGGGTTACCTCCATCTTGCACTTGCTGAGGGGGTTGATAGGGGTGTGTGGGTGGTACAGGAGTGTGGAGTGGGGAACGTGGGGTTCCTGTGACTTGGGGTGAAGCACTGCCCTGATAGGGTGCCAGTCTGTCTCTGTGTAGTGCTACCTTCCTTCCTCTTGGCGGCAGCTGCACCCGATACACCACCTCCCCCATCCGCTCCAACACCCTGCAAGGCCCCACCCACTGGCTGTCAAGCTTTGGACAACGGCCCTTCTTTCTCTGTGGGTTGTGCACCCACACCAGCTCTCCAGGCTGGAAATGCCTTCCCCGGGCCCTCACATCATAATTGCGCTTTTGCCGTGCATTCGCACTTTCCTGTTGCACCTGGGCAAATGCATGAGCCGAATCAAGCCGGTCCTGGAGCCTTCTAGCATACTCAGGGCCTGGAGGGACAGCAGGGGAGTCTGGGGGCCGCCCGAAGGCCAGCTCGGCCGGCGTGCGGAGTTCTCTCCCAAGCATTAGGAGAGCTGGGGTACACGCCGTTGATTCCTGGACCGCTGACCGACACGCCATGAGCACAAGCGGAAGATGCTAATCCCAGTCTCGCTGATGCTTCGATGTTAATATAGCCAGCTGCTGACCCTGTGTGCGGTGGAGTCTCTCCACAAGACCGTCACTTTGAGGCCGTAATGGGGTGGTACGTGTCTTCTTTATGCCCAGACGACTGCACATGGCGGCAAACACCCGGGACTCGAAATTCCTCCCCTGATCACTGTGCAGCGTGTCAGGCAACCCAAACCGGCTGAATATGCCCCCCAGCAGGGCACCAGCTACAGTCTCTGACTCCTGGTCTGGGAGGGCATAGGCCTCTGGCCACTTTGTAAAATAGTCAATGGCAGAGAGGATGTAGATGTTACCATTATCTGTTCGGGGAAGTGGGCCCACAATATCGACAGCCACCCTCTCCATGGGGGCCCCTACTAGATGTTGCTGCAGGTGGGCATGTGACCGACCTGGTGGGCCTTTCCGCGCTGTGCACAAGTCACACCGCCGGCAGAAGTCTTCAACGTCCCTCCGAAAACGTCCCCAATAGCAGCTCTGACGGAGACGGCGGAGCGTCTTGGTCACCCCGAAGTGGCCTGACCCCGGAGCTCCATGCACGGCCTGCAGCACAGCTGTCCTCAGGCCCCTGGGGACCACCAGCTGCCAACGCTCCTCCCCTGTAGCAGGCTCTTTCCACGCCCTCTGCAGAATGCCATCACTCAGGCGCAGCGCATCGAACTTCGACCACAGCCCCTTGGTGGCCTGTGAGAGTCTTGCCACCTCTTCCCACGGTGGCCTCTGCCGTGACTCCACCCACTGGTGCACAGGCTGTAAGTCGAGGTCGACCTCCTGCTGATGCCTCCATTCCCCGGCACTCACCGTCTGCAGCTCCTGACAGACAACCACTTCAGCCTGCCGCACTACCTGCTGCTGCTCTTCACACAGTTCATGTTCACGACTGTCCCTTCGTTCACAATAGCTGCACCCGTCCATAGCACATGGGCGACGGGAAAGGGCGTCTGCATTGCTGTGTTGTGCCCCTGCCCGGTGCACCACCGTGAATACATAGGCCTGGAGCTCCTCCAACCACCTGGCGACCTGCCCCTCCGGCTCCCTGAATGACATCAGCCACTGGAGAGCTGAATGGTCGGTTCTCACAGTGAAGGTCAGCCCGCACAGGTAATATTTGAAATGGCGCACAGAAAGCACCACTGCCAGGAGCTCACGTCGGGTTACACAGTAGCGCCTTTCAGCCTTGTTAAACACCCGGCTGAAATAGGCCACCACCCTCTCTCCGTCAGCACCCACCTGCGACAGCACTCCTCCGACGCCAACCCCACTGGCATCAGTGTCCAACACAAATGGGAGAGAGGGGTCAGCTGGGGCTAGCACAGGGGCATTGCTGAGGGCCCGGCGCAGCTGAACGAACGCCTCCAGGCATGCTTCTGTCCAGACAAACTCTCTGTCTTTCTGCAACAACTGGAACAGGGGGGCAGCTATGCACGAGAAACCCCGTACAAATCTTCGGTAGTACGAGGCGAGGCCCAAAAAACTCTTCACCTCCTTTTGCGTTGACGGGACGGGCCAGTCTACCACCGCCTGCACTTTGTCCCGTACAGTGCTAATTCCCTCCTGCCCCACTCTGTGTCCCAGAAAAGTCACCTGGCGCTGCATGAAATGACACTTATCTGGGTGGAGCTTCAGCCCAGCGGCCCTGATTCCCTCCAGCACGCGGCGTAACGACATCAGGGCGGCATCGAAGGAGGGTCCATGTGCCAAAATGTCGTCCAAATAAACCAGGCACTCCCGGCGTGGTATGCCAGTCAGCACCCGGTCCATTAGTCTGGCAAAAGTAGCCGGAGCATTGCACAAGCCAAAGCTGAGGACCTTGAACTGCCAGAGCCCACGTCCAGTGCAAAAGGCAGTCTTTGGTCGGGCAGATGGGGAGAGTGGCACCTGGTAATAGCCAGACCGGAGGTCCAGCGAGGAAAACCAGGCGGAGCCTGAGACTAAGTCCAGAGACTCGTCCACACGGGGCAGTGGATATGAGTCTTTCCTCGTTACCCCATTCAGCAGTCTGTAATCAGAGCAGAGGCGCCACTCACCATTCTTTTTGGGGACCATGACCACCGCGGCCGCCCAGGGGCTGTCTGAGGGTTCGATGATGTCTGCCTGGAGCATGTTCCAGACAGCTTTGTCACATGCCTCTTGCCGCGCCAGTGGAAGCCTGCGAGGCCGACACTTTATGGGATAGGCGTCGCCAGTGTCAATCTCGTGCTCCACCAGCTGCGTTCGCCCGACCTCATCCTCATTCAGTGCAAAACTGTCCTTAAATTCCAACAAAAGCACCCATAACAGCTCCCGCTGTCGTGAGTCCAGGCCATCACAGTTCTCCATCCAGATTTTCCATATAGCAGGCTGCGTCGCCCCCTCCTCCGCCTGGGGCAGCAGGGCCGGGGTGGAGTGGCCCCTGCTGATGGAGGTTGGCGCTGCCGGCAAGGGTGCAATGGTGTTGGGGCCTGTCACCTCTGCCCCCACCTGATGCTCTGCCGTAACAACTTCTCGTGCTGGCAAAGCGGCTGGAGCAGTGGACAGAGGCATTGTGGCCGCCAACATAATGGCAGGCCCATCCTGGAATCTCAGCGTGCCTCCTCCCAGGTCCAGCTGGCAGCCTGTAGCCTTAAGAAAATCCAGTCCCAGTATGCACAGGTCCTGCACCCCTGCCACCCACACTGGGTGGCGGACAGCCCTGCCCCCCACAGTCAGAGTCATCATGCCCTTGCCTCGCATTGGTGCCAGTCTGCCCGTGACTGTGCGCAGCTGCACAGTGGTGGGCTCTAACTGAGTCCAGCCTGGCACCACATCAGGTCTTATGAGTGTAACTGTGGATCCCGTATCCACAAGGGCAGAGCAGGGGACCCCCTCTACAGTCACCGGGACGTGGCAAAAGTCCCCAACACATGTCCGTCCCACCACTACCACTAGCTCCGGGGAAATGTTGTTGTCTGCTTCTGGGGAAAGTGGAGCCTGGCTTCCCCGTCTGTGCTGCTGGGCCCCTCCTGTAGACGACGAAGAGGGGGCTGAGGCTGGGGTCTGCACAGTCCCTCCTATGCAGACCCTGGGCCGTTTCCCGGGCCCGTGGAAGCTTTTGGGCACTGCCTGAGGAGGTGTCCTGGTTGGCCACACCCCCAACACAGCCTGGGTGATGTGCGTGGGGTACGGGTTGTTTGGAGAGTCATAGCCCGTATCAGTTCGGTTATCTCCGACGCCCACGCTGGCTTCTCCAGGCCTGCGCTGATGCCCACCGCCACTCTAGTTGTAGGCATGCCCTCACTGCGGCTACTTCCAGCTGACACGCCCCACACAATCTCCCTCTCCACTGCCAACTCCAAAGCAGCCTGCACAGATTGAGGGTGCTCAAGCTGCACATGCACACGCAGCTCAGTGGGTGACAGAGCTCTGATGAACTGGTCTCTCGCCAACTCACTCTGAACATCAGGTGGCATGTGCGCATATGCCCGCCTAGTGAGGCTCTCTATGTCATTGGCCAAGACCCGCAGAGGCTCCCCTGGAAGCCTGCATCGGCTGCTGAGTTCATTTTTTAGTAAATCAGGCCGCACACACTGTCCAAAACGCCTCTTCAGTGCCCCCACCAAAGCCCCATAATCATGCCTGTCCTCTGGGCTAATAAGCAAAAGGCATTTTAATGCATCGTCCGTGAGGCACATAGCAAGCTGTAGGGCTTTCTCTTCCTCCGTCCATTCCCCCGCGTGAGCAAGCAACTCAAACTGTGCATGGAAAGCCTCCCAATCTGACGTACCCCCATACTTGGGTGTTTTCAATGGGGACGCGGTGTAACGGGCGCCGCCGCGATCGTTGTTACGGTCCCGAGGCTCCGCGCGGGATTTCGATATTGCCCCTGCAGCCATGCCAGCATTAGCAGCCATCCTCACAGCCGAATCCCTGACGTGAGATCTTGCCTGCTCCACCCTCCGAAGCTCCTCGGGCCATCCGCCATCTGCTCCCTCCTCCTTAACATCCACGTTCGAAAAATATTTCTCCATGCCGCCACGTTACGTGCCAACACAGTAGGGCGACCGGTCCGCTAACTAGCTAAACCGACAAAAAAATAAATAAAAATAAAAACCTACAAATTACGTCCAAGAAAACATGCCTTCCGAGCGTAATTGCTTTACTTCTGACACCAGTTGTAACGTTCACAGTTACTCGGACACGGAGATCTCTTTAACTGGTTTATTAGGGTAACTCAACCGTCGTTATTACCGGCTACGACCACGCTGAAACTGTCGCTCTCTCAACACAAAACCCGCGACACACACCCATCACCAAGACAACCAACTGTAACTTTTCTGATACCCAGGCATCCCCGCCCCCCCGGTTACTCGGCCAATCCCCTGCAACGCCTGACATCGCTCTACATGCGCTGTCAGCAGTTAACAGAGAGTAAGGACATAGACACAGAGACAACATAATGCACATTATACAAGAACTTAACCTGTAAACAACAAACACATCCAGGACGTTACAATATTGTTGACAATAAAGTTTGTTAAAAAAACAACAACAACTATTATTGTCCCACACCACAATGTATGTCCCACAGTGTGAACTCCAAACAATTCATGTTTGTCCAATTCATGGACAAACAAAGCAGCTGGAAACATGTCTTAAAAAAACTTGAAATAAAATGTAGCCTATATTTATATTTTTACAACACCAATCTCCCTATAATATGAACAAAATATGTTCAGGTTATACTTTCTTGAAAAGTTAGCTTCACCTCGGATAGACCAACTGTCCTGCCAGGCAATAGAAGGACATGCATGTGGATCCATAGCATTGGAGGTAAACGACATACTTTCTACCTGGAGCGATGGAGATGTACCTTCACCCCAGCTTGTTTCTCATCAGTCGGTTGTTAGGGGTCAGCAGCCATCATGGCGTATTCCTGATCACTGTATTGACGTGGATAAGCAGCTTTATAGTCTGGTGATGACACTAGCAGTTTAAAATATTTGAACATGAATGTTTTAACATGAATGTTGCCACTTTAATTTAACATGGGGGTTTATAAGCAGTTTGTGCAGTAATCTCAGTGTAGTTTTACATTGGTTATCAAAATGTCTATCAAATGTTTCCTCTGTGGAATTAACATGAGATTCATATGGAATGCGGACGTTACCTTATTACTCCAGTAAATAGACGACCTTGGTCACGACATGGTAACGTGACCCCCCGAGTCCGGTTGAAGTTGACAGTTACCGTACTAACGTTTCGTTTAGCGCATTTATTTTTAGACCGGTGATGAGGCTGCTTGCGTCTTGGGCGTGCATGTTATCGAAAAATAATGCATACCTCTCCAGCCAATCAGAATCGAGTATTCACCCGGGCAATGGTATAACAATGAAACATTAGCATCTCTAAGAGATTCTGACAATGTTCAATGGTGGGTGTACTTCTAGTACTGTCTGGTCATTTAGTAGACTAGTGAGTGTGTCAGTGCAGTCAGCGATCCGCTGCCTGTAAAAGAGCTGCTGTTTCATACAAGAGAAGACTCCATTACCCACAGTCCAACGCGGTGTGACGGCAACTGCCGGTGTGCACTGGTTTTCTATTCAAAGTGTATTAATATGTTGACCGTGCCGCGTGTCCAAATAGGACACTGCACATCCCTGGGTCCTGAGCAAAACAGTGCGACGTGGGGTCGACCAACGGGATGGAAGGCTGACGGATTCCTGCCTTTATAGTGAGATGCATGTCATTAAGGAGCAGGTAGGGGTTAAGGCCGCAGTATACTCGCCGTTCCCAAGCTGTCGCGCGACAATGTGACGTCACGGGAGCACGCTAACTATTTATACTCGCGCTGGTGGCCGCGACAGTAGTTGCAGTCTTCTCCTGAACAGAGGTGGCGCCACTGAGGAAAGGCTACCGACTCTGCTATTTCTACGCAGTAGAAGAAGAGATATGCTAATACTGCCACCCCTGTGTCTTCATTAGAATAGTTCACCGGGATGTCTCTCACTATACAGCATTATGTCTATTACTTTCCATTTTATTCTACATCACTGCCCCACCTGGTCAGCCATCAACAGTCCAGTGTATGGCAGCAGTTCTCATATGAATAGTGTTTGTAAGCATCCATCTTAATAACTTAGTGATTATCTTATATACTTTTATTTTATAACTTAATGCCGCTTTGAGATAGTTTTTCAGCCACGTAATTCCACTCGTCTTTGACCACAACAACAGTAGACAGCACTTACGTAAAACCACGGTTTATTAGCGAAAGAAGATAGGCCTACACCACACAATAAAATAGAACATATAAAGAAAGAAGCCTTAGCAATAAGGCGCATTAAAATGTGCCTTCGAACTCGTCCGCGTTTGTTTCCGCTTTGTCGCACGCCGCTGAAAAAAAAAGAGAGGTGCGCGACCAACACGGTCTCACACCCAACTCGTCACATATTGAGGCCTGGGCACTGACCCATGTCGTCAACATTTGCAGCAGAAGGTACCCCCGTAGCGTCGCTCCTGGACGACTCGCGCCGCCCCATAGACCTGGGGGGTATTGCACAAAACTAGGATACATAAATCCAGGATAATTGAGTAAGCGCGGCTTGGACTATTCTGCTCGGCGGTATCCTGGCTTATTCGGTTGCACGATTGCCAAGCCAGGATAAATAGGCGCGGCTAAATCACATCAGGTGAAGCTATAGTTGGGATAAGCGGCTTGAATAGACCTCGCGATCGCTCACAGAATCACCGATCGGAACATGGCGTTTCATACGTCACGGCCGTTGAACAGCTCCTTATTGGATACCCGACCCAAGCCCGACGGGACCCGAGGGGACCCGACGGTACCCCGACGGGCCGGGTCGGGTTCGGACAGATATTTAGAAATTATGCTCGGGTTCGGGTCGGGCTCGGTGACGTCTGCGCGATTTGAAATGTGCAATTTAAAACAGCTTATTATGCATGGTAGCCAATGGGCTGTTTCACATGTTGCAAAGGTTCGATTGTGTGATTAAAATACATTTTATAAATAGGACATAAGCATGTTGCAACCCAGTCTCATATAGAAACGTACCCTGACTACGTTGGTCCAAAGTGCCAAACGTAGAGGGGTTACAATAATGGCCCTTAAATTGTATGACTGTTACATTTTTTCGGCCTATTCTTTTCCCATGGTTTTGCGTCCAAGTCACGTGACTTTCAAGGTTCACGTGACTTTTTCAGATTCCACATAGGACTCCCTTGTGATGTCACTCCGTCTGACGGATCAAACCCTCGCCCACAACATGTCTGAGGTTGATTTGCTGATCAACACATTATTCCGTGGCAGCGGGAGAAACTAATGTTGACAAAGTGACGAGTTACGATCGGATGTTTGTCCGCTGTTTAATTTTGATGGTGTGTGGGCATCCGTCCTGTTGGTTAGTTATTACTCCTGTATCAGAGCTATAGAGTAAACAACTCTATAAACAACTCTATGTTTCTATAGCTCTGATTCCTGCACCATGTTTCAATGACGTCAGGTTGCTAGGGGCTATGGCTGACAGATGCCACCTGTCCCATATAGCGCAACAGTGACCGCCCCCTTTTTAACAGCTCCAGTGCCGGAAGTAAATTTCCCATGCATTTATCTCGTCCACTTTTCGTAGAATCCTTATAAAAAGAGTATTAAGCCTTTAATCAAGCCAATCGTTCGTTATGGTAGTCGTGACCATATTATGTTTGATTCGGGATGAGTAGTTCCTCACTCGGTCAACAAATAATGTACACAGTCTTGTACCTTTGGCTTTTCTTCCGTTTTCCAAATTCTTTTTATGCCCGAATCAAACATAATATGGTCACGACTACCATAACGAACGATTGGCTTGGTTAAAGGCTTAATACTCTTTTTATAAGGATTATACGAAAAGTGGACGAGATAAATGCATGGGAAATTTACTTCCGGCACTGGAGCTGTTAAAAAGGGGCGGTCACTGTTACGCTCTATTGGGAGGACCTATCAGCCGGAAGTACTGTCCTTACTGTACTATTGTTTATGTTGTAATGTCATAAGTGTTGACAATAAAGTTTGTTAAAAAAACAACAACAACTATGTCCCACACCACAATGTATGTCCCACAATGTTAACTCCAAACAATTCATGTTTGTCCAATTCATGGACAAACAAAGCAGCTGGAAACACGTCTAAAAACACTTGAAATAGAATGTAGCCTATATTTATATTTTTACAACATCAATCTCCCTATAATATGAACAAAATATGATCAGGTTATACTTTCTCTCTTGAAAACGGGCAAAACGCTAACCCTAGTTCTAACGCCCTTTGCATACGACACAGGCCTACTTTCTTTCAAAAGCTCATATCTTGGTCAATTAAAAACAACTGTGTGTAAAAATGTAACTGCACACAGACATACATTCTCATTACCATATTATATACTATTGGTTCATCCACGGCAATCCTGTCAGCCCTGGGGAAGGGAACACAATGGCTATAAATGGTCATATTAAGTAATATGGAAATATTTATATGAAACATTAAGTAGTTTAAGGGGTAAATGGGGTCTAAACTGCTCCAAATTGAAAAGCATGACTAAGGATAAGGTCACCATCAATATGTTGAACACATTTTGCCACTAAATATCCCTTAAAATATGTTTTAGTGATTTTATCCATCTTGGCTCTATATAGGCTGTGAGAAAGTACGCATCAGTGAGCAAGGCAGTGAGCAAGATAAAAATGAAACTTTGTCGTAGGATGACAATGAAGACACCGTTGGAAAGGTCTTGATCTGCAGAGTACAGATATGCAGGATATATCAGGAATGCCCTTTGAACCTTGAACCTAAGGCTCTTTTAAAGGCTTACAGAAAAGCAACACTTACAGAAAAGCAACACAATGTGATACAAACATGGGGAAAACATTTTTGGAAAGCCCTTGACTTCTTCTATCATGGCCTTTGTAGCCTTTGCCAAACCATCAGGGGGCGCTACTGGGTAAGGTCAAAACCAGATTTCACCCAATTAACAATAGTAAAAATGAAATCTGACCAAATAAATGTGCTCCCCGGTCCCTAAAACATATAATACACTTGCGAAGTTCCTTGACACATTTTCACATAATAGGGAAAACGTTAACTAAACATTTTAGAACTACAAAAAACATGGCAGAAAAAACATGGCGCCGCACACTTCATTGTATTGCATTTTCCGAATGTTTGTAGATTTTAAATTCATTTTCCGGGTTAGGGTTAGGGTTAGCGTTTTGCCCGTTTTCAAGAGAGAAAGTATAACCTGATCATATTTTGTTCATATTATAGGGAGATTGATGTTGTAAAAATATAAATATAGGCTACATTCTATTTCAAGTGTTTTTAGACGTGTTTCCAGCTGCTTTGTTTGTCCATGAATTGGACGAACATGAATTGTTTGGAGTTAACATTGTGGGACATACATTGTGGTGTGGGACATAGTTGTTGTTGTTTTAACAAACTTTATTGTCAACACTTATGACATTAGCCTACAACATAAACAATAGTACAGTAAGGACAGTACTTCCGGCTGATAGGTCCTCCCAATGGGACAGGTGGCGTCTGTCAGCCGTAGCCCCTAGCAACCTGACGTCATTGAAACATGGTGCAGGAATCAGAGCTATAGAGTAAACATAGAGTTGTTTATAGAGTTGTTTACTCTATAGCTCTGATACAGGAGTAATAACTAACCACAGGACGGATGCCCACACACCATCAAAAATTAAACAGCGGACAAACATCCGATCGTAACTCGTCACTTTGTCAACATTAGTTTCTCCCGCTGCCACGGAATAATGTGTTGATCAGCAAATCAACCTCAGACATGTTGTGGGCGAGGGTTTGATCCGTCAGACGGAGTGACATCACAAGGGAGTCCTATGTGGAATCTGAAAAAGTCACGTGAACCTTGAAAGTCACGTGACTTGGACGCAAAACCATGGGAAAAGAATAGGCCGAAAAAATGTAACAGTCATACAATTTAAGGGCCATTATTGTAACCCCTCTACGTTTGGCACTTTGGACCAACGTAGTCAGGGTACGTTTCTATATGAGACTGGGTTGCAACATGCTTATGTCCTATTTATAAAATGTATTTTAATCACACAATCGAACCTTTGCAACATGTGAAACAGCCCATTGGCTACCATGCATAATAAGCTGTTTTAAATTGCACATTTCAAATCGCGCAGACGTCACCGAGCCCGACCCGAACCCGAGCATAATTTCTAAATATCTGTCCGAACCCGACCCGGCCCGTCGGGTACCGTCGGGTCCCCTCGGGTCCCGTCGGGCTTGGGTCGGGTATCCAATAAGGAGCTGTTCAACGGCCGTGACGTATGAAACGCCATGTTCCGATCGGTGATTCTGTGAGCGATCGCGAGGTCTATTCAAGCCGCTTATCCCAACTATAGCTTCACCTGATGTGATTTAGCCGCGCCTATTTATCCTGACTTGGCAATCGTGCAACTGAATAAGCCAGGATACCGCCGAGCAGAATAGTCCAAGCCGCGCTTACTCAATTATCCTGGATTTATGTATCCTAGTTTTGTGCAATACCCCCCAGGTCTATGGGGCGGCGCGAGTCGTCCAGGAGCGACGCTACGGGGGTACCTTCTGCTGCAAATGTTGACGACATGGGTCAGTGCCCAGGCCTCAATATGTGACGAGTTGGGTGTGAGACCGTGTTGGCGCGACACGGCGCGAACGGGCCAAAATCCTGTGGCGCCGGCGAGATCTACGTCATTTTGACGTCACAATGGCGCGCGACAGCTTGGGAACGGCGAGTATACTGCGGCCTCTTAGAGTCTAACCCCGACCTGCTCCTTAATGACCTGTCTCTGTACTGTCTAACCGATAGACAGTACAGAGACAGGTCATTAAGGAGCAGGTCGGGGTTAGACAGTACAGAGACAGGTCATTAAAGAGCAGGTAGGTGTTAGATGTTGGGGGAGTAACATACATATACAGAAAGAAATAACACAGCAAGTTGTTTAATCATTTTATTTCTATATACGGTTTGTTTGCTCCATCGGCTCAACCTGGTGAGAGTGACACATAGAGGGATGTGGGAGGAAATATTAAACTCATGGTATTCGTTTGATGAGCGAGTGTGCTGTTCTATACGGACAAATTATATTCAACAAGCAGCAGCTCAATCCGTATTGGCTGATCTGAGGACTCTGTGTGTGACATCCTTTTTTAGGGTGTGACCACCATTAGAGCTCTAGAGTATTGGCTGATTTGAGGTTTGATGTCACCGTCAGGGTGTGACATCATCGCTAGGGTATGATGTCATCATTTAGGGGGTGATGTCACTTGGGATGTGACATGGTCATTCAGGGTGAGACGTCCTCAGGGTGACGGGGTGAGGCGTCCTCATGGCTCTGGATGCCGGTGAGACGTCCTCATGGCTCAGGGTGACAGGGTGAGGTATCCTCTGGGTGACAGGGTGAGTCATCCTCGGGGTGACAGAAGCATCCTCATGGCTCGGGGTGACAGAATGAGGCGTCATCGGGGTGACAGGGTGAGGCATCCTCATGGCTCGGGGTGACAGGGTGAGGGCGTCCTTGCGGTGACAGAGTGAGGCGTCCTCATGGCTCTGGGAGCTGGCTGACCTGAGGCGTGACGTCTTCATGGAGTCTGTGGATCTGGCCCAGTGTGCCGGTGACCCATGGCAGGAAGCGAGACAGCTTGGTGAAGACCAGGCCCTGCCCCCCGGGGGGTTGTGACAGCAGCAGGCCGGTGAGGAAGGCCGTCTCGTGACGCTGCGATGCCACCGGCGACGCCCGCCAGCGCCCCACCACTTCCTGTCGGCCATGTCTGCTGTTCTGGCCATCCATGCAGAACATCTTGTTGCTAATTGGGTGAGAGGTGTTGAGGAGTTGGCGACAGTTGTCCAGGGTCATGTAGGTCACGACCTCTGACCTCCGCCCCACCCACGCCAGCCCGGGATTCCCAGCATGCATCAGTACGTTCTCACTGAAGTCCTTGGTGGGCAAGCAGAGCGGGAAGAGGGAGGGGCCGAAGACCAGGGGCATGGCCAAGTGGAGGACCACCAGGTCGTTATCATGGTGACCCAACTGGAAGCCATGGTGAACGTAGAAGCCGATGATGGAGACCTTCTGAACTCCTGAAGTTTCAACTGAAAATACATCAAATACTGTTATTATAACATTTAATACTGTTAATATAATGTGTTATTATAATGTTATTACTGTTATTATAACTTTCATACTGTTATTATAAAGTGTTATTACTATTAGATGTTATGTTATTACTGTTCTTAAAACCTTTATTTAATAATTTATACAATGTAATATCTTTATTATAAGCTGTTATTACTAGTATAACAGGTAATACTGTTATTTTAACTTGTTATTATTGTGTGTCTGTGTCTGTGTGTGTGGGTGTCTGTATGTGTGTTTGTGAGTGAGTGAGTGTCTAACCCCAGTGTACATGCAGGCTTCTTGTGGTTCCTGTGTAACATTGAGCTGAGGTCAGGATGGCCACGCCCCCTAGGACCACGCCCTCACAAAGCTCTTCTCCTTCGCTGTCGGACAGAGACACCTGACAACATAACAATATTAGTTAGAATACTAATAATGCCAATAATACTACTAATTACAACAATGTATGTATGTGTATGTCTTTAGCTGCTATATGTATTTTATGTGTATTTATTGTCTGTAAGGGCAGCTTCTACTTTGCACTACACACTTTGAGTCCATGACAAATTTCCCCTAGGGGACAGTAAAGTATTTTCTATTCTATTCATTTCTATAAATAATGATAGTAATAATATATAATATATCAAATAATATATCAAATAATAATGATTTCAAAACTGTTTTTTATCATAAATAATAATAGTTAATATATATATATATATATATATATATATATATATATATATATATATATATATATATATATATATATATATGTATATAATATAAATAATGATAGTAAGTATTTATGATAATAATATATCATAAATAATAATGTGGTGTATTTGGTGATAAAGAGTGTCTACGTCTTGTTCATGCATTAGCCTTGGGTCTCTCTTCCCATTTGCTGGGAAAAGAGGTGGATGGTTGTGATTGACTGAGAGACCTACCTGCCATGGACACCGTCCATCAGAGCATGGGGGCGGGGCTAAGGCTGTTTGGTTCTTGTTGCTCGGCAACCACCGTCCACATGGATACTCAGCTGGTAACAGAACACACACATAAGGACGTGTGATGTGGTTGGGGGACAGCGAGGTAGACCAGTGTGTCTATCAGGCTGACAAGTGTATCTTACTGTCAGGTAGACAGGTGTGTGTCAGGTAGACAAGTGTGTGTCAGGTAGACAGCTGTGCCTTACCGTCAGCCAGACAAGTGCGTTGGTCAGTGTGTAGTCTGAATCCCTCGGTGCAGGAACAGATCAGCTCATTGTTATAGACTCTACAGAACTGATGACAGGAACCAGGACCGTTGGCAGAACACTGAACCTCTAACACACACACACACACACACACACACACACAGGTTAGAAGCACATATACACACACACACACACACACACACGTGGGACACCCACACAACATATACAGTTGTACATGTGATTTAGTACTTGTGGGGGTCATGTTACCTGCCATAGTAACTTGTGGGGGTCATGTTACATGCTATAGTAACTTGTGAGGACTTTACCTTGTGACTTGTGAGGACTATAGTGACTTGTGAGAATGTCACCTGCTATAGTGACCTGTGAGGATGTTACCTGCTATAGTGACTTGTGAGGATGTCACCTGCTATAGTGACTTGTGAGGATGTCACCTGCTATAGTGACTTGTGGGGGCCATGTTATCTGCTATAGTGAATTGTGAGGATGTTATCTGCTATAGTGACTTGTGAGGATGTAACCTGCTATAGTAACGTGTGGGGGTCATGTTACCTGCTATAGTGACTTGTGACGATATTACCTGCTATAGTGACTTGTGACGATGTTACCTGCTATAGTGACTTGTGAGGAAGTCACCTGCTATAGTGACGTTTGAGAATATTATCTGCTTTAGTGACTTGTGAGGACATGTTATCTGCTATAGTGACTTTTGACAATGTCTTACCTGCTATAGTGACTTGTGAGGTCATGTACCTGCTATAGTGACTTGTGAGGATGTTATCTGCTATAGTGACTTGTGAGGATGTTATCTGATTTAGTGACTTGTGAGGATGTTACCTGCTATACTTGTGGGGGTCATGTTACCTGCTAAAGTGACTTGTGAGGATGTTACCTGCTATAGTAAGTTGTGAGAATGTTACTTGCTATAGTGACTTGTGGGGGTCATGTTACTTGCCATAGTAACTTGTGAGGATGTTATCTGCTATAGTGACGTGTGGGGGTCATGTTACCTGCTGTAGTGACTTGTGAGGATTTTACCTGCTAGAGTGACTTGTGGAGGCCATGTTATCTGCTATAGTGAATTGTGAGGATGTTATCTGCTGTAGTAACTTGTGAGGATGTTACTTGCTATAGTGACTTGTGAGGATGTTATCTGCTATAGTGACTTGTGAAGATGTTACCTGCTATAGTAACTGTGGGGGTCATGTTACCTGCTATATTGACTTGTGAGGATGTTACCTGCTATAGTGACCTGTGAGGATGTTACCTGCAGTGACTTGTGAGGATGTCACCTGCTATAGTGACTTGTGGGGGCCATGTTATCTGCTATAGTGAATTGTGGGGATGTTATCTGCTATAGTAACTTGTGAGGATGTTACTTGCTATAGTGACTTATGAGGATGTCATCTGCTATAGTGACTTGTGAGGATGTAACCTGCTATAGTAACGTGTGGGGGTCATGTTACCTGCTATAGTGACTTGTGACGATATTACCTGCTATAGTGACTTGTGACGATGTTACCTGCTATAGTGACTTGTGAGGATGTCACCTGCCATAGTGACGTTTGAGAATGTTATCTGCTTTAGTGACTTGTGAGGACATGTTATCTGCTATAGTGACTTTTGACAATGTGTTACCTGCTATAGTGACTTGTGGGGGTCATGTTACCTGCTATAGTAAATTGTATGATGTTACCTGCTACAGTGACTAGTGAGGATGTTACCTGCTATAGTGACTTGTGAAGATGTTATCTGATTTAGTGACTTGTGAGGATGTTATCTGCTATAGAAACTTGTGGGGATGTTACCTGCTATAGTAACTTGTGAGAATGTTACCTGCTATAGTGACTTGTGGGGGGTCATGTTACTTGCCATAGCAACTTGTGAGGATGTTATCTGCTATAGTGATGTGCGGGGGTCATGTTACCTGCTTTAGTGACTTGTGAGGATTTTACCTGCTATAGTGACTTGTGGGGGCCATGTTATCTGCTATAGCGACTTGTGAGGATGTCACCTGCTATAGTGACTTTTGAGAATGTTATCTGCTTTAGTGACTTGTGAGGACATGTTATCTGATATAGTGACTATTGAGGATGTGTTACATGCTATAGTGACTTGTGAGGTCATGTTACCTGCTATGGTGACTTGTGAGGATGTTACCTGCTATTGTGATTTGTGTGGATGTTATCTTTTATAGTCACTTTTGGGGATGTGTTACCTGCTATAGTGACGTGTGAGGTCATGTTACCTGCTATAGTGACTTGTGAGGATGTAACCTGCTATGGTGTTTTGTGAGGATTTTATCTATTATAGTGACTTTGGGGGATGTGTTACCCGCTATAGTGACTTATGGGGTCGTATTACCTGCTGTAGTGACTTGTGGGGTTGTTTTACCTGCTTTAGTGACTTGTGGGGTCGTTTTACCTGCTTTAGTGACTTGTGGGGTCGTGTCTGGTGTGGCCGGTCTCTTCTGCGCACAGTTGGGTCCATAGTAGGAGTCCCGGCAGCTGCAGAGGAAGCCCCCCACTCTGTTTGTACAGTTCCCACTGTGGAGGCACGGGTTGGGCTGACACTGGTCTTGACCTTCACCCCAAACACACAGAGGAGAAAACACTTCTTCAACACACTCCATCACACTCCTTTAACACACTCCATTACACTCCATCAACACTGAGATGGATAGATAGAGATATAGAGAGACAGTTAGAAAGATAGATAATCGTACCGTAGTAAGTGGTCCAGAATGAGATCTGAAAGAAGAAACAGGGTGTTCCTATGACATCACTAAAACAACATCCAGACTGATGACATCACAAAAGCATGTTCAAATGACAAGTCTTGCTATCCCCATTAGCCCTATATCATCAGTAGTAGCAGCATTAGCACCATTATTATCAGTAATAGCAGCATTAGCACCATTATCGGTAGTAGAATCAGTAGATTAGCAGTAGCAGCATTAGCATCTTCAGCAGTAGCATCATTAGCAGTAGCATCCTTAGAATCATAGCGGTGTGTGCATACGCCGTACAGTTTGCTGCGTGTCTTCGAAGAACTCCCGCGCCTCCTCATAGCTGCAGTTCTCCTCAATGCACTCCCTCTCCAGGTCTCCCTGCAGGAGCTCCTCGATGAAGAACGAGTTTGCTCTCCTTGGCCGCACGAACACGCTCCGTGCTAGTGCCGCCCGACGCACAACTATACGACACAACAGACACAAACACAGCTGGACGACATTATGAAACAAGTTAAACAGTCTTAGTCTTTAGATGAGTTAATCACTCTAGTCTTTAGATGAGTTAAACACTGGTCTTTAGATGAGTTAAACACTTTGGTCTTTAGATGAGTTAATCACTGGTCTTTAGATGAGTTAAACACTGGCCTTTAGATGATCTAAACACTTTAGTCTTTAGATGAGTTAAACACTCTGGTCTTTAAATGAGTTAAACACTCTGGTCTTTAGATGAGTTAAACACTCTAGTCTTTAGATGTGTTAAACACTCTAGTCTTTAGATTAAACACTTGAGTCTTGAGATGAGTTAAACACTAGTCTTTAGATTCAACACTCTGGTCTTTAGATGAGTTAAACATTCTAGTCTTTAGATTAAACACTTGAGTCTAGATGGGTTTAACATAAATCGAAGGAATATCTCTTACCTCCGTGGCTCCAGACCTGGAGAAAGCACAACGTTACACACACGAGCAACACACACTGTCCACTGCCTGGCTCCATGACTGTCACACACACACACACACACACACACCAAGAAAATCTCAACAATTATCACAAGCAGACAGACCGACAGGTAGACTGACAGACAGACAGACCGACATGCAGACAGACAGACAGACAGACAGGTAGACAGGCAGATAGACAGAAAGATAGACACGTAGACAGACAGGTCGCAAGACAGGCAGACAGATGGAAGGCTGTTTTTGAGAAAGTAAAGTTTGTTATCTTCTAGAGACAGCAAGATGTAACCTGTCTCTGGTCAACATGGAGGGACTTTAGCCTGGAAACACACACACACCAGCCATGTTGAACTCCGCTGTGTTGAAACAAGACCAAATATGGATTTCCACCGGTCTGTCCGTCTGCCTCTGTTTGCCTGTCTGTATGTCTCTGTATGTTTGTCTGTCTGTCTGTGTCTCTGTATGTCTCTGTCTGTCTGTCTGTCTGTCTGTCTGTCTGTCTGTCTGTCTGTCTGTCAGCCTGCCTCTCTGTAGGTCTGTCTTTGTCTCTGTCTGTCTGCCTGTCTGCCTCTCTGTTTGTCTGTCTCTGTCTGTCTGCCTCTCTGTATGTATGTCTGCCTCTCTGTGTGTCTGTCAGTCTGTTTCTGTCTGTCATATCTAACTTCTTTTGTGAAAGTTATTTCTCTGATTATTTTGATTTCATTTCCAGTAAATCAAATGTGAGGTTTGTGGGGGAACATTTATTCACACTGTTCAGATTCCACAAGAAAAAGACACACAACCACTTGTTGTCAACACGCACACACACCTGAAATCTTGTTGTTTTACCCAAGTGTGTGTCTAGCGTCTCCACCATACCGTACGGTATTGAGACTGAACACTGTCTACAGATCTCTAGATCTATAGAGTCTTATGGGGCTGGGGTCCGGGGGAGAGGGGGGACTGCTCGGTCTCTCCTGCCCATCTGAGGGGGCTGGTCCCTGGGCATCAGCAGCTTCATGCCCTCCTGGATCCAGCGGATGTACTTGGAGACCTGGGTGTAGATGCCGTACTTCCCAGTGCGGGCACACCCCTCCCCCCAGCTCACCACGCCCGTCACAAAGAAGGTGTCCCGGTACGGTGTGACATGGGGCCCCCCGCTGTCCCCGTAGCACGCGTCGCGCTTGCCGTCGCCATAGCCGGCGCAGAACATGTGGTTGGTGATGCGGTACTGGCTGGACTCCATGCAGGTGGCGCGGTCCACGAAGGGCATGTGGAGCCGCTGGAGCACCGTGGACGGCTGCTTGACCTCCCCCAGGCGGCCGAACCCGCTGACCACGCCCTGCGGCTGGCGCATCAGCACCTGGAGGGGGAGAGGAGGGGAGGAGGGGAGAAGATGAGAGAGAGGAGGAGAGAGAATGAGGAGGGGAGGAGGAGAGAGAGGAAGAGGAGGATGGGAGGAGCGGAGGAGGAGAATGGGTGGAGGAGAGAGAATGAGGAGGGGAGGAGGAGAGAGAGGAAGCAGAGGACGGGAGGAGAGGAGGAGATGAGAGGAGGGAGGGAGAAGAATGGAGAGGAGAATGGATGTTATAGGAGAATGGAGGGGATATAAGGATTTGAATGGTTTCCCTAGCGAGTTGGAGCGGTACCTTCTCAGCAAAGTCCCTCTGAGGGAGGCAGGCGGGGATGATAAACTGTGTGAAGCTGATGGGGTGGCTGAGCTTGATGAGGGCGATGTCGTTGTGGAATGTCCCGGGCTTGTAGCGCTTGTGGATCAGAACCCTCTCCACATTGTGGATGGACTCTCGTCCTTCCTTCACCTTGGTGTCAAACTCACCTAGCAACACACACATTTCTTCTTAACGAGAAAACACACACTATACAATATTGGGAAGCATGGTGGAAAACCACAGGGAATAGAACCCCTAACCCTGCAGTGTTAGTGCCTTGCTCTACCTACTGAGCTACACATGGAATAGAGCCCCTAATCCTGCAGTGTTAGTGCCTTGCTCTACCTACTGAGCTACACAGGGAATAGAACCCCTAACCCTGCAGTGTTAGTGCCTTGCTCTACCTACTGAGCTACACATGGAATAGAGCCCCTAATCCTGCAGTGTTAGTGCCTTGCTCTACCTACTGAGCTACACAGGGAATAGAACCCCTAACCCTGCAGTGTTGGACATACCGAGGATCACGTAGATGTATCGTGATTGGTTCATGCAGTGAGCAGCTGTCAGGATCAGGAAGTTGTTTAAGATGGTTCCTCCACAGAAGCCCCGATGTTCCTCGTTCAGGAGGAGAGCCTGAAAGACATCAACAAACTACCTCAACCACAACCAGTATGACCAGTATATACCAGTAGAACCAGTATACATCAGTATAAACCAGAACCATTATAAACCATTAGAACCAGTATAGACCAGTACAACCAGTATAAACCAGAACCATTAGAAACCAGTAGAACCAGTATAAGCCAGGGTACGTGCCGGTATAACCAGTAGAAACCAGTATTTCCAATACAACCAGTAGAAACTAGTGGAAACCAGTGTACCTGCCAGTATAACCAGTAGAGACCAGTATTACCAGTAGAAACCAGTTTACCTGTCGGTATGATCAGTATAAACTAGTAGAAACCAGTGTACCTGCCTGTATAACCAGTAGAAACCAGTGTACCTGCCAGTATAACCAGTATTTCCAGTATTACCAGTAGAAACCACTTTACCTGTTGGTATGATCAGTATAAACTAGTAGAAACTAGTGTACCTGCCAGGGGCATTCTCCGGGTGGGCAGTTTTCCCCGCCGACGACACGCACTTGCCCCCCGTCAGGCCCCTCCATCACCGCGTCCTCGAGGTAGTCCTCCGGTTGCCATGGAAACTCGCTGACAGGGTTGAGGAACTCTGGGACGTGTGGTGTGGGCTGTGTGGCGCTGGACCACAGGGAGCCGTTCCCTGAGGCGCTGGTGTTGTCCCCGCTAGGCGAGTTATAGATGAAGACGGAGCGTGTGTTCTTGTTGAACAAAGCACCACATTTATACGTCTCTGCAGAGGGAAGAAGCTCTTACTACAACTCTCCAGTCTTTTAGCAGACACTTCTATCCAAAGATACTTCAATATATATATATGTATGAATGTATTTCACCGTTGGAGTGGCAGGCCTTCCCGTCAGCTGACAGGAAGTAGCCATCAGTACAAGAACAGTGAACTTCTCCCTGGACCACGTGGCAGAAGTGCTCACATCCTCCGTTGTTATTCTCACACAGTTCCGGGATGGCTAGCACCGTAGCGTAGCATAGCATAGAACAGCATAGCGTAGCATAGATATAGAGTGGCATAGCATAGCATAGCGTAAAATAGCATGGCATACAATAGCATAGCATAGCATAGCACAGTGTAGAATAGCATGGCATACAATAGCATAGCATAGCATAGCACAGTGTAGAATAGCATGGCATAGAATAGCATAGAATAGCACAGACAAACAGTGTAATCAGACAGACAGGTGGATGTTGGTCAGACAGACAGGTGTAATCAGACAGGTGTAATCAGACAGACAGGTGGATGTTGGTCAGACAGACAGGTGTAATCAGACAGGTGTAATCAGACAGACAGGTGGATGTTGGTCAGACAGACAGGTGTAATCAGACAGGTGTAATCAGACAGACAGGTGGATGTTGGTCAGACAGACAGGTGTAATCAGACAGGTGTAATCAGACAGACAGGTGGATGTTGGTCAGACAGACAGGTGTAATCAGACAGGTGTAATCAGACAGACAGGTGTAGATATGCTACCTATTTCACAGTTGAAGCCCTGGAAGTTGGGCTGGCAGAAGCAGGAGTATGCTCCAATAGAGTCTTTACACACCCCATTGTTCACACACGGTCTGGACAGACAGGCATCCCCGTCTACACATGCACACGCAAACACACACACAGTTATACATGTATGAATACTTAGAATATTTAGTCAAACACATGCATTTGTTAATAAAGTGTCCCTTTTACTATGGTAATGTGAAGTCTTACCAACGTATTTGTTCCAAAATTCATTCTGAATACAGAGAGAGAGAGAGAGAGAGCGAGAGAGTTAGATCTGTGCAACCATAGTAAAAGGGATGTGTCACATCGGCGGTGGTGTTGTTGTTACCGTCCGCTCGACGTCCTCGAAGATCTCACGTGCTTCCTCCATGTTGCAGCGCTCCTCCATGCACTCTCGTTCCAGGTTGCCCTGACGGAACTCCTCAAACCCACTGTTGGCACGCCTCCGCCTTGCCAGCAGCCGTTTGGCTGCCTCCCCATCCAGAAACACTAGCAGAGACCAGGTATCACCTGTAGACCTGCTGGTAGCCAACGCACCTGTACTGGTAGCCAACGCACCTGTACTGGTAGTGTTAGCCAACACACCTGTAGGCCTACTGATAGCTAACATACCTGTACTGTTAGCTAACACACCTGTACTGTTAGTGTTAGCTAACACACCTGTACTGTTAGTGTTAGCTAACACACCTGTACTGTTAGTGTTAGCTAACACACCTGTACTGTTTGTGTCAGCTAACACACCTGTATTGTTTGTGTTAGCTAACACACCTGTACTGTTGCTAACACACCTGTACTGGTAGCTAACGTAACTGTGTTAGCTAACTCACCTGTACTGGTAGTGTTAGCTATGGTACCTGTACTGGTAGCTAACATACCTGTACTGTTAGCTAACATACCTGGACTGCAAGTGTTAGTGAACATACCGTTGGCGGTTGCCAGGGGCAACAGGAGCAGACAGAAGACGCCTTGGTTCAATCCGAACATGGCAGAACCTTCTGGAAGAGCAGAGCTTCTTTCACTAGAGAGAGACAACTGTTCTGGAGTGAGAGGGGCGGTCGAGGAGGCCACTGACCTAGAGAGAGAGAGCTGATGTGTGGTGTTTAGCAAAATTCCCAGAAGGCTGAGCAGTGATGCTGGACCGCTGAACCAATATTTACTGAGGAGGACTTTGAGTTCTGCTGCCCAATAGGGACAAACAGCTGTCCTACTTCCTGTCCACAGGGGATCACTTCCTGTCACCAAGCATGTGTGTGTGTGTATGTGTGTGTGTCACTCAAAACAAAGCTCTTTATTCAACAAACATTTTTATTGAGAGTTAAAATTCTCTTTTTCAATCTAGGTGGAAATAATCGATCCAGCAATCCTACTATGTTATAGCAGAACTACTGATCAAGCAGTCCTACTATGTTATAGCAGAACTACTGATCAAGCAGTCCTACTATGTTATAGCAGAACTACTGATCCAGCGGTCCTACTATGTTATAGCAGAACTACTGATCCAGCAGTCCTACTATGTTATAGCAGAACTACTGATCTACCAGTCCTACTATGTTATAGCAGAACTACTGATCCAGCAGTCCTACTATGTTATAGCAGAACCTCTGATCCAGCAGTCCTACTATGTTATAGCAGAACTACTGATCCAGCGGTCCTACTATGTTATAGCAGAACTACTGATCCAGCAGTCCTACTATGTTATAATAATAATAATAATAATAATAATAATAATAATGTTTTTAATAATGATTTTATTTAAAAAAGCGATTTTATTTAAAAAAGCGCCTTTCAGGTCACTCAAGGACACTGTACAAACAGAATACATTAAAATCACACAGTTAAAATATACAAACACAGGATAAAATAGACATAATAAAGAAGGATCAACATAATAAGATAAAATAAATAGGGCATAGGGTAGGTACTAGTACTAGGTAATAGAAAAAGTAGGTAAGTAAGTATTCAACAACAATTTGGTATAGGTTTAGTCACTAGGTTAGAGGTGGTTAGTGTGGAAAACAGTGCATCATGGGAATAATTATGGCCTTAATGTGTGTCTATCCGGGTCTGTTCAAACATGACCCATTCTCATTGGCTCCCTGTAGAATTGGGCGGGGCTTTCATGGTGTCTGCCACCCAATCCACATAGTGAGCCATGTTGGCGTACACCCATAATAACCTAGGAGGGAGCAGCACTGCCCCCAGGCCACCACGCCCAGCAGCATGTGGGTGGAGCCATACTTGGTGACCAATGGGCTGCCGTCGTTCCCCCTGCAGGAGGCCTGGCTGCCCTCCAAGTAGCCAGCACACAGCATGCTGCTGGACATGTTGAGTCCCGAGGCCCGGGAGCATGCATCTCTGGGGAGCAGGGGCACTGTCAGCCTGCAAAGGACCAGGGAGGAGGGCTGGGGTGTCTTGGGGTGTCTGGTGGTCAGCAGCTCCCACTGGGCTAGGTCTTTCTGGGGCAGGCAGAGCAGGCCCACATCGCCGTCCCCTGTCTCTGCAGAGTAGCGCTGGTGGCTGATCGCCATGGAGACCAGGATGCTCTGCTCCATGCCGTCATCCTGCTCCAGGTTGTATCCCCCTGGCAACCCAGATTAGCCAATTAGAGAGCAGAGTTCTACACACCACAGCAGCAAGCCCCGCCCACCCTGACAACAATGCTTGTTTACAAATTAAGAGATTATTAAAGGAGCTGTAGACAATATTTTGTACATTAATATAGCAGCGAACAACTATTGGCTATGTAAAGATATAGTGGAGTAATGGCGTCCTGACCAGAGAATGACGTCAAGTCAAGTCAATTTTATTTATATAGCACATTTCATACCAATGGCAACCCAAAGTGCTTTACACAGATAAAATAAAATGAAGTGCTTTACACAGTAAAATGAAGACAAGACAAAATATAAAATATATAAAATCCAATAAAATACATAAATAAAATGAATAAAATGTATTACATAAGGGAGAGTTTGAAAAAATGTTAGGTAACAATGTAGAATAGAAGAAATAGATGAAACGGATGAAGCAGAAAAATGATCTAAGAAAAGGCAACAGAAAATAGATGGGTCTTGATACTGGTTTTAAAGCTATCAATTGAGGATGCAGTTCTAATTGAGATGGGAAGCTGGTTCCACAGCTGAGTAGCATAAAAACTAAAGGCGGCTTCACCGCTTTTGGTTCTGACAGTTGGTTTTGATAAAAGCAGTTTGTCTTGGGATCTAAGAGGTCTAGAGGGGGTGTGATATTGGAGGAGGTCTACAAGATAAGTGGGCCCCCTCCCAGTTAGTGATTTAAAAACAAGCAGCAGTACTTTAAAATCTATTCTTTGACTGACAGGGAGCCAGTGTAAAGTTCTGAGTAAGGGTGTGATGTGGTCTGACCTCTTGGCTTTCATAAGGACCCTAGCAGCTGCATTCTGGATCAGCTGGAGCTGCCTGATATTTTTCTTGGGTAGGCCTGTAAGGAGACCATTACAGTAGTCAAGCTTGCTAGATATAAAGGCATGAATGAGCTTCTCCAGATCTGATTTTGTCATGAGACTTCTTAATTTTGAAATGTTTTTTAAATGATAGAAAGCTGATTTAGAAACTGACTTAATATGGTTGTTAAAAGTGAGGTCACTGTCAATTTGGACTCCAAGGTTTTTTACAGTGGTCTTAACCTGGAATCCCTTGTTAGAAAGTGATGTAGTTAGTTCAAGCCTACCCTTTTTGTTGCCAAATACAATCACTTCAGTTTTCTCCTTGTTAAGCAGGAGAAAATTCTGATACATCCATATGTTGACATCTGCAAGACATTGATATAGAGCTTGAAGTGGGTTTGAGTCATTGCGTGACAGAGATAAATACATTTGTGTGTCATCTGCATAACTATGGTATGAAATCTGGTACTTTCGAATAATCTGTCCAAGTGGAAGCATGTACAGATTAAAGAGTAGAGGACCCAAGATGGACCCTTGGGGGACACCACATGTTAGTGGAGTGGATGAAGAGGACCAGTTACCAATAGTCACAGTGAAACTCCTATCTTCAAGGTATGATTTAAGCCAGTCTAAAACTGTGCCTGATAGCCCAACCCAGTGTTCTAGTCTATGGAGAAGAACGGCATGGTCCACTGTGTCAAACGCTGCGCTAAGGTCCAGTAAGACTAGCACTGTGCTCTAGTCTGTGTTAAGACGAATATCATTTAAAACTTTAATAAGAGCCGTCTCTGTGCTATATGATCTAAAGCCAGATTGAAAAGGATCAAGGCAGTGATTAGTGGACAGAAATTCACTCAGTTGAATACAAATAATTTTTTCAATTATTTTTCCAATAAAGGGAAGATTGGAAATGGGTCTGTAGTTATTAAAAACGGAGGTGTCTAGACTTCTCTTCTTAAGAATGGGTTTCACAATGGCCATCTTCAAGGATTTAGGAAAGGATCCTGACTGCAGAGATGTGTTTATGATCAGGAGTAGATCAGATGATAGAAGATGAGACACAGTTTTTAGGAATTTGGTAGGGAGAGTATCTAGTAAACAGGTGGAGGAACTTAGATTATGTATGGTCTTAAGAAGAGTTTCAGAATCAATAGAGGAGAAGTCAGACATTGAGGTGGGTGGGCATTTTTGTGGGAGTTCCAGGTTAAGACTGATACATGTTTGAGAAGAAATGTTGGTACCTATTTTTTCTAGAAATGTTTTCAGTAAAGAAAGAGGCAAAGTCATTACATGCTTTTGTTGAATGCAGATCGAGGGGGAGTTGACATGGAGGAGATGTTAGCTTTTCAACAGTAGAGAATAGCACCCGAGAGTTGTTAAGGTTTTGATTGATTATATTTAAAAAGAAGGACTGTCTTGCCCTGCAGATTGCATCATTATATACACGGAGCATTCCTCTAAAAGTGTCAGTCTATCTGGAGTTTTGATTTCCGCCACTTCCTTTCAGACTTTCTACAATCCGTTTTAAAGGGACACTAAGTAGTTTTTTTAGTAATTTATTACCTCAAATCAACGTCTTCATTCATAAATAAGTCCCCATTGGTGTACAATTATCTCTGTCAACAATCTCACTTATCCTCCTGAGCGAAGAATCACTTATCAGAATTTACATAGGACGGGCAAGCTCTATGGAGGCTGCCATGTCCTTCCGGTCTATGAACTGCCGAGAGGGACAAAAAGCACTCCGTGGTACAGGTAAGGCTAAACGCGTTTTCACTCAGAGCCAGCGTGACTGTGGAACAGAGAAGGAGCTTAACGAGACGCGCTTGTCACTTAAAAACTGATATAAACATGAGAACATAATTCACTATCTTGCTCGAGGAGTAATTACTCATACATGCTCACACTAATGATTCAATGCAGTTTGAAGTTTGTTTGAAATAACGTACCCAGTGCTCGAAGTGGGCCGGTACGCACCGGTACGCAGTATCGGCACTTCTACATTTTACACTTTTTCTTGCGTACCGGCACTTGTCACAGGCTGCGGTCGTAGGTCCGCGGTGGGTTACGATCGCGCCCCCCCCCCCCCCCGTCGGTCGTAGGTCCGGGGTGGGTTAATATCTCCCCCCCCCCCCCGTCGGTCGTAGGTCCGGGGTGGGTTAATATCGCGAATAAGGGAGTACCGTACCGGCACTTATTTTTTTCCACTTCGAGCACTGAACGTACCTCATCATCCGAAACAAAACTTGATGAAGTGGTGTTTGAAGACATGTTGTTATCATGTTGTCATAGCTTCTTGAATCTTGACTAATACCGCTTGCCGTAGTTCGAAAACGCGAGGCACTAGAGAGCATAAATTCGTTTGAATGCAAAATACAATTTGACAACTAGATGGGGGAAAAAACTACTTAGTGTCCCTTTAAGGAATTTGACAGAGGGACTAGATAACCATGGTGTTCTGTTTTTATTCCTAAGTTTTTTAGGTTTTATAGGAGCAATGTTATCCATAAGATTTGTCATCCTTGAGTTGAAAGAATCAAACAGAGCATCTGCAGACCCAGTTGATTGTTCAGGAGAGCAAAAAGGTGACTGAATGGATGAAGATATGAGTGCCTGTTTAAAGAGAGTACTAGTCTGATCATTGATGATACGTTTCTTCACAGTAATACTACTATTTTGCGGTTGAGTAGCTATAGTCACTTCGAAGAATATGCAGAAATGATCTGAGAGGGCCAGATCCTTTACCTCCATTGAGACAGAGAGACCCTTGGTAATAACTAGGTCAAGAGTATGACCGAGGGAATGTGTGGGTTCTGTTACATGCTGAGTTAGAGTGAAAGTGTCAAGTAAGGTTGTAAAGTCCTTAGTATGACTATTCTCTGAGATATCAGCATGTATATTTAGATCACCACATACGTATAATGAGGCAGCCAAACTCAATACAGATAATGGATAATAAATCACTGAGTTCCTCAAGAAAGAGTGTGAGTGACTGTTTAGGAGGTCTATATATGGTCAGTAGCAAAATCTGAGAGGAGCCCTTAATGATGGTACATAGGTACTCAAATGATGAGAAATCGCCAAATGATGACTGCTTACACTGAAAAGATGTTCTAAATAGGGTGGCAATGCCACCCCCTCTCTTGTTAGTTCTAGAGGCATGCATGAAGTCAAAGTTAGGGGGGGTTGCTTCAATAAGAGTAGAGTTGCTATTAGCTGGGTTTAGCCATGTTTCAGTTAGCAGCATGAAGTCAAGACAATCTGGAGATAAGATCATTGATTAAAAATGACTTGTTAGAGAGGGACCTTACATTTAGGAGGGCCATCTTGGCAGTTGACGTGAGTGGCATAGCGTGAGTGGCAGGGGGGTGAAGATGTTGTGATACAGGTCGAAGGTTTCTTTTGTTTGCCTTATGGGCGTAAGGCATGCAATTTTTCCTAGGCCTGATCAGTGTGGGAATTTGTGGTTCCAGGGGAAGACCAGATATGCCAGCAGGACCCTCAGGAGTTTCATAGAGTTCATGGACAGACAGTGTAAGAGCTGGTGGAGGGTCAAGCTGTGCAGGAAGTCAGAGACAGCCAAAGGCAATAAAGTTCAAAAAATTAAACGTTAATTGTCTGACTCCATTCCTATTTGGATGAAAAAGGTCATTATGAAATAAATAATTTCTAGCCCAGAAATAGTCAAAATGACTAATAAAATTAAAGCCAGCAGCTATGCAGAAATTGCGCAGCCACTGGTGAAAACCGTAAAGACGGCTAAAGTACTCAGACCCCCCTGAGAGAGATGGAATGGGGCCGAATAGAAAGCACCGTTTCCCAAGTGACTCAACTTTAAGACACAGTTCTACGGTTTCTTGGTCTAGTTTTGCAGAGGATCTGTCCATGACATCTTTTGTCCCAAAATGTATAATCACAATAGTGACAGTGGGGTGAAGTCCAATAAGTTTGGGGAGGAGAGAGATAAAATCAGCAACTTTACCACCATTAAGGCAATATGTTACACCAGCTGGAAGTTTGACTCCTCTAATTATAGAGTCTCCAAGAAGGAGAATTTGAGGAGCTGAGATGTCATTGTATGAGTGAACAGACAGATTTTGGGGGAGCTGGTGTGAGACGTGAGATGCTGACTCCGGGTCGCTAGGGGGCGATACAGACTTATCGGGAGATGTGACCACTGGGCCAGAGAGTTGAGAAGAGGACCCCAGGTGTATGACGTCATCAGTAGTCGCAGGTGATGCTGGATGGTTAGCGCGTGCGCTGACCGGCTCTCGCGGAGTCGATGGATCAACAGGTGAAACACGGCCAAAGTTTGGTGTACCGACCGGAGAAAGACATCGACGGCGCTTTCCACGCATCCCAGGTGGTGAGGGGATGTGCAGCATTTTCTGGTCCTTTGGAGGGGAGCAGCGCCTTGTTGCACAGCGGGCCTAGGTGGTCCGGCAGCCGACAATTTCACTTCGGGAACGGACCCATCTTCCCCAGGCAGCTTCTCCGGATTGCTGCCAGGCAGGCTCTCCGAGGTTGGTGGCGATACCCGTCCTTGACGTATCTCCACATCAGGTGGGACCCTGGGCTTCTGCTGTAACTCCGGGGTGAATTGTTCCTCTGTCGCCGGTGTCAGAGAGCATCTCAAGCGGCGCAAAGAAGTTCTCAAGGGGGATGGGGGAATCATCTTCTTCGGGAGCGAACAGGGGAAGTGAGCGCCTCCAGCCGCTCTTACCCATCACAGACTTCCAGGTAGAGAGTGGACCGCCTAGTGATGCATGACCGGACGGGACATGCACAGCCGGATCCACGATGCTGGTCACAGCAGCCGGGCGGAGGGCATCCAGCCTAGACAGCAGCAGGGACCGTCGCCGAAGGACATCGCCCAGGAGGACCTCGATGGAGTGGAGTTCCGATCTCAGTCTGGAGAGACGTCACACTCCCTCTATGCGTGTTGTAATCCCAGCTTCTCTTTTCTTTGTTTTGGGAGCCGGGCCAGCAGCGCGTCCATGATGGTGCCGTGCATGAGAGTTCATGTTAGTCCCTCCCTGTGAAACCGCTGCCCCTCCCCGCGTTTAAATAGAGAGTGACATCACGCAGCGTTGTAAATAGCGTGTGGCAGCACTAGTACAGTACTGTACTAGTGGCTAAATATCATCTACATCTCCTTTAAAGATGGAAATGATTACTAATAGAAAAGAGTATTTAATGATTCATTATTAATGTTCCATTGAGATATAGATAATAGATTAATTATAATGGGTTACCTGCCACCACAGTGAGGCTGTTAGGGTGGTTTCCATGGATACAGTGGGCAGCAGTGATGACCCAATCTGGCTGGATAAGATGGAGGATAATAAATGGTGAACAGGTGAGGTCAGGTGAGGTTAGGTCAGGTGAGGTGAACAGGTGAGCTCAGGTGAGGTGAATAGGTGAGGTCAGGTGAGGTGAACAAGTCAGGTCAGGTTAGGTGAGGTTACAGGTTAGGACGGGTAAGGTTACAGGTGAGGTCAGGTAAGCACAGGGGAGGTAAGGGTTACCTGCCAGGGACATTCTCCTCTGGGACAGTGATTACTTCCCACTAGGCGGGTCTGAACCGGTCTGGTCTGGTTCTGACCCGGGAGGACACCACAGGGATACTCCACTAGCACACACAGTATAGGAGTACAGTATCAGTACTATAGTATTATATAACACACAGTATAGTAGTACAGTATCAGTACTATAGTATCAGTACTACTAATATAACAGTACTACAGTACAGTACAATAGTATCAGTACTACTTATATGACACAATACAGTATCAGTAGTACTTATATAGCAGTACTTGTACACAGTACAGTACTATAATATCAGCACTACTAGTACAGTATCAATAATATCGTATCAGTAGTACTTATATAACACATTACAGTATCAGCACTATCGTATCAGTTCACGTTAGGCTGCAGACATTGGGGATTGAACCCAATACATTTTGTCTGGAAGTGGAACACCCTAATGGCTACTACAACTAGTATAATACCTAGTTCAATAATAGTAATCATACTATTATCTAATGCTACTACTGCTAGCATCACCACCGTTTAGATACAGACACTTTAGAGAGTCCTCGAACACTACGGGAACCACCAGGAGAACCAGGAATACCAGGAGAACCAGGAAACCCAGGAGAACCAGCTATACCAAGAGAACCAAGGGACCCAGAAAACCCAGAAGACCCAGGAAACTCAGGAGAACCAGGAGAACAAGTGTTCATCACACATGTTCATTCAAGTTTCAATGGATTACTATTTCATTGAGTTTGGCCCCAAGTACATAAAGGCATTGTTGATTACTGCAATATTGGTAAATACATGTTTTTTTGAGTCATGAATAATGACACGTGTGTCTTGTAGGGCTGTAACGATACACCAACTCACAAATTGGTTTGTATCACAATTTTTGACCCACGGTTCGATACATCCCACGATTTTTTTTAAATTTAAAAAACATTTTATTTAAACAACATTTACTTATATAACAATTAACTTAATGTAACATTTAATAACAAATAATTTGGAACACTGAACAGATTTGAACTGAAAGAATAATATTAAAGTTAGCAAAAATAAATGACGTTCAGTGGTGTGTGGGCATCCGTCCTATTGGTCAGTTATTACTCCTGTATCAGAGCTATAGAGTAAACAACTCTATAAACAACTCTATGTTTACTCTATGGCTGTGTTTCAATAGTGGGTTGAGTTTCCCTCGCTCACTCACCCTCAGCCCTTGGTAATATGTCACACGGAGGCCACTTGGAGAGCCGAGGGGAAGTGGGCGGGGGAGGAGGAAAAAGGATAAATGAAACGCACCTGCCCTCGCCCGGTAACAGCCTTGACAATCATGGATCGGCCACACGTTGTTGGAGTAGCGCTCTATTGCCTATTCCAAATAACGCGTAATATACGGAGACTCATATCTTTGAGACGAAGACGTCTTCTGCGCTTGATAGCAATACGACAGCACCTGGTCATTTCAGAATTATTAGTTTTGTTTTATATTTTATTCAGACAATTCTTTTTTTTTTTTTAACCTTATTTGCTCACAGTTTTGTCTTTATCTGTTTTATATGAGTGAATTTGTTTTGCCAATTGTGCTGTTTCTATACAAATTTATACTAATTGCCTTGTATTTATTTTTTAGGTTTTCCCATTTTTTGGCCACCTGTGTTCCTGTCAGCCTTCCCTGCAGACCCATCCTCTGTACAATTGTCCTGTTTGACAATAAAATAATTATGTTATGCACACAAAATACATTAAAAACATTATATAGTCTCCCGCAAATAAAATTAGCACCACAACAAAGAAGCAAGTCTCTAGAATCAGAAGTAATAAGCTGAGCTGCCAACTCTCACGGATTGAGTGCGAGTCTCACGTCACACATGCCTTTTCTCATTCTAATTTTCCCCTCTTTGCGAATTTTATACGGAATCGTCTCGTAGACTATTAAGAAAGTAAAGATGCACTTTTTACAAAGTCAAAAGTTCGCGGAATCTCAGGCCAACCTGACGTCAAAAGTTGGCTTCCCTGAATAAGTAACAGAAATACATTCATATGCAATGACACAGTAGGTTACAAACAAACTCACTCCCAGGCCAGCTTTGAGGCACTTTGAGCTCTTCCCGATAAATAAACATTCATAGCTCATTCTGAGCTTAATGAGGAGCTCTGTCTCCTCATCAGACCCTGTAACACTATGGAAACAATCCCTAAACCACACAGAATGCACAGCAAAAGATGTAACATCAGATAGATAGGCTATTTAGACACACTATTTTTAGTTTCTTTTTCTTTTTTATTTGTGACAAATAGTAGCCTATAATAGCAGTATATGCTTACACTTGTAAATTGTTGGCTCTGTCATTACGCATCAACAACGTGTAGTCTAATTGCATAATTACCCTGGCCGATCCGTGCTGGCTCCTTTAATTCATTTTCTTCTTCTTTGGTGGTAAACAAACAGCAGACAACGGTGTTTGGGGCTCATTACTGCCACCGCATGGAGGTATTTTTCATGCACCACTGCAGTGCATTGTGGGTGATATACAGCTCTGGAGTGACCGTCGATGTTGACTCGATCTCTCAGCCCTCAAGGGTCGATCTCACCAAGGCCACTTCAGCTTTTTAGAGAAATGGAATAGCCCTTATGATGGCGATGGGGATTCCCCCGAGGGCAAGGGCTGAGGGCAAGTGAGCGAGGGGGGTGCAACCCACTATTGAAATGCAGCCTATAGCTCTGATTCCTGCACCGGGAGGACCTATCAGCCGGAAGTACTGTCCTTACTGTACTATTGTTTATGTTGTAATGTCATAATATTGTTGACAATAAAGTTTGTTAAAAAAACAACAACAACTATTATTGTCCCACACCACAATGTATGTCCCACAATGTGAACTCCAAACAATTCATGTTTGTTCAATTCATGGACAAACAAAGCAGCTGGAAACACGTAAAAAAAAAACACTTGAAATAAAATGTAGCCTATATTTATATTTAACAACAATATAACACCAATCTCCCTATAATATGAACAAAATATGTTCAGGTTATACTTTCTCTCTTGAAAAACGGGCAAAACGCTAACCCTAACCCGGAAAATGAATCAAAAAAACTACAAACGTTCGGAAAATGCAATACAATGAAGTGTGTGGCGCCATGTTTTTTGTAGTTCTAAAATGTTTAGTTAAAGTTTTCCCTATTATGTGAAAATGTGTCAAGGAACTTCGCAAGTGTATTATATGTTTTAGGGACTGGGGATGTTGTGCTGTTGAGCACATTTATTTGGTCAGATTTCATTTTTACTATTGTTAATTGGGTGAAATCTGGTTTTGACCCTACCCAGTAGCGCCCTCTGATGGTTTGGCAAAGGCCACGAAGGCCATGATAGAAGAAGTCAAGAGCTTTCCAAAAATGTTTTCCCCATGTTTGTATCACATTGTGTTGCTTTTCCGTAAGCCTTTAAAAGAGCCTTAGGTTCAAGGTTCAAAGGGCATTCCTGAGGAGCAGGAACCACCCAGAATGTTCACAGTGGCATATCTGTACTCTGCAGATCAAGACCTTTCCAACGATGTCTTCATTGTCATCCTACGACAAAGTTTCATTTTTATCTTGCTCACTGCCAAGGCACTTACTGATGTGTACTTTCTCACAGCCTATATAGAGCCAAGATGGATAAAATCACTAAAACATATTTTAAGGGATATTTAGTGGCAAAACGTGTTCAACATATTGATGGTGACCTTATCCTTAGTCATGCTTTTCAATTTGGAGCAGTTTAGACCCCATTTACCCCTTAAACTACTTAATGTTTCATATAAATATTTCCATATTACTTAATATGACCATTTATAGCCATTGTGTTCCCTTCCCCAGGGCTGACAGGATTGCCCTGGATGAACCAATAGTATATAATATGGTAATGCGAATGTATGTCTGTGTGCAGTTACATTTTTACACACAGTTATTTTTAATTGACCAAGATATGAGCTTTTGAAAGAAAGTAGGCCTGTGCCATAGTAACATGCAAGGGGCATTAGAACTACAAAAAACATGGCGAAAAAACATGGCGCCGCACACTTAAGTGTATTGCATTTTCCGAACGTTTGTAGTTTTTTTGATTCATTTTCCGGGTTAGGGTTAGGGTTAGTGTTTTGCCCGTTTTTCAAGAGAGAAAGTATAACCTGAACATATTTTGTTCATATTATAGGGAGATTGGTGTTGTAAAAATATAAATATAGGCTACATTTTATTTCAAGTGTTTTTTAGACGTGTTTCCAGCTGCTTTGTTTGTCCATGAATTGGACAAACAAAGCATTATGAATTATTTGGAGTTCACATTGTGGGACATACATTGTGGTGTGGGACAATAATAGTTGTTGTTGTTGTTTTTTTAACAAACTTTATTGTCAACATTATTATTACATTACAACATAAACAATAGTACAGTCATGACAGTAGTACTTCCGGCTGATAGGTCCTCCCAATGGGACAGAGTTGTTTACTCTATAGCTCTGATACAGGAGTAATGGTGCGTTCTATTTGTCCACCCGACTCGATCTGCGAGTCGGATTTCCGAGTTACGAACCAGAAGTTGCAAATAGAACGCCCCCGAGGTCGTATATATTATATTATCATCAAAATATGAGGGAAAGCTTTTTGAGAGAATGCAAGCAAGAAGAACAGATGCTATATGCTTAACTTTGTGTTAGTTTCACGTGATTTCTTCAAAGTCACGAGGGGGGAATATGTAGTGTATTTTCTGATATACATTTACAGGTTATTCTACTTCTTTCTTTTATTCATTGTATTACACTCATTCTTTATATGTAGAATACTGATGTGTCATGGGAGAACATTCCTGTGTCTCCTAGTAAGCTATTAGGGCCTGATGACCCCAGGCTGCTGAAACAACAAGATGCCCTGAAGACCTCAGAAAGTGTTTCTGTATGTGGTTTACGATAGGAAGTTGTTGTGTTGTAAAGTTAAACAGTCTAGGTGTTCTGGTTAAGCTTGCTGGACTGTCACGCATGGTATGGCTTAGAGAGGCCTATAAGATGTGTGTGCATTAGAGAGGATGCAGAGTTTCGGACCCCATTGGGGGATTCGGACTCAGATTCGGAGAAGATTCGGCCACCATTCAGATGCATAGAATGTCATCCCGCTTGTGTTCTCTGTTAAATAAAAAGTTATTTACTCAGACACTTTTGGGAGCGGACCTCCATCATTTCATCATCCACAAACCAGTAGTCTGGCAGCCGAGAAGGATATACTACAAAAATAAACTTTCGTTCTAAACTATCTAGAACACTGTCCACAGCTAGATCGAAAGAGAGCTTCGCTTCTGCTGCAGCCATGTTGGATCCGTACGAACGAACTACAAGCTCCGTCTGTCGAATAGTACGCGTCATCGTCTTTCCGTCCCTCCTCGTTCTATGATTGGATATCAAAGCCTAGCAAATTCTTGCGTGAGGAACCGGTCATAGCCACCAGGCTGTCTGGCAGTTCGAAATTTCGAGCGCGCAAGGCAGCATGGGTATACCCAGGCTAGCGTTGCAGTAGATTATTCATTCTTTCTCAAATTTTCGCTAATTGTCGGCAACGTTGTCATCAAAAACTAGTGTATCGATACGACGGAGTCCTAGAGCCATTATCAGACACTTCTGACACCATGTGGAGTGTCTAAGAACTTCACGTGCAGCTCGTATGAGTGTAGACACTAGACTGCTTTATTCACGTTACCCGCTTCCACATACAGGGGTCGCCACTTAGTGACGTCAACCTCGACACTGATAGTTAAAGTGATAGTGCCACAACTCTACAACCGACATGTTATAATCATAACATTGTGAAATACTGACATGTTATAAAGCATAACATTATGAAGTACATGTTATGAATCATAACCGTGAATATCCACTATACGCGAATGATCGCGCGCGATTTGCCGCCTCCATTCACTTTCTATGGGACGCGAGCAATTCGCTGCGCAAAGCACGCTGGGATTGCTTGCGGCGCGGAGCCAGCTGCGGTGCTGCCTGATCGGCTTCTAAATTTGCATAAAGTTGGGAGATTTCAACTTTATGCAAATACGAGCGGCGCGAATCCACGCGGTCACCACTCAGCAAACAGGACGTGGGCGTGGGCCGTGACGTTGACCCTTCTGATTCATTACCACAATGCGGGCGGGAGCTAATTGATCCACTAGTCAACACGCCCCCAGCGACTGAGTTTTCAAGGCGGCGCGATGTCACGCGGATAATTCGCGTATAGTGGATATTCACGGTAACATTATGAAGTACATGTTATAATCATACCATTGTGAACTACATGTTATAAATCATAACATTATGAAGTACATTATCAATCATAACATTATGAAGTACATGTTATCAATCAGAATATTATGACTGACTGTCTTCTCGTTTTCAAAGGCCTCGTGTGCCTCATAGTCACAGATCTCCTCCATGCATTCCCTCTCGATGTTCCCCTTCTTCAACTCCTCCAGGAATCCTGAGAACCTGGTGGGTTCCAGACCGCACCACAAACAATGGAGAACACAGTTACACACTACATAGCAATATACACACACTACTACACACTACACCAACACAGTTACACACTACATAGCAATATACACACCATTACTACACACTACAACAACACAGTTACACATAACACAGCAATATACACAACACTACCACACGATACAACGACACAGTTACACACAACATAGCAATATACACACCACTACTACACACTACAACAACACACAGTGACACACACTACATAGCAATATACACACCACTACACACTACAACAACACACAGTTACACACTACATAGCAATATACACACCACTACACCAACACACAGTTACACACACTACATAGCAATATACACACCAGTATTACACACACACTACACCAACACAGTTACACACTACATAGCAATATACACACCACTAAACACAGTTACACACTACATAGCAATATACACACCACTAAACACAGTTACACACTACATAGCAATATACACACCACTACTACACACTACAACAACACAGTTACACATAACAATATACACAACACTACCACGCAATACAACGAAACACATTTACACACTACATAGCAATATACACACCACTACACACTACAACAACACACAGTTACACACTACATAGCAATATACACACCACTACTACACACTACACCAATGCAATATACACACCACTACACACTACAACAACATACAGTTACACACTACATAGCAATACACACACCAGTACTACACACTACACCAACATAGTTACACACTACATAGCAATATACACACCACTACTACACACTACAAAAACACAGTTACACACTACAATATACACACCACTACTACAACAACACACCGTTACACACTACATAGCAATATACACACCACTACACAAACACATACTACACACTACATAGCAATAAACAAATCACGACTACACAAACTACACACTAAATAGTAATATACACACCACTACACAGTACAGTTAGAGTTCACTAGTTAGAGAGAGTGTCAGACCTGGAATAGGAATGAGGACTCAGATGCAGAGCAGTTACAAATGGAGGCAGGCTTTATTGTAATCTTGGATTTTAGGTTCCAGGTAGAAAGAAAACTAAGGGAACAGAAAATCACTCCTTAGGAGGCAGAAATAACTAACTAGAACTAAACTACACTAGCAATATAGCTATGAAAATTACAAACAAAAAGGGCACTCCAACGGAGGTGAGCAAAGGCTATAAACTTGACTACACTAAAACAGAGCTATGAAAAATTACAACCAAAATTCACTCCAAAGGAGGCAAGCAAGGCTACAAACTGAAAACTCCCAAATAACGGGGCTAAGAAAATTATCAACAAAAAAGCACTCCAACGGAGGCAAGATAAAGGCTGCAAACAAAACGGGCTGCTACGCTGAGCTATTAAATATACAAACAAAATGTCACTCTTCAAAGAGGCAAAGAAACAAGGATTACAAACGTGGGGATCAAGGCTTGGTTCGTGGACTAGGACAACGGGCTGGAGGTGTGCGTCGGGACTGAACACTCAAGCACAAGACAAAGGGAGACATGGACAATAAAACACATGAGGTTAATGGGGAACAGGTGGACACGATCAGGAATCAGGGGAGACAATCAGACCGGTGACACATGAGGAAGGGCAAGTGACCTGAAACGAGAGGAGAGTTACTTTCAAAATAAAACAGGAAGTCATGAGACAAAAACCCAGAACAAGACAACCTCACCAGAGTGTGACATAGAGTTCACTAGTTAGAGAGTTAGAGTTCACTAGTTAGAGAGTCAGATATCACTAGTTAGAGTTAGAGTTCACTAGTTAGACAAAAACCCAGAACAAGACAACCTCACCACAGTGTGACAAAGAGTTCACTAGTTAGAGAGTTAAAGTTCACTAGTTAGAGAGTTAGAGTTCATTAGTTAGTTAGAATTCACTAGTTAAAGTTAGAGTTCACTAGTTAGAGATCACTAGTTAGAGTTAGAGTTCACTAGTTAGAGAGTTAGAGTTCACTAGTTAGTTAGAGTTCACTAGTTAGAGTTAGAGTTCACTAGTTAGAGCAGGGGTGTCAAATGTACGGCCCACGGGCCAGAACCGGCCCACCAAAGGGTCCAATCCGGCCCACTGGATGACTTTGCAAAGTGTGAAAATTGCAGAAAATCATTCATTTTGATTTTTAAATGGTTTGTAAGGCAGGTGATAACTCAACCTCTTCCTCAATAGCTTCCACTTTAGTTGGTGTGGTGATACCAGCATGACTACACAGGACTGGAAATGTATGGAAGATTTAAATCATTTCTAGATCTCGACAAGTTGTTCAAATCATAAAGAAGTAAAATACAATATTGTTGTTCGAATCCAAAATTGTGACTAAGTTTTGTGCCTTTGTAGAGCCACTGTGATCTGTAAATTGTAATGCACATGTATTGACAGTAGACTGATTGAATGTGGAAAAACTATGTGACACTCTATTGACACTAAAATAAATGGATATGAATAACCTATAAATAACAACACCTCTGAATTTTTCAAGTTTTACTGGTCCGGCCCACTTGAGATCAAATTGGGCTGTATGTGGCCCGAGAACTACAATGAGTTTGACACCCCTGAGTTAGAGAGTTAGAGTTGACTAGTTAGAGAGTCAGAGATCACTAGTTAGAGTTAGAGTTCACTAGGTAGAGTTAAAGTTCACTAGTTAGAGTTAACGATTTAGAGTTCACTAGTTAGAGTTAGAGTTTACTAGTTAGAGTTAACTATTTAGAGTTCACTAGTTAGAGAGTTAACTAGTTAGAGAGTTATGGTTATGGTAGTGGAGGTCTTACCAGCAGACGAGGCCAAGCTGATCAGAACAGAGAGCAGACACATGGCTCTGAACATCATGAAGGATCGCTCTGGATCTTTACAGTAGAACTAAGTACTACAGACTAGAGTGTACTAATACAGAAAGTAGTACTACAGATTAGAGTACTAATACAGAAAGTAGTACTACAGACTACTAGAGACTATGAATACAGTATGTAATACTACAGAGAGTACCAGTAGAGTGAGGGGGATTGTTTGAGAAGAGCTCTCTGACCAGTGGATCAATATCTAAATCAATATCTGAGGTCACACCTCCTACATGATACACAAACAAAATCTATGGCATGTACACACACACACACATAGGAAAATGTTTTGACATAGTATAACAGGTATTGTTTAGTTTTTAATATTTTATTTATTTCCGCAGGTGATCAGGACAGAACATGATTACAGTTATTGAGCAGGAATTGATGAGACGTTAGGACAGGAAGTGATCAGACATTAGGACAGGAAGTGATGACACATTAGAACAGGAAGTGATGACACATTAGAACAGGAAGTGATGAAACTTAGGAAAGGAAGTGCTCAGCGGTCGGTACAGGAAGTGAGGTGTGATTTGCCCGCCGGTCCACTTCCTGTGTGCGGTTGTGGACCCAGTCCAGGTAGTTGGACACGCGGGTGTAGATGCCATAGTCCCCGGGCCGGGCACAGCCCCGCCCCCAGCTGACGATGCCCAATAGGAAGACGGTGTGGCGGTAGTGTGTGACCAGTGGGCCCCCGCTGTCCCCCTTGCAGGAGTCCTGGGTTCCGTCCAGATACCCGGCGCAGAACATATTGGCCGTCAGCACCACCCCGCTCTGCTGCTCACAGTCCAGGGTGCGGATCCGCGGGACCTCGGCCCGCCGCAGCAGACGAGACGTGGGGCCGTTCTCCCCGCGGCGCCCCCACCCGCTCACCGTGTGGGTGCTGACCGCCCACAGCTGGTGCTCGGCCAGCCGGCGGGTGGGCAGGCAGACGGGCACAGCGTAGCGGGAGTAGAGGATGGGCGTGGCCAGCAGGAGCAGCGCTATGTCGCTGTCGGCCGTGCGAGACACGTAGCGCTCGTGCATCAGGATCTGAGACACCTGAAGCACCTGCTCTGTTCCCTCCGACACCTCAATGTCGTGCTCACCTGGAGACACACAGACCGGTAGGTCAAACAGGTAGACAGACAGGTAGACAGATAGGGAGTTAGACATGTACACAGACAGGTAGAGAGACATGTACACAGACATGTAGAGACAGGTAGACACAGACAGGTAGACACAGACAGGTAGACAGAAAGGTAGACACAGACAGTTAGACAGAAATGTACAGACAGATAGACAGACAGCTAGAGAGAAAGGTACACATACAGGTAGACAGACATGTAGAGAGACAGGTTACCTGCCACCACCTGCAGATTCTGGGCCTCAATGTCTTCAAGACATGAGGCAGAGAGAAAGATAGAGAGACAGGTAGACAGACAGGTAGATGTAGAGACAGGTAGACAGACAGGTAGATGTAGAGACAGGTAGACAGACAGGTAGATGTAGAGACAGGTAGACAGACAAGAAGACAGACAGGTAGAGAGACAGGTAGAGACAGATAGACAGCTAGAGAGAAAGGTAGACACAGACAGGTAGACATACATGTAGAGAGACAGACAGGTTACCTGCCACCACCTGCAGGTTCTGGGCCTGGATGTCTTCAAGGCAGTGAGACGCCGTCAACACCCAGCGAGGCTTGAAGATGATCCCCCCGCAAAACCCCTTCCCCCTCGTCTTCAGCAGGACCTGAAAACCATAGCATGGACATAACACATAACCTCCTGTTAGAGATAACAGAACACATAACCTCCTGTTAGACTAACTAGAGATAACAGAACACATAACTTCCTGTTAGGTTAGACTAACGGGAGATAACATAGAACACATACCTTCCTGTTAGACTAACTAGAGATAACAGAACACATAACTTCCTGTTATACTAACGGGAGATAACATAGAACACATACCTTCCTGTTAGACTAACTAGAGATAACATAGAACACATAACTTCCTGTTAGACTAACTAGAGATAACAGAACACATAACTTCCTGTTATACTAACGGGAGATAACATAGAACACATACCTTCCTGTTAGACTAACTAGAGATAACATAGAACACATAACTTCCTGTTAGACTAACAAGAGATAACAGAACAAGCCATGGTCAGGGGGTCCGCAAAATAATTTCTTTAAATCATTGATTTGCTATGAAAAAAAAAAGATTTTCGCCGACCTGTGCATTACAACACATGCATTATGTCCATTACCTCCACGTTGTTCATGTTTTGGCTAAGTTATTATTGTGACACATCACGTCAATCTGTCATCACGTCAGGTGTCACTTCACTGAAGGCGCAAACAACTGCTGGTCTGCTTAGCTTATTAGCCAGCTAGCCAACGTTAACTGCGAGCATGGAGAAAAACATGAGTCAGTCCACACCGTCAGCTGATGCTAAGCCCAAACCAGCTAAATTGAGAAAATATGACGACAGTTATATCGAGTTTGGTTTTATTGAGAAAAGCGACAGGAGACCAAAATGTGTTTTCAGGTGCTAGCAAACAAAGCTATGAAGCCAGCCAAGCTAAAGCGACATCTGATTACAAACCCCCCAGAATGTGAGGGCAAAACAAAAGTTTTTTCCGCCGAAAGAGTGAGGAATACTCCTGCCAGAAAACACGCATGGTGAAGCTGACAACAACTTCAGAGAAAGCACAGAAGGCTTCTTATTTGGTAGCTCAACAGATTGCTAAATGTAAGAAGCCACACACAATTGGAGAAGAACTCATACTTCCAGCAGTGGTTGAAATGTGTGAAATTATGCTTGGGAAAGAGGCAGCTAATAAACTGAAAGCTGTACCTCTCTCAAATGACTCCGTGAGGAGGAGAATTGAAGATCTCTCAGATGACATTGAGTCACAGCTGCTGGTTAAATTGCATTCTTGTGAACAATTTTCTATTCAGTTGGACGAATCAACAGACATAGCCAGCATGGCTCAGTTGATTGGTTTGGTTTGCTATCCATGGGAAGGCAAGATTTTGGAGGACTTTCTATTTTGCAAGGAGGTGCCTGGCAGAACAACGGGTGAGGAAATATTCAAACTCCTGGATGCTTTCATGACTGAAGCGGGACTGAGGTGGGAAAAGTGTGTGGCCGTTTGTACGGATGGTGCGGCGGCGATGACCGAATGAAAAAGTGGGGTTATTGCACGGATAAAGGCTGTCAATCCAAAGGTAGTGGCTCCACTCTGTATGCTGCATCGGCAGGCGCTTGCATCCAAAGGCATGGAACCAGAACTTCACTCTGTTTTGAACAAAGTTGTGACAGCAGTTAATTTTGTGAGTCAAGGGCACTGCATTTCACTGCATCGCGTTTGTTTGGACAACTTTTTAGGGAGATGGATGCCGGGCATGACGCATGCCCGGCATCAATGTAATTATTTAGTATGATATGTTCTGTAACACTGTTATGATAACTTATGTTATGATTTGCTCAGAGCTTCCATCCAATAATTTGAATAAGGAGCAAGAAGTTCATTATTTTAAAGTTGAAGCACTTACTGAAAGTCAGCTACTGGTTCATTTTCTAAAATCCTTTAAAATTAATAACTTGAAAAGTATAATGCTGTGTCAAGTTGAGTCCACATGCAATTTGAATACAATGGCAATCTGTTTTAAAAGGATATAAGTGGTATTAACATTATTCAAATTGAAATGTGTTTCTGTTTGTCACTATGAAACAGGTCTGAAGTATTTAGGTTGAAAAGTGTTAGAATACAAACAGTTCCAATGGCATCTAAGAGTACAAATGATATTAAACATATGCGTAATCTGTGTTACGAATATGAGGGGGACCTTGGAAAATGTTCTCCCCTTTAAGGGGTCCCGGGCCTCAAAAAGTTTGAACCCCTGACATAGAACACATAACTTCCTGTTAGACTAACTAGAGATAACAGAACACATAACTTCCTGTTAGATTAACTGGAGATAACATAGAACACATAACTTCTTGTTAGACTAAAGATAGATAACATAGAACACATAAGTTCCTGTTAGACTAACTAGAGATAACAACACATAACTTCCTGTTAGGCTAACTAGAGATAACATAGAACACATAACTTCCTGTTAAACTAACTGGAGATAACATAGAACACATAACTTCCTGTTAGACTAACTAGAGATGACATAGATCACCACGACTCTAGAACCAGAAACAGTTCATTCCATCGCGCATAAAGATGTAGTCGTCCACCAGTTGGTTTGCAGCAGCTGTGAATGAGGGGGTGGGGGGACTAGAGGGCCTGCTGTTCTTGACACATTGGTGATAAATGATAGGATATAGACCTAGGTAGGACTACGTATACGTAAGTAACTACAACACAGTGGCACAGTGGTACTCCAACACAGCTCAGGCTCCTTCCCCGCCAGAGACATTCCACAACCCTAGAACTAGTCTACGATGCCGAGGATCAGCAGGCCCAGGCCCCCGCTTTTGCCTGCCGCCCGGCTGACATTGCACCCGACCCCAATGCCAATCTCTGCAGTTGGTGGGCCCACAGGGCGGCGGCTCCATGTTGTTTCTTTGGGCTGTGCCCGGCCGAGCCTCATGGGTCAAGGCCACCAGACGCTCACCGGCGAGCTCCCCTCCCAGGTCTGGCTCCAGGAGGGAGCCCCGGTTTCCCTATTCCGGGCGAGGTACCACAGTGCCTTCGTTTCTGCTTCATTAGGGTCCTTTGAACTGCTGTTTGTTTGGTCCCTCCCCTCCCTTGGGTCCACTCTGCCTTGGGAGACCCTACCAGGGGCTATTGCCCCTGACAACACAGCTCCCAGGATCACAGGGACACACAAACCCCTCCACCGTGGTAAGGTGGCGATTCTTCAGGGCTATAAGATGAAATGACTTAACACACTAACCCTAACCCTACACTTACACAACTTGGCTAGTTGTCCTTTATTACTGAATTCTTCATGAGCTGTGTTCACCGAAGACACTGGGGAGAGCAGTTTTTGGCCAGATTCATCGATGACTTTCTTTTCTTTACGATCCGTTACATCGACGAGCTATGAAAGGAAATCCCATTCATTCATACAGTTGTACGAAAAGGAATGGAACAAAATGAACTTCTGGTCTCACTTTACACTTATATAAGAGCAGAGACGGCCGGCCAGGTGAGCATGCACTGCAGAGAGCTGATTCATTGGAAATGGAGAAAGCAAAGTCGCCATTGTTCATCATCATTAAAAAAAACATTTGCAATGATTGCAAAACTTTTAAAGGGGTTTTCACCCTTATTGTTGGCTTTAAGTATCATTTATTTGTACATCTTGTGCACAGGCAGGGACATTGACAGCTCCTTCTACCTGTTGGACTAACTATAGATACCATAGAAAACATGACCTCCTCCTATAGCAGTAAATACATTGTCTGTATTGCATAATAACAGAATACATTTTGTTCAAACACAATTTAGCTCAGAGGTCAGAGTTCAAATTAATCAAACAAAGTTGCTGTGTGTGTGTGTGTGTGTTTGCATGTGTGTGTGTGTACCTGCCAGGGACATTGTCCTTTGGGACATTCATTTCCTCCTACTATGCGTGCACGCCGATCCAGAGCTTTTGATTGGTTGAGCAGAACAGGAACTGTCCCACAGGCAAAAGGTTCTGGGGGTAATTTCCAGGTGACAGCGTTAATATGCTACATTATTATAGATAGTGCTAATATGCTACATTATCATTGATAGTGCTAATATGCTACATTATCATCGATAGTGCTAATATGCTACATTATCTTAGTGTTAATATGCTACATTATCAAAGATAGTGCAAATATGCTACATTATCATCGATAATGCTAATATGCTACATTATCATAGATAGCGGTAATATGCTACATTATCATCAATAGTGCTAATATGCTACATTATCATAGATAGCGGTAATATGCTATATTATCATACATAATGCTAATATGCTACATTATCATAGATAGTGCTTATATGCTTGTTACGTGCCCGGCAGGGGCAACATGCTTGTGGTGGTGTTTTCCTCCCCTCCTGCTTTTCTTTCTCTCCCTCCCCTGTCTGTTTTCTCTCCAGGTGCTAACGTGCTGATTGGTTTCCACCTGTGTGGTCTGGTCATACTGCTCATTGGTTTCCTTATCTTCAAGCTGGCCTATCAGCATTCAGGGACCACAATAAAAGCAGCATACCTTCAATGTAAAGCTGCCCCCGACTAAAGATTTTCTTAGTCGACTCGTAGTCGCCATTTTAAGCCGATAGTCGACTAATCGTTGCACTTTTAACGTAATTATTTCGATTTATTTTTTGGAGCATCAGAAAGTGGTGTGAGTTCCAGGGCAAGAGTGTTATAACAGAAACACTGTTAACCTTGTGCTACTTTACAGATAATACAATACCGTAATAATCAGCCTTTAAAATATAATTTTTACAAGCACACGCAAGAAGCGGGCCGCCTATTAACGGCATGGACCAAGCGGTTCTGAAGGTTGTCGGAACAACCAGGAAGGAGACATTGAACACTTTTAATAAACATATTTAACCGTATAACTGCACACAACTTTATTTAAAAGCAATCAAATGGAAAAAAGTGTGTGTTGGTATTTTGGTGTCCGGTGTGTGTGGATATGTGGCGCTCCTCCGGGGGAGCAGTTCATGTTAATAGCGGTGTCCGGGAGGGTTCACCTTCACGAGCGTAGTTATGTTTTTTAAAGTTAAAAACATGTATTAGATATTCAACAGATATTCACACTCCGAATTACAGTGATCAGACACGGGGAACTAAAGGCGCGATCACCGGTATGAGCACTGGCGTAACAACGTCATGATAGGCCCCGGTGCAAGTAATTTTTTTGGGCCCCGGCGGGGGGGGGGGGGGGCTACGCGATTGTTGACGGGGGGGGGGGGGGGGGGGGGGGTGCTACGCGATTGTTGACGGGGGGGGGGGGGGGTACTACGCGATTGTTGACGGGGGGGGGGGGGTCGGATTGGGTTTTTTTTTTTCCTTCCTTCATCATCAAATCAAACTTTATTTATATAGCGCTTTTCATGCATGAGCATGCAACCCAAAGTGCTCTTACACAAAAAACATAGAACAAACAATTTAAAATAAAGCCCCTCTCCCACCCTCCATACCTCACTCACACGCACACACACCCACACTCTTACTACTGTCAATCAAGACATGGCATGACACTGAGGATTGAGGAAGTACCATCTTTGGGGCCGTCCACACTGGGAGGGGTCGCAGGCTGTGCCACAGGGGGCACCAGTGCCCAGGCCCCCCGACCCCGACAGACAACAGCCAGCCGGGCCGAAGAGCAGCCCAGACACAGCTGCCAGTGTGGAAGACCCCCCTGAGGAAACACTGGAATTAAAAGCTAAAAACTAAAACATAAGATGGGATAAAAACCCTGACAAAAGATAAGTAAAAATAGAGTGAGCAGTTAAAAGGATAAAATACGTAAGATGATAAATAACATAATACCAATGATAAATAAAACAAATAAAATTATTAAAGATTAATATCATCTTAAAAACAAGATGGAAGCAACAACATAAAATAAGATAAAACCACATAAGAACATAAGAAGAAATCAAAATATTAATTAAAGGCCTGATTAAAAAGGTATGTCTTTAACCTTCCTTTAAAAATATCAACAGTCTCTGCAGTCCTGAGGCCCTCCGGCAGGCTGTTCCACAGGTGGGGGCCATAGTGGCTAAATGCCGCCTCACCATGGGTTTTAGTTCTGGGTTTTGGTATGGATAAAAGGCCGGTGCCGGAGGACCTCAGGGTCCGCGAGGGTTGATATGGTAAAAGCAGGTCAGATAAATAAGAGGGCGCAACGCCGTTAAGACATTTAAAAACAAGTAAAAGAACCTTAAAATCGATCCTGAAGCGGACGGGGAGCCAATGCAGCGACTCTAAAACTGGTGTAATGTGCTCCCGCCCTCTGGTCCTCGTCAGCACACGTGCGGCTGAGTTTTGGAATAATTGAAGATTTAAAATACTCTTTTTGGGAAGACCAGAGAGCAGGGCATTACAGTAATCTAAGCGACAGGAGATAAAAGCATGCATTAACACCTCCGTACTGGCCTGGGAGAGAAACGGGCGGACTCTGGCTATGTTCTTAAGATGGTAAAAACCTATTTTTGTCATATTTTTGATGTGTGGAATAAAATTCAGCTCAGAATCAAAAATCACGCCCAGATTTTTTACTGATTGTGATGGTTTCTTGTAGTTTTGGTAAAAGTTTCTCTCTCTGGCCTTCAGGACCAATGACTAAAACCTCAGTTTTGTCCCGGTTGAGCTGTAGGAAATTCTCTGCCATCCATGACTTGATGTCTACAATACAATTAAAAAGGGCATCAATTGGCCCTGTGTCATCAGGAGACACGGCGATGTACAGTTGCGTATCATCAGCGTAGCTATGGAAGCTGATGTCGTGCCTCCTGATGACGTCCCCAAGAGGAAGCATGTAAAGATTAAAAAGCAGTGGACCTAAAATTGACCCTTGGGGAACCCCACATCCAATTTCATGGGTTCCTGAGGAACATGTATCCAAATTTACATAAAAGCATCGGTCTGTGAGATAAGAACAAAACCAGTTAAAAACAGTACCAGAGAGGCCGACCAGGTGTCCTGAGTCTATTTAATAAAATGTGATGGTCTACTGTATCAAAAGCGGCGCTTAGATCGAGTAGGACCAACACTGTGAGCTTTTTGTTATCTAAATTCCACCTGATGTCGTTTAAAATCTTTAAAAGTGCTGTCTCAGTACTGTGGTTTCTCCTAAAACCAGACTGATGTTTCTCTAAAATGTTATTTCTGTTTAAAAAGTCATTAACTTGGTTAAAAACCAGTTTCTCTAAAATTTTACTTAAAAACGGTAAGTTGGATACAGGTCGGTAGTTATTAAAATCATCGGGATCTAAATTGCTCTTCTTAAGAAGGGGCTTCACCACCGCCATTTTGAAGGCAGTGGGGAAGACGCCCATCTGAAGAGAGCAATTCACGATGTTTAAAAACTGTTCCTCAAAGAATCCATAAAACGATTTTAAGAGTGATGTGGGAATAGGATCTAAAAGGCAGGTTGTTGGGTTTACTTGGGAGAAAACTCGACCAAGAGTCCTTGCATCAACCAGGACAAAACTCTCCAGTGTCTCCTCAGGCAAGGACAACAGCTCAGACGAGTTAACAGATAAAACTTGATGGAATAAAAGGCAGGATCTGATGTCCTTGATCTTGGTTCTGAAGTGGTCTGCAAAGTTCTCACAAAGATCAACTGTTGGTGTCTTAAAAACTTTGTTAGAATTGCTGCCTGTTAAAATTTCAAAGGTGGAGAAGAGGAACCGGGGGTTGTTTTTATGGTTGGTGATGAGTTGTGAGAAATGGGAAATTCGTGCCTTTTTGACTGCGTTGTTGTATGTTTTGAGTTGTTGACGTAAAATCTCATAGTGAATTGTCAGTTTACTCTTTCTCCATCTTCTCTCAGCACCCCTGCATTTTCTTTTCAGTTCATTGATTTCATCGTTTTTTCTCCACGGGGGTGTAGGTTTTCTTTTTATTGTTTTAGTTAAGAGTGGAGCTACTGAGTCCAGTGTTGACTTCAGTTTATTGTTAAAATTATCAACGATAAAATCACAAGATGCAGGTAAAATTTCAGCAGGAGTGCTCTGTAAAATCTCTATAAAATTTGCAGCCACTTCAGAAGTTAGATAGCGCCTCCTCACTGTTCTCACCGGGGCCTCCTCTTGGTTAAAACTGGTGATGTTAAAAAACAGACAGTAGTGGTCAGACACAGCCAGGTCGACAACAGAGGACACACCGATGGACAGGTCATGGGTTATGACCAGGTCCAGAGTGTGTCCTCTGTTGTGAGTTGGCTGTGTGACATGCTGCTTAAAATCAAGACAATTTAAAAGATTTAAAAACTCTCTGGATATCGGATACGAGGTATCATCAACATGTAGATTAAAATCACCAGTTATTAAAATCCTACTAAAAGAGGTGTGAATAATCGATAAAAGTTCTGAAAATTCACCAATAAAAGAACTAGAGTGATGTGGTGGTCTATATACGGTAATGCAGAGAATCGGAGGGCTGCTAAAAGTAAAGGCATGGTGCTCAAATGATGTGTAGCTGTTAAAAGAGGTCAGTGAGTTAGATGTAATGGATGCCGTCCCTCCTCCTCTTCTACCCTCTCTAGTGGAAAATAAAAAACTAAAATTTGGTGGGGAAGCCTCAGTGAGAACAGCTGGTGCGTCAGTGCCAAGCCATGTCTCAGTTAAAAGAAGACAGTCTAACTTGTTATCTAAAATCACGTCATTCATTAAAAAAGTTCTGTTTAAAAGAGAGCGAACATTAAAAAGTGCCATGTTGATCGTGACAGGTGGCTTGTTGACTGGAGAGGTGGATTGTTCTGTGAGCGGTCTGAGATTATTAAAGTTCACAGAGTGGGTGTGGGAGTGTCTGACATGCTGATGGCGTGTAATGATTACGGGAATGGGCGAAATGATGGTGTGAATGGTGTCAATAGGGAGAGGAGCGGCCGGGGGGTGTACTGACAGCTGTGGCCTGAAAGGGGAGTAAACGCAGGTGTTCTGAGAGGGCACCACAGGAGGAGAGGGAGTGACCCCTGTGTGTGTGTGAGTGAGGTGGGTTCATGGGCCCCCCCCGGCGTCTGGGCCCCGGTGCAATGCACCGGTTGCACCGTCGATAGTTACGCCAGTGGGTATGAGTCCCGTGTGTCTAGCGGTGTCTACCTAGGTGTGTACCTGCCCAGGGGTCCGTTTCACAAAGCAGGTTTAGTGAAAACCCTGGGTTTATTAACCCTGAAATGAGGGAAACGCTGAGTTTTCCGTTTCACAAAGGGAGGTAACTCAAACCAGAGAAAGAGGGGTAACTCTAGCCTGTTTCACAGAGAGAGATAACTTACGCTCTCGGTCAGTTACCGTAGTAACAGACTCTATGAAACTAACCTGGTCGGGACCAGGTTTTTCTCAATGAACATCGAGTTTCAATCTGTCTCCGCCCTCTTTCAGCCACACACGCCATTTGATTTCCTCATTCATTCAGTCAGCAGGCGAGTTTTGGCGTAGCCGTCTGTCAAAAATCATTTAAAAAATCAGAGTCAGTCGGCTATTTCAGAAGTCCATTAGGCACAGTAGGAGGCGACTTTTTTCACGAACATGGCATGTCCTTTTGACCAGCGCTCGAAGTGGAAAACAATAAGTGCCGGTACTCCCTTATTCACATATAAGCGACGGGGTGTGTGTGTGTGTGTGTGTGTGTGTGTGTGGGGGGGGGGGGGGGGGGGCGGGGGGGTGCGTGCGATATTAACCCACCCCGGACCTATGACCGACGGGGGGCGCGATCGTAACCCACCGCGGACCTACGACCGACGGGGGGGGCGCCACTCCGGTAGATCCGCCCCTGGTTAGGGCAAAGTACAGTACCGGCAGCCTGTGACAAGTGCCGGTACGCAAGAAAAAGTGCCGGTACGCTAAAGGGTAAAATGTAGAAGTGCCGGTACTGCGGTGAGTACCGGCCCACTTCGAGCACTGCTTTTGACAACGATCCCGTGGATGACGGTGCAGCATTACTGCGCAGAGAATTAAATATTCGTCGGGAGAGGGTTATCAGACCATAGATGTAGCCTTTCCAGACAATTATCATTTCCAGACAATTATCTTTTTCAGCGGTACCGTTTCACGTCACAGTCCATCATTTACATACACAACCTAATCCATCCTTACATTTGCAGCATTACCAACCGTAGTCTCTCACATCCCAGCAGATATTGTGTGTTGCACTGCGTTTCTTTGCAAATGGATGTTTTTTGTACAATGTCGGAGATGCAGAGCACTTGAGCAAGGCAACTGTGTACAGTCAAATAGCCACTTAATATTTACTTTACAGTGTAAAACATGATCAACATGATCAGGCCGAGGTCTTATCTGTTTGAACAATGTTTTTATGTCATCTTAAGCTGCTGCCAAATGCGCTTCTCCCCTGCGGGATTGCACCTAAATGAAATAAATGAATAGTTACCATTCAAGCAGTTTTCCCCTGTAATATTATTGTGATTGCAAATGACTACATTTAAACTTACGCAGCAGTGTTGCACTTCTTTCTAAAAACGTGTTGAAACTCGCCATATGAGCGCATTAGGATTTCCAATTCGAGGTTGGTGAAAAACGTAGACCTCCTCTTCCCCGTTGCCATGGTGACTCGTCGAATCAGGGCTCCATTGATGCTGGCTTTTTATAGTTGTGGTGCACGCGCTTAACCCTAGGTGGAACTCCTCTGAGTTGATCAAATTAACTCAAATCCACTGTTCTGGAACCGAAAACCCAGAGTTTTCTATTTCAGAGTAGATCAACTCAGCGTTTAGGATTAGACTCAGAGGTTGTTGAACCTGCTTTGCGAAACGGACCCCAGGTGTATTGGTCAGTATTTCTGCAGCGATTAGTTAAATCAGGGCTCGTTGCGACCACGGATGTATTCGGTTGCAATGCTTGTTATTTTTATGTTTTACTTTTTGCTCGACTAATGAAAACGTATTCGACTAAGCTTCCGTCGATCGACTAAGCCGGTTGGTCGACTATTAGGGGGCAGCCCTACTTCAATGTTTGTTCTTTGTGCTCTGAGCTGTCATTGTTTTGAACAAACGTGTTAAACAATACTAGAGAAGGTATGTGGTGGGAGGTTGAGGTACAAGTAGTTGATTGGTCTAGACACATTAGTTGGTCTAGACACATTAGATGTATTGGTTGGTGCCACCTCTAACTGTTTTGGTGAAATCTTTTTTAGACAAGTCAGTTAGGTCCCTTTGTTTGTTTGTTTCAGAGGTAGGATTTAGTTAGGCCTAGTTAATGCTATTAGAATATTTTAAGAGTGCTTTACCAGAGAAGATGGTGATATTCTTAACTGAACAAAAGGTGACTTCACCGTCTAAAGCAGCTGTCTTGGCCGATGAATTTGTTCTAACTCATACAAATGTGTGTCTTCCTTCCACCCTGACACATATTCAGTATCACGCCTCATGAGACCTGATCCTGGCCACCTTCCTTTTGAAAAGGCAAAGGGACCACCGTCACCTCCACAAGGGGATCGTGAATGCTTCTACTGTCATAAGAAAGGTCACATTATTGTTGATTGTTTTTCTCTGAAGCATAAACAGTTTTCGCCCAACTTGCCACAGTCAAAAGGCATGGGTCTAAAGAGTGTCACTACCAGGTACCAAGATGTCACAAAGTCAAGACCCTGATGTCACAAAGTCAAGACCCTGCTCCCTTTTTAGAGGATTTTGTGTCGCTAACCGGGGATCCAAAAGTTCAACAGCCAGTAAAGATGCTGAGAAACACAGGAGGCTCCCAGTCTGTTGTTCGAAAAGGCATCTTACCTTTATCATCCAAGTCATCATGTCACTCAAGTGCAGTTGTTCAAGGTGTTGGAATGGGTTTTGTCCCTACCCCTTTGTATAAGGTTCATGTTTGGTTTTCGCTGGTCAGTAGACTCTTTAAATTTGCTATTTTTGTTCTTCCTGCCTGTGGAGGGTGTATGTGGAGTGTGTGCTGTTGATGGCTGGTTTACAGCCTCACCTGGCCTGAGTCAGACTGATTGGACTCTGGCTGGGTGGGGCTGCACACCTGTGGTGCATGAGCAATCATGGCACCCAGGATAAACCAGCCATCAACACACACACTCGAGGAGGAGCCACAGTCATGACAGTTTGTACCATCAGCTCGGCGAATACCATCTGCCTTAATCTCCATTAAACATCTTGAACTACCATCTACCCATGTCCTGTGTCGGAGGGCCCCAAAGGAAGCCACTTCGGTGGCGTGTGGTAAGGAGTAACCCTGCCACACTGGCGCCCAATGTGGGGCTCCTCCGACCAGGGCGGGACATGGAAGGGCTGTCCAAAACTGCACTGGAGCCACCAGCCGCGGCAGAGGACAGCCACCTCAGCACCAGCTCCCCCCCTGAATGGCAGCGACGGCCAGCGGAGGAGCGGGGAGGCAGCGCAGCTACTGCCACCGGCAACCGTCTGCAGCTAGCCTCCCCCGGATCCTCCCCCGGGGCCAGCTGCCCCTCTGCCAGGGGACCAGGAGCCCAAGGCCCCATGCTCCAGGAGGAGATGGGGGGGATCATGCCTCGTCGCCCTGGTGGAGGGAGGTACCTACAGACTGTTCCAGGCCCTCCAAGAAGCTACCTCTGCGGCCCAGCTGTCGGGCCTCCTCCGAGCCCATCCAGCCAGCCCCTGCAACCAGCTAGCCCAAAGACACCTCCGCCAGCTGAAGCAGCAGCCCCAGGCCTCCGGTCTCTGGGACGGAGGGGGAGGGTGGGGTTGGCGTGTGACACTGGGGAGGTGTGGAGGTAGTGGGGTTTGGGGGGTTGTGTTTTTTTTTTTTTAGGTATGGCAACCCTGAAAAGAGTCCAGGTTTTTTGTAGGTATGGTAACCCTGTTGAGAGTCCAGTGTGTGTTTTTTTTTTCTCTGTTTGCTTGGATGGTGGATTGGGGGGGGGGGGGAGTAGGCGAGGGCCTCAATTTGGTGTTGGGGATATGTGGAGGGTGTATATGGAGTGTGTGCTGTTGATGGCTGGTTTACAGCCTCACCTGGCCTGAGTCAGACTGATTGGACTCTGGCTGGGTGGGGCTGCACACCTGTCGTGCATGAGCAATCATGGCACCCAGGATAAACCAGCCATCAACACACACACTCGAGGAGGAGCCACAGTCATGACAGTTTGTACCATCAGCTCGGCGAATACCATCTGCCTTAATCTCCATTAAACATCTTGAACTACCATCTACCCATGTCCTGTGTTGGAGGGCCCCAAAGGAAGCCACTTCGGTGGCGTGTGGTAAGGAGTAACCCTGCCACACTTCCTTGCCCATTAAAGGTGTCGACTTCATTCTGAGTAATGACCTAGCTGGGGGCAAGGTTATGCTAGTCCCTGAGGTACTAGACAACCCTGATTCAAACACTGAGTCTGACTCTTTTCTGGTTACAGAGCATGTTCCTGATGCTCTCAGAAGTGTTCAGCCTGAAGTCCAATCTGCTGACGATGTGTCATCTCCCTCCAGTCCAGAGATTGTGAAACTGCCGGCCACCCGGGAAGAGTTAATTGCAGCCCAACAAGGTGATATCACCCTTTCTACATGTCACTATTCTGTTCTCAGCCAGGAAGAAGCCAGGAAGAAAAAAATGGCCTAGATTCTTGATGATGGACCGTTGACGCGTATCGCTGGACTAGAGATGTGTCACAGGATGTGGAATGGAGTGCGACTTACAAGGGTGTTGTGCCTACAGCCTATCGTTCTCAAGTGCTGTCCTTAGCTCATGACCACCCATGGTCAGGACACACAAAATCTATGACAGTCCTCAAACAATCTGATCATTGTCGTACCGCCATGTGTGTCAAGTTGCTGGCAAACCAAATCAAGTGATTCCACTTGCTCCTCTCTGCCCCATTCCAGTAATGGGTGAGTCATTTGAGAAAGTGATTGTTGATTGTGTGGGACCGTTGCCAAAGACTAAATCTGGAAATCACCACTCCGAGAAGATCAAAACCGATCAGTGAAGACTTCTGTCTCACCTGTGGCTTCCATTTCCAAGGTGAGCTCTCCTGGTGATGAAGATGAGTTGGTAATGCGAAATGCTACACCACAGGGGGTAAGGCTAAGTAATACTGAGGTATTGGTATCTCCCTGATGACCTGTGATGACGTTAAAAAGCTCATGTGACTTCCCGTGTCTGTTTAATGACGTTCCTTCCCAAACTTCTGTTATAGCTCATGACATTGTTCTGACTAACCCTATGCCAATCAAGCAGCATGCATATTGGGTTAATCCAGTTAAGAGAAAAGTCATGAAGAAAGAGGTTGACTATGTTCTGCAAAATGGATTTGCGGTGCTAAGTTCCAGTCAAGTCTGATTGAAGTCCAAGGTTCTGTAGACTTCCGCAAGGTAAATGCTGTAACTGTCCCAGATGCACATCCATTACCTCATGGATAATTGCATTGATGAAATTGGTCCTGCAACATATGTCAGTAAACTTGACATGTTAAAGGGATTTTGGCAAGTTCCTTTAACGTCGCTTGCTTCTGAAATTTCAGCTTTTGTGACCCCTGACAGTTTCCTCCAGTACACGTCATGCCCTTTGGTATGTGTAATGCTCCTGCTACTTTCCAGAGGCTAGTAAATACATTATTGGGAGATGTTTCAAACTGTAAAGCATATCTGCATGACATCGTTGTGTACTCTGATGACTGGGAGAGTCAAATACAAATATAGAGTCTACATTGAGAGAAGTTTTCAACCGCCTGTCAACTGCATCCCTAAAACTCAATCTTCTCAAGTAAGTTTGGGAAAGGTACTGCCTATCTTGATCAGCAGATTGGAAGAAGACAGGTGTGTCCTGCAGATGCAGAGATCATGTACCAACTACCAGGAGAGAGCTGCGCCATTTCCTTGGGATGACTGGGTACTATTGCCGGTTCTGCAAAAACTTTTCCTCTGTAGCAGCTCTACTGACTGTTTTAACCAGTCCCTCAAAGCCCTTTGTTTGGTCCGGGGAGTGCCACGTCTTTTGAGAGCCTTAAAGGTATACTGTGTTGCACTCCTGTCCTGTCTGCCCCAGATATCTCCTTGCCTTTCATGCTTGTTGCCAAGTGCAGTTGGTGCTGGAGCTCTTCTCCTGCAAGAGGACAACCAGGGCATCAATCATCCTGAGTTACTTTTCACGCAAGTTTAACAAACATCCATTTAAGTATTCCATCATTGATAAGGAAGCTCTTGCACTGTTCGCCCTACAACATTTTGAGGTTTACCTCGGGCAAAGTGTTAAGCTTATTAAGATCTTCACAGATCACAATTCTCTCCAGGATGTACAACCACAATCAACGTCTTATGCGTTGGTCGCTGATCGTTCAAGACTACAACCTTAAAATCAATCACAAAAAGGGGTCTGAAAATGTTATTGCTGATGCGTTGTCACATGCTATGTAATTTGTACGTTAATTGTAAGATGTAGATCCAAACATTATGTTTGGACTTATATGGATGGGGGTGTTGCGTGCCCGGCAGGGGCAACTTGCTTGTGGTGGTGTTTTTCTCCTCTCTTGCTTTTCCTTCTCTCCCGCCCCTGTCAGTTTTCTCTCCAGGTGCTAACGCGCTGATTGGTTTCCACCTGTGTGGTCTGGTCCTCCTGCTCATTGGTTCCCTCAACTTCAGGCTAGCCTAACAGCATTCGGGGACCACAATAAAAGGAGTATGCCTTCAGAGTTCATTTTCTTTGTGCTCTGTTGCCTGAGCTGTTAATGTTTTGAACAAACTTGTTGAACAATACTAGAAAAGGTATGTGGTGGGAGGTTGAGTGCCATAGGTGAGTTGGGGTACCCTTGACATTTTCACAGATTAGAGTAGATTTTACAGTAGATTTGTCTAGACACACTCAGTTTATCAGTTGGTGCCACCTCTAACTGGTTTGGTGAAGTCCTTTTTTAGAGAAGTCAGTTAGGTCCTTTTGTTTGTTTGTTTCAGAGGTAGGATTTAGTTAGACCTAGTTTTGTTTTATTGATTTATGTTTATTTGGCAAAACCACATGGTCCTATCCTCCCCCACATTTTCAGAACCTTTGTTTGCAAGCACTGTTTAATCATAAATACTATTTTCACTTCTACTTTGACGGCAACTTATTTTTTGTTTGTCGTGTTTTGGTCTCCTGTTACCCCTAATTCCATGGAGACATAACAACACTACATTATCAGATAGTGCTAATATGCTACATTATCATAAATAATGCTAATATGCAACATTATCAGAGAGTGCTAATATGCGACATTATCAGATAGTGCTACATAGATAAAGATATGCTACATGATTGATAGCGTTAATATGCTACATTAGCAGCATTTCATGACTAATACTAATACTAGTTATAGTAATACTATGTTACCCTTGGACAGGCACCCCCTCCCATCTGTGGACAGGAAGTAGCCATCAGCACACGAACACTTCCTGCTTCCTCCAGCATCCTCGCAGAAGTGCTCGCATCTGCCGTTGTCATGGAGACAGTCTTCTGGGACGTCTGAGATCTCTGGAGAACACATGTGATTGGCTTATGCTGTTTCTTCATAATATCACTCATATATTTATACTAATAACTATATTACTAATGACACATCAGATAGTATAGTATATGACAGCAGGGGTTTCCTCACTCAGTTGACAGTGTGTTCCACTGAAGCGTGGCTGGCAGTAGCAGATGAAGGAGGACCCCTGACCTGAACAACTCCCTCCATTTAGACAAGGACCCGACGCACACACATCTACAGCTAGACACACAAGTTACGTTGTTATGTTGTGTTACATTGTGTTGTTACGTTGTCTTTGAGTTGTGTTGTTACGTTGTGTTCTTACTGTTATATCGACTCCAAAACTCATCCTGAGGAGAAAACGAGACTCATTATGTGATTAACACTTTTCTTAACTGTACATGATGATATATGTATACACATATACTGTATATGCGCATATAGTATATGTACTGACGGTAGGCTTGGGGAATTCAAACACCTCCCTGGCCTCCTCATAGGAGCACTTCTCCTCCAGACATTCCCTCTCCAGGTCTCCTCTCTTGAGCTCCTCAAACCAGCCAGAGTTGGATCGCCGCATCCTGCCCAGGAACCCATGAGCCCGCTGCCCACTCTCCAACACTAGGAACATTCATGTTAATATGAATATGAATAGTTAATAAGAACTATTATAATAATCGTACAAACAAAATACTGTTTCCAATACCAAGGTAACTTTTTACTCTGAAACATTCATATTAATACATTAGTACATTATCAAATTATGAATATAATATTACTATAATATTAATGAATATAATACAAACACAGGTTTTCTCCAGCACTAGGAAGATCATTAATAACCAATATTATACTATAATATTATACTAGATATAATAAAAATACTGCACTGTACTTCTACACATACTACACAATACTACAAAATACTACGATACACAATAATACAACAATAAAACACTACACAAATCATCAGATTAGAGACACACACGCCTACCTGAGGCCGCATGAGAACTGTATAGGGTGAACAAAAGGATGGTTAGCATGTTTAGCACCATGGCGTCTGACCAGTTGTGTGGAACCACCATCTTCTCTGTCCCCACGGCAGGTCCAAAGTCTCTACCTCCCCCCCCCCTCCCCCTGTCACATGACCTATACACCCCCCATCCCCTGTCACATGACCTATACACCCCCATCCCCTGTCACATGACCTATACACCCCCACCCCGTCACATGACCTATACACCCCTCCCCCTGCCACATGATCTATACACCCCCCCTCCCCCTGTCACATGACCTATACACCCCCCCCCCCCCCCCCCCCATCACATGATCTATACACCCCTCCCCCAGTCACATGACCTATACACCCCCATCCCCATATTCAGCAATTCTGTAGCATCAGCAGGAACTGGAGCTAAAATCACTGTAAAAATGATCCTCACAGTGACATCATAGTGACATCACTGTGGCATCACAGTAAGGTTGCAGTGACATCATAGTGACATCACTGTGGCGTCACAGTAACATTGCAGTGACAGTTGCATCACATTAACATCATAGCGATGTTGCAGTGACATCACAGTGAAAACGTGGTGTGTTGCCGTCCCTTCCTGCTGGTAGAGAGGAAGAACGCCATCATAACCTCACTCCTGTGTTTTATTATATCTGTTTTAACAGGTTAGTATAGGGTGACCAGACTGTGTTTTATTATATCTGTTCTAACAGGTTAGTATAGGGTGACCAGACTGTGTTTTATTAGATCTGTTTTAACAGGTTAGTATAGGGTGACCAGACTGTGTTTTATTAGATCTGTTTTAACAGGTTAGTATAGGGTGACCAGACTGTGATTTATTATATCTGTTTTAACAGGTTAGGTCTACAATATAGAACCGATCATAAACAATAGGCTATCAAAACAATATAGATCGATTCCCTATTCCTACTTTGGCTTGGATTTGGCTGGTTTAACAAAGCTTAAAACACATCATAGTAAACCATTGGTCATGTACTGCCCAATCCTGTACTACAGTACTACATTTACCATGATAACAATAGGCTCAATGTCAATATGTTCCCTTTTTTATTTCAGAAATAATAACATCAGATATGTTGTTGATATAGGGACCGCCAGACTACAAATGTCCAGTTTTTCATTACAGAAATGTGGTCATGTCAGGTTAGTAATGGGAAAAAGTCTTTATCATTTTCGTTCAACCTTAGTGCATAATAACTACATTGCTTTGAGGATGTTTTGGATCTGAATGTTTTAAATATGTAAATGTGTGTTGTAAAAAGATTTATGCTATGCCTGAGTCTGTGCTGACTCATCCCCACATCCTAATCTATTTTTCAGTTATAGAAATAAGTCTTCTCCTTTAAACACCTTTAATGTGTGTACAAAGCTCCTGGATGGTTGGATTGCGTTTTATGCAGTATTGACCTTGTTGTTTCAGTTATGCTAGTTCCGGTAACTGGTATCTAGCCATGGTGTGCTCCAGCCAATCCAGCAGGGTGCTGACCCGGGTGTAGACTCCGTAGAGGTGCTGGTGAGCGCAGCCGCGGCCCCAGCTGACCACACCGGTCAGGAACCAGGTGGCTTTGTAGCGGGTGGTCAGCGGCCCGCCACTGTCACCCTGGCAGGCGTCATGGCCACCCTGGGGGAAGCCGGCACACAGCATGTTGGCCGTGAGGCTCAGCCGGCCGTCCGAGAGCTCCTCACACTCCTGGACAGGCACCCGTGGGACTTCCAGCCGCTGGAGCACGCGGGCAGGGGGGCCGTTCGGCGACAGCCGGCCCCACCCGCTCACGGTGGAAAGGCGCACCGTGGCCAGGGTGTGGGAGAAGGAGGGTAAGGCGGAGGGGGGGAGGCAGATGGGACGCACCAGGGGGCCCAGGGTGAGGGGCAGGTGGAGCAGCAGCAGTGCCAGGTCATAGTCCTGGGAGGAGCTGTTGTAGAGCGGGTGGAGGAGCAGCTTGGAGACCCTCCTGGTCTGCTCAGACCCCTCCCTCAGCTTTAGGTCCTGTTCCCCTGGAGCACAAGATGTGATGTCATTGGAAGGACGGACAGACGGACAGACAGACAGACGGACTGACAGACGGACCGACGGTGATGTCATGAGCAGGTGTCTGTATAATGTAATGTATTGTGTATAATGTAATGTAATGTGTGTGTGCGTGTGTGTGTGTGTGTGTGTGTTGGCACACAAATGCGCGCGTGTGTGTATCATGTAATGAGTGTGATAATGTAATGTGTATGTGTGTGTGTGTGTGTGTGTAATGTGTAATGTGTGTGTGCTGACCAGCGGTGACCTCCAGCAGCTTCTGGTTCATCCTCCAGACACAATGTGCTGCCGTGACCACCCAGCGCTCCGACAAGACCACAGCCCCACAGCGATACACGGACCTCCTTGATAGGAGGGCCTGACACACACATACATTATATACACACAGACATTACATTATATATACACACACACACCTGGTACCTGCCAGGAACACTGTCCTCAGGAACAGATGTGTGTGTGTGTGTGTGTGTGTGTGTGTGTGTGTGTGTGTGGTACCTGCCAGGGACACTGTCCTCGGGACAGATGTGTGTGTGTGTGTGTGTGTGTGTGTGTGTGTGTGTGTGTGTGTGTGGTACCTGCCAGGGACACTGTCCTCGGGGACAGATGTGTCCTTTAACGATCCTGGGCTGGAGCAGGTCCACCGTCTGGCCACATGGGAACTCCACTACAACACAGGAAGTATACCCATACCAGAGAGGAAGTACACCCATATCAGAGAGGAAGTACACTCATACTGGACAGGAAGTACCCTCATACTATACAGGAAGTCCCCTCTTACTAGACAGGAAGTACACCAAGATTACAGGAAATGCACTCATGCTAGACAGGAACTACACTCATACTGGACAAGTACACCAAGACTCTTAACAGGAAATACACTAAGGGTTATTTCACAAGCACATCATTATGTCTGTATGTATATTTTAATGGGACCCTGGTGCGGGTGAACCACTGGTTGAACCCTGGTACAGTTGAATCCCCTGGTTGAATCCTTGTACGGTTGAACCCCTGGGTGAACCCCTGGTTGAACCCCATTGGTGAACCCCTGGTTGAACCTTGGTATGGTTGAACCCCCTAGTAGATTCCAGGTTACTTTATTAGACCACTTTTAGATTGCAGTTTTCTTTTCACTATTTAGTTACAGGCTGTTATCCAAAGCAACCTTTGACCCATCTAGTCTACCCTAACCCAGTTTAGACCCATCTAGTGTATCCTAACCCTGTAGACACATCTAATGTACCCTAACCCTCTAGACCCATCTAGTCTCTACCCTGCGAGGCAGGTAGCCAGCACCATGGCTACCTGCCTCGCACTGCTGGTTTCTATGGAAGCTAAGCGGGGCTGGTCTGGTCCATCCTTGGATGGGAGACGAGTTGGTGCTGGTAGAGGTGTTGGAGGGCCAGCTCATCCCTCTGGCCTATGTAAGATCCCCAATGCCCCAGGACCTCGGTTTTAACGTCTCATCCGAAAGACGGTGCTCTAGACAGGACAGAGTCCCCATCTCCGTCCTGGGGCATTTGGGGTTCAACCAGGGGTTCACCCAGGGGTTCAACCGTACAGGCAGGTAGCCAGCACCATGGCTACCTGCCTCGCACTGCTGGTTTCTATGGAAGCTAAGCGGGGCTGGTCTGGTCCATCCTTGGATGGGAGACGAGTTGGTGCTGGTAGAGGTGTTGGAGGGCCAGCTCATCCCTCTGGCCTATGTAAGATCCCCAATGCCCCAGGACGGAGATGGGGACTCTGTCCTGTCTAGAGCACCGTCTTTCGGATGAGACGTTAAAACCGAGGTCCTGACTCCCTGTGGTCACTAAAGATCCCTGTGGCACTCATCGCAAGAGTAGGGGTGCTAACCCCGGTGTCCCGGCCAAATTCCCACCTGGCTCTTGTACCATCATGGCCACCTAATCATCCCCTGGTCTCTAATTGGATAGTTTCATTCCTCACCTCTCCACTGAGCCAGTGTGTGGTTAGCATACTGGCTGCCGTGCATCACCCATGTGGGTGCTACACACTGGTAGCGGATGAGGTGTCATATCCCCCCACACATACACACACTATGTCAGCGCTTTGAGTATCTTGTAAAGCGCTATATAAATGCAATGAATTATTACCCTGACCCATCTAGCGTACCCTTACCCTCTAGACCCATCTAGTCTCTACCCTAACCCTCTAGACCTATCTAGTCTACCCTAACCCTCTAGACCCATCTAGTGTACCCTAACCCTGTAGACCCATTTAGTGTACCCCAACCTTCAAGACCCATCTAGTCTACCCTTACCCTCTAGACCGATCTAGTGTACCCTAACCCTCTAGAGACCCATCTAGTCTAGAGGAAATGTAGTTTAGAGGCGGACCTTGTGGCAGACAGCTTTTGTTGTCTGGGGCCAGCTGGTAACCATGAGAACAGAGGCAGTGAAGGGGGACCTCCGGAGACTCTGTGCAGAAGTGTTCACATTCTCCGTTTCTATGGAGACAGCTGTATGTCTTCATCTTCTCTGCACGGGGAAATCATGAACACTGTCAGCAATCATCAAGAGAAGAGAAGATTTATATTTGAAGGGGAATGGTCAAGCTTGGCTATTTGGTAATTTCTAATCGCGGAAACAAAGTTGATGTTGCAGGTGTATGGTTGTATTTAAGGGAGTAGGGTAGTATTCAAGGACATAGGGTAGTATTTAAGGGAGTAGGGTTCTATTAAAGGAAGTAGGGTAGTATTTAAGGAACTAAGGTAGTATTTAAGGGTGCAGGGTTGTATTTAATGGAGTAGGGTTCTATTTAATGCTGCTAGGTTTTATTTAAGACCATAGGGTTCTATTTAAAGGTGTATAGTTGTATTTAAGGGTGTAGGGTTGTGTTTAAGGGTGTCGGGTATTCTTTAAGGAAGTAGGGTAGTATTTAAGGGTATAGGGTTGTATTTAAGGGAGCAGGGTTGTATTTAAGGAAGTAGGGTAGCATTTAAGGCTGTACAGTTGTGTTTAAGGGTGTAGAGTTGTATTTAAGGGAGCAGGGTTGGATCTAAGGGAGTAGGGTATTATTTAAGGGTGTGGGGTTGTGTTTAAGGGTGTCAGATAGTATTTAAGGAAGTATGGTAGTATTTAAGAGTGTAGGGTTGTGTTTAAGGGTGTTGGGTAGCGTTTAAGGGTGCAAGGTTGTATTTAAGGGCGTAGGGCTCCAGGTTACCCTTGTCACAGGTGCGCCCCTGGTAACCCTGGCGACAGAGGCAGGTGAAGGTTCCTTTCTGGGAGAGGCAGGTCGCTCCGCTGGCACACGGGTTGGACAAACACTGGTCTACCTCTGGAACCAGAACACACACTTTAGTACACACACACACACACACACACACACACACACATAAAATGTGTCTCGTTTTGATTGGAAAGTTCTTTAATGCTTTACATATCTGACTGTACCTGAATACACCTCCCAGAAAGTATTCTGAAACAGAGACATCATCTTCATCGTCATCATCATTGTACCAACTATTAATACTATTATTATCCTACCAGTTGTTCATGGAGTTATTAATACTATTATTATCCTACCAGTTGTTCATGTAGTTATTAATATATTATTATCCTACCAGTTGTTTATGTAGTTATTAATACTATTATTATCCTACCAGTTGTTCGGGGAACCTGTAGATCTCGCGCGCCTCCTCATAGGAGCATCTCTCCTCCAGACACTCCCTCTCTAGGTCTCCTGTCTTCAACTCCTCCAGGAGGCCGTTAGCTCGCCGCGACCGCTGGAGCACTGCACTAGCATCTCTCCTGCTGGCAAACACAGGACCTGACACACAGCGCTACAGGTTAGCATCCCTCCTGCTAGCCAACATATGACCTGAGGACCTTAGGAGTAATACAAGGAGGTGGATGGGTGAGATGAGGAGGTGAAGGATTGAGATAAGGAGGTGAAGGAGTAGGGTAAGGAGGTGGAGGAGTGAGATTAGGAGGGGAAGGAGCATGATAAGAAGGTGAAAGTGGTGGAGGAGTGAGATAGAGAGGTGGAGTGAGATAAGGAGGAGAAGAAGTGAGATAAGGAGGTGAAGTAGTGAGATGAGGAGGCGGAGTAGTGAGATAGGAGGTGAAGGAGTGAGATGAGGAGGAGGCGGAAGAGTGAGATGAGGAGGAGGTACTGACCGTAGGGGAGCGCACGGCACTGAGTGAACGAGCAGAACAGCAGAACATTGAGACAGAGGAGACAGCTTCTGGTTCTCCACTTGCTAGTCCACGCCATGACTAAACACTACTCTGGACAAAGTTCAGCTTACACAACATACAAATACTCCCTCTCTAACACACACACACACACACACACACACACACACACACACACAGTACACACTTTTACCCTCAAAGATGTGTTTAAAGGGAAGTTGTTGTTGCTGTTGTTTTTGAACCACCTTATCTTATACTTGCTGGAAACTTAATGGAAAATATTTATTTTTGATAAATAACTGTGAGAAACACATAACAAACTCAACTGAGTTCATGTCGATCTTTTAATTGCTTTGTGAATGTTTTTCAGGATTTAGATAGACAGTTAACTACCACAAAAAATGTGTTTAAAATAATTAAAATAATAATCCGATTTACATCAAATTTAAATCGTGCGGTCTTCACTTGATATACAGCAACACCATGTATAATTAGTGACCAGGGTAAAGTTAAAAAATGTTTTGTTGATTTTTAATAGCCTACATTTTTACATTACAAAAAAATCAATAGCTTCCTGTATAGGGACTACTTATACAAAACAAGTAGGCCTATGTTAGAAAGTGTACACCAGGGGGGTATACTACGAAGCTCGCTGAACATATCCAGGCTTTCTTGGGAAAACCTCGATTGCTAAATACGAAACTCGCGATCACAGTTAAACGGTTCCACGAAGCTCACTTAAAGTAAATTTGTCAAGCCAGGTTTTCCGCTTTAGTTTCAATGCGCGTTCACATAAAATGGGCGTAACCCAACGATATTCACCTTGACGCAATGGATCCGACGGAGCGAACACGGGCTATGTATGTCACTCAGGAGGAGCAAGTAGTGATTATAAACTCATGGAGTTTAAAAAAGCAAATAACGGCAAGGGGCGATACAGTTGCCCATAATAAGGCTAGGGAGGCGTTCTGGCAAAAACAGCAGATTCTGTGAATGCGTAAGAATTGTTCGCCATTAATCCCAATAGAGTGCATATGATTGCAAATTGCAAAAGCAACCTCCAACTTGCTTTATTGTGTAATTTAGGGAATTCCTTTCAAATACATCCTATATGTAAGAAACGTATTGCATGTGCTGGAAGGTAGCGACGGCGGTGTGGTGGATTAGTATGTGAGCTGAACGCCAGCGACCGGGGTTCATATCTTGCCTGTCCATCATCACGCCTTTTACCCCCATCTAGATTACCAAACTGGATAATTCCATAACATTAATGAGTAAGTATTCCATATGACATAAGAAACATAACTTACTAAAATACACATTTATGTAGGTACTACTTCACTTGGGAATTGAACCCAGCACGCAGAATCTCCAGACTGACGCGCTACCGCCACTCCACCACTCATTCGCGCAAACAGCTGTTTTCTTTCACCTACAAGTTGATAACTTGCAACTTGACAGTTTGTGTTGGCAAAAAGTTGGGAAACACCATGAATATATTTAGCAGTGTATTTAGGGCAGCAGCTACAACCTAGCGTATCGCAAGGCACCTTTTTGCTTATATTTTCGGCATCACTAACTGTATGCAAATATGTTCCCGTGGCAACACATCGCAGTGAAACACAGACACACTGCGCACGGCTTCTTTTTGTAGCATTGCCTACATAAGGTCCAACAAGCAGGGCCGGATCAGTAACCCCAGGGGCCCCTGGGCACCGTCAGTCCAGAGGCCCCCCCCCCCCCCGGACCGGCGACCGGGGGGGGGGGCTGGCGGAGCATTTCAGTTGGGGGGGGGCTGGCGGAGCATTTCAGTTGCGCGATTGTTGAGCGGGGGGGAATAGAAAATATATATACACCCAATCGCAAAGGGCCCCTCTCGGCTCAAGGGCCCCTGGGCAACTGCCCAGGTTGCCCATATGGTAGATCCGGCCATGCCAACAAGGACGATCAAATAGCGAATATCCTCTGATGAGAACCTGAGTATGAGTATCTCTCATAAAGAATATCCTCAGGCAATGCCAAGGGATCGGATCCGTCCCGAAAGCGGCGCTCAGCTTTAAGAAGCCGATCTAATCGGAAAGTCTTAGCTGAACCTCCTCCCGTCCCGACCAGGTTTGGTTGCCAGCATAAGTTACCATGGTGACAGTGTTGCCAGATGAGATTGACAGTTTCCAGCCCAATCACATCTTAGAACCCACCCAATCCAATAAAAACCAGCCCAAACCACAAAGTTGCCAGACACCCGTGTAAACCCGTAAAATCATAACACATGCAATAGAAAACACTCATAAGTATCAAGAGCTTCATATCTGCGTCAAATAACCACACATAAATGATAGATAAATAGGTTTTTGCAAATTGCAAAAACCTGCAAAAATTGTAAAAAGGTGCACTTTTAAATATCATTATTTACATCACAAATGACCCATATGAGAACCTGTATCTCTCATAAAGAATATCCTCAGGCAATGCCAAGGGATCGGATCTGTCCCGAAAGCGGCGCTCAGCTTTAAGAAGCCGATCTAATCGGAAAGTCTTAGCTGAAAACCTCCTCCCGACCAGGTTTGGTTGCCAGCATAAGTTACCATGGTGGTGATATAGCGATGCTAAAAGAGAGCGACTTTCGTAGGACAGCTAACCTTTGAGCGCAACATACCTTGCTAACCCACTAATCGAGGTTCATAGTACACCCCCCAGTAGGGTCAATTTACAGCAATTACATTTTTGAAAATATGTTTTGTTGATTTTTTTATAAATATTTATACTACACAGAATTCAATAGCTTCCTGTATATAGGGTCTACTTAAACAAAATGAAGTGTGTTAGAAAGTGCACTATAGGAGGGTCAATCTACGGCAATTACATTTTTGAAAAAATGTTTCGTTGATTTTTAATACATTTTTATATTACAAAACATTCAATAGTGTCCTGTATATAGGGCCTACTTATACAAAACAAGTTTGTTAGAAAGTATACACCAGGAGGGTCAATCTACAGCAATTACATTTTTGAAAAAATGTTTTGTTGATTTTTAATACTTTTTTAGATTACAAAAATTCAATAGCTTCCTGTATATAGGGCCTACTTAAACAAAACCAAGTGTGTTAGAAAGTGCACTATAGGAGGGTCAATCTATGGCAATTACATTTTTGAAAAAATGTAATTGTCGTAGATTGACCCTCCTGGTGTACTCCTGGACCGTTCTCTGATCCCAGAGGACGGTCGAACTCAGTGGACGTCTCATTTTGCGCCGGAATTGTCCTTTAAGGCTTTTCTAACCACATTTGAGGTGGATCTGGTCAAACTGCTAGGAGGGATACGTGAAAGTATACAATTTGTGATTTCCTGCGAGTAGGTGGCACTATGACTCAGTGTTAGGGGTAACGCGTTACAAAAGTAACGTGTTCCAGTAATATATTACGTTTAGGCAGTAACGGAGTAATATAACGTGTTACTGACTATATTTTGGTAATATTATTACAGTTACTGAGTCCGGTAATGCGTTACAATCCGAGTTGTCACACAGGCGGAGGTTTCAAAAAAACAACCCAGGCACAACAGCCGTAAATAAAGAGAAGAAGAAGACGGTTTTAAATCAACAGAAGAAGAAGAAGACGGCTTGGAGATGGCAAGATGGCAACAACAACTGATAATTCAACGTTTTCTAAGTGGTTATACTCGCACTATTTGTCGAAAGACTTTTCAGTGTAGGAGGACTCACCCGAAAGCGAACCCGTCTTGGTGATGAACGCTTTCAGCGGTTTCACCTGTTGCGCTATAACACATACTATAGTGGTATGGAGTAGTTCTGGAGAGCCTTAGGCTAAGGTCAAGGCTAAATGCCTTCAGTAGTTGTGTTCATTATTATCAGCTTTTGTTTGGCTCTATATTTTGTCTATTAAGACTTTGTTGTTTGGTCCTAACCAAAATATGAATCGGCTCTAAGCATAAGTTCCTTGTAAAGTCTCTGTGGGACTGAAATGAGCCATATTTTGAAATGTTGAATGTGATTCATTATTTATGCTGTTCCCATGCTCTTTTTTATTACTGCTATTTCAGGGCAGGATATATGCTCAGGTTCTAAAATACTTAATTACAAAACATGCCCTGTCTGGTGGCTGTTAGACCTCATTTTGAAGTGCACTTGTTTTTATTATTGAAATAGTATAAACTATTAACATGTTTAATTTAATGGAAATGTAACTTTTTTGTTAAATCTTTGTGTGGCCGCTTTGTAACTAATAAATGCTAATAAATGAGGCATAGAAAAAGAATTTGTGTCATGTCGTGTAAAGGTTCTGGTTGTTTTATTATTCTATATCATTACATTATTGTAATTCAGCTATTCATGGTAACCACTAGGCCTACTTGCAGATGCAATATAGACGTCATTAGACTTTAATGTTGCCCCCCTCCCCACTATATTTATGAGGAACTACAGTTAATTGAGGACTATTCGCCGTGACAAAATATTGCACACCTTTATTTTGTAATGCCTTGTCCTAAATGTTTATTTTGGTGAAAGGGGGGGGGGGGGGGCAACCCGAGCCAACCCCAACCCAGAGCTATTGTTTACTATAGCTTTGCCCCCACCCCCACACACACACACACCTATAACCCAGCTGCGTAGTTGCTCTCTGCGCAAGCTTCGCGGAAAGTTCAGAGTAAAAGCGAGCCGATAAAAAAATGGCAGGTGAAAGCGATTAACGCTTTTTGTAAGGTGTGTCGCCTTGATTTTAAATCAACGCGACACACCTTACAAAAAGCGTGGAGGTTGTCAATATGACTAGGCAAGATGCATGTAAATTGTTGCGTCCAACACTGTTGAAATGTACAGCTATATTATACTTCTTTGCGGGAACACCGCTTTCACCTGCCATTTTTTTATCGGCTCGCTTTCAGTCTGAACTTTCCGCGAAGCTTGCGCAGAGATCAAATACGCAACTGGGTTAGGTTGCCAGGTTGAGGTGACAAACGTGTTGAAAATTGTATATGGTGTGTGGATTGTGTGAATTGGATGCATTTCATACAAGATCTGGCAACTGGTCAACTTTAGACAAACATATTGGTCCGATCTCCGATTATTCATAAAGGAGTTTGGGCCATGCAAAATTACGGGAGTTTCCCGGGAGAAATAACAAACCGGGAGGAGTCCGGGAGATAGGGCTAAAAAACGAGAGAAACCCGGGAAAACGGGAGTGTTGGCAGGTATGATTTAAGGACATTAACTCAATGTAGAAAGAGTGAGGAGACTAGAGCGCATTCACTCCAGTTAGAGGTGTCAAGTTTTCGGTCGTACTGTCTGTAAAATAGAGATAGAAATAGTCAGAGGTCAATATCAGACCGTCCCTCACAACTTGAAGGTGTTCTGAATATTTTCACACTGAATCGACATTTTTTTTAGACTCTCTAAAAACACGGCATTTCGCGGATGGGCGTGGTTTGTGTTGGACGTAGCCGTGCACGATTCAGAGAGCTAGCTGTGCCGTGTTGCAAAGACACTTTGTGTGGTTTATTCCAGCGTAAATACAACTATGCCTTTATAGAAGTACTGCAACTATTTAGCACCTATAAGTCTGAGTGTTATTGTTGATAATAATAATAATTATTATAATAGCCTAATAATAATTGATATAGGCCTAGCGCTTTTCAAAGCACTCAAAGGGACTTATTAGTGGAAGGGGACCTTTATTAACTATCAATGTGTAGCACCCAACAGGGTAAACAGTCTACATTTCCTATTAGGCCTATGTCTGTGGTTCTCAATCTCTTCCTTACTCTCATTACATGTATGTTCCCCTTTCACGGCAGCAAAAATTATATCATTAAAAATGTATCTCTGTAAACTTGATGTCGTGCGATGTAGCCTAATGACTACTCCGCCATGCCCGTCAATTAAACGGGAAGATAAGATTATATAGAATCAGCTGATTTGTTTTCAGAGTTTACGCCTGTACTTGTTAGTAGGCTACTCAAACGTCTGCCCTTTTTTTATTGGATAATGTTGCACTATTGTATTGCCCCACCTGGAATTATGCAGTTCTCAACAGCAGTTCTCATCATGTTTTATTGGATAGGCCTACTTGAATTGACAATAGGCTACGTAATCATTAACACCAAAACGGGAAAGCATTCACAATGTTAACAGACATCGCTGCGCAATTTTAGATCTTCAGTAACAACCATTTCATTTTTTATACCTAAAATATCTAATAAGAAACAAATTGTATTGCTAAAATTAACCGCGTCCGCCAGATGTTTTTCTTTGCTGTCAGCCATTCTCAACACCGTGGTACAGACAAACGGATACGTGCACTATGCACACACATCGTGAGGGCATAGGACATAAAGTCCCGCCTCCGGGCGAAATGCCGTGTTTTTAGAGAGTCCCTGCCCACTTAGCAGACAGAACTGTTCCGTTTTCAGTCCCGGATGCTCTTTACTTATCTACTATCTTTGGCATAGACATCTTATAAGATGTCTATGATCTTTGGTACAGGTGACCGTGGCGGAAGCGGAAGGATGCGTGGATGACGCACTGAGTCCAAACTGATGCATTGTGGGCAAAGAAGTCCAAACAGATGCATTGTGGGTAAATGAGTCCAAACATGAATGAAAAGCTGAGATACTTTCCGCCAAAGCAATCAATAATATTGTCAATCGATGAGTGATTGAACGGATCGATCTGCGCCAGTTTACACCGTCCACGTCTTCCGGACGCTGCTGTGGTTGGGAGGCCAGGGATCAGGAAAGTTTTTCAGATTAAAAGACCCGTCAGGAGCTAACTAGTGGCCATGGGGGAGCCGCATAAACACCCACAGGACGTCGGTGAGAGGAGCTTAATGTGACTGTTTATCACATGTATGTGTGTGTGTGTGTGTGTGTGTGTGTGTATACATAGTGTAAACATATATGGCTAGTCTTATATATTTATATACATAGTGTAAACATATATGACTAGTCTTATATATTTATATACATAGTGTATATATATTTATAAACATTAGTGTATGCATAGTTATATGTATATAGGCCTACATAATAACCACAAAAAAAAGTTGAGTGATAAAAGAATTTCCCCAATGTGGGATTAATAAAGTAAATCTTAATATATATATATATATATATATATATATATATATATATATATATATATATATAATGAAGTAATCTATTGCTTTTATAAAACGGTCACCAAGTATGGCCATAAGAAAGTAATAGACACACATATGCTATAGTATATATAAATATATACTATATATAGTGTATATAGTATATATAGTGTATAAAGTATATATAGTGTGTGTATATATAGTGTATATAGTATAGTGTCAAAGAATATATATAGTATAGTATGTTAAAAGCTATTTTGAAGAGGTGTGTTTTGATGTCATTGTTTGTTCACATGCTTTCTATCATCGTGAAAAATCAAAACAAGCTGATTTCCTGTCGTTCAGATGGCGCCCGGGCCTTCTGGGTGGAGGCAGACGTGGACGCTGTTTTTAACAGACTTTGTGAATACCTGGAGCAGCTCAGATGCACCTTTAAGAGCAAGACCGCCACAGACACAGGTTCTATATTTCTATATCTATCTATATCTATATATCTATCTTTATATCTATATCTATATATCTATAGACCACCAAAGACACAGGTTCTATATATCTATCTATATCTATATATCTATCTTTTTATCTATATCTTTATATCTATATCTATATATCTATAGACCACCAAAGACACAGGTTCTATATCTATATCTATCTATACCTATATATACAGTATATATATATATATATATATATATATATATATGTGTGTGTGTGTGTGTGTGTGTGTGTGTGTGTGTGTGTGTGTGTGTGTGTGTGTGTGTGTGTGTATAGATTATGTCCAGGGTCTGAAGCTGGTGAAGCTGGTAGAGGCAGGACTTAGCCCAGAACCACCTGACTCCTCCTCATCCATACATGATGTCATCATCCATGATGTCATCATCACAGGTCTGAATCTCTCTGTACTTCCACATGTGTGTACATGATGTGGAACTATGTATACTTTATATATATATATATATATATATATATATATATATATATATATATATATATATATATATATACTATATTTAAGCAATAGCTCACTTCAGGCCGTGCCGTGGTATATGGTTATTATATCCAGAGGTGGGTAGAGTAGCCAAAAATTGTACTCAAGTAATGTACTGTTACTTCAGAATAATATGACCAAGTAAAAAGTAGTCATCCAAATAATTACTTGAGTAAGAGTAAAAAAGTGCTTGGTGAAAAAACTACTCAAGTACTGAGTAACTGTTGAGTAACGTCTGATTTATTTGATAACACAAGCATTCAATCAGACAGACAAAAATACAAAATAATCATCTTTAGGCAAATTAGAGTTCATCCAATCAATAAAATAAATTAAAATTAATTAATTACAAAATAGCTTAAATTAAGATAATCCAGGTAAATTCAAGTACTTCAATAAAAAATAAAATCAATAAAATAATAAAAAAATAAATTAAGCACAAGTACAATTTCCAAACCTTTGTACTTTTTCACCAGGCTCTGCAGGCAGAACTAGAACAAGGCAGCCCATAAACTCTCATAAACTGTGTGTGTGTTTGTGTTTGAGTCTGTGTGTCATCCGTTTCTCTTTTTTGTTTGCTACGACTGTAAATTGTACAGTTAACAGCCTGAAATGTCTCTGAAGCAGAGACTATCCAGGTGGATTCACGGACTAAACTCTGATCATCTACCTGTGTGTGTGTTCTCACTTTGTTTATTTCATGTACCAGCTTCTATATCTGAGTCTGACGCGCAATTTACGCCGCAAAATAGTGACACGAAGAAGTTAAATTTGATTTGTGTCAGAGAGAGAGAGAGCGAGATAGAGCGAGAGCGAGCGCGCTTTGGTAGAGAGACATAGAGTAACAACAACAGAGAGCAAGCGCTGGCCTCGATAAAGCTGTTATTAATCAGAGAAATAAAAAGTTGTTCCTGATTGTTTCACAGCGGTTACATTCAGCAGGTATAGACATGCCCACAGCAACCCATCTCAGCTCCCCTCACCCCTCCACTACCGCACTCCCCCACCACCTCAGCTCTCCTCACCCCCCCACTACCACACTCCCCCACCACCGGTTGCCGGTTTCCCTGATCCTGTCTAAATACGCGTCCCGTCCCGCGTATGGTCACGTGACGAGACTGCACGGCTACGTTTGATTAGTGAAACACAGTCACGTGGTAGAGCCTTTGGTGAAAGTCTCTATCTCAGTCAAAATAAAACGAGAGATAAAATGAGGCGTACGCAGGGGGGATAAAAATAATGACGCGTAGAATACCAAAGAGGTAAAAAGAAAAGTAACAAGCTCATTGTAGCCTAATGTAGCGGAGTAAGAGTACAGTTTCTTCTTCACAAATCTACTCAAGTAAAAGTAAAAAGTAGTAGTGATTTAAAACTAGTAGTAAAAAGTATAGTGATTTAAAACTACTCCTAGAAGTATAATTTTTTCAAAAACTTACTCAAGTAAATGTAACAAAGTAAATGTAAGTCGTTACTACCCACCTCTGATTATATCACAGCTAAGGGGCGTTGTTCAGCCCATTAGCTGTGATTAGTATATATAGTTCCACATGTGGTGTATATGTTCTCTGGTGTCTTGTTGTCAGGTCCAGAGCTCCTGCCCGTCACCGTCTCCTCCCAGGAGGAGGAGCAGCAATCCGCTCCTCTCTCCCCGCTTCTGTTCCCCAGCGACCTCCTGGTGCTTCCTCTGGAGCCGCCTTCTGCTCGACAGGAGGAGGAGCAGGGTAAGGTGCCTGCTAACCAGGAGGAGGTCTTGACTGGACTAAATGAGCAGGAGGAGGTCTCAGCTGGACTGAAGGAGCAGGAGGAGGTGTGTGCTGAACAGGAGGAGAAGGAGGAGGTCTCGGCTGGACTGAAGGAGCAGGAGGAGGTGTCTGCTGAACAGGAGGAGCAGGAGGAGATCTCGGCTGGACAGGAGGAGGTGTTTCCTACAGAGGCCCTCTACCAGCCACACCAGTGCACCAAGGTAATGGTATCGTCAGCGCAAAACATCACCATGGTAACAGTGCATCACATGTGATGCTAACGTGATAATCATGTGGCGGGCATGTGATGTTCGTGTGGTCATGTGATGGTCATGTCGGTGTCATGTGATGGTCATGTCGGTGTCATGTGATGTTCATGTGGTCATGTGGTGGTCATGTGATGAGAAGATGCTCATGTTATCCAAACCCACAGGCCTGCCTGCCCAGCCTGCCCAGGACCAGTCAGCCCTTCTGGGGTCAGAACCCACTGAAAGTGCCCCTACTCTGTGGCTTCCAGAGGCTCGGTGGACAGGAAGTGAGCTCGGTAGAACTCGTCTACACCGCACCATGTGGACTCCGCCTGCATAGTCGTGACGACGTGATGCGCTTCCTGTTCGCCACAGAGAGCTACGATGTCCTGCAGGTGAACGCTGGTGCCTCACCTGGTTACCTTAGCAACCATGACCATCCTCACAGTCTAAATGCTAACACGACATGTTTAAATAAATACTAGTGTAATGGTGTGTTGTGACCAGCTACAGGTAAATAATAGTGTAATGGAGTGTTGTGACCAGGTACAGGTAAATAATAATGTTTAATACCAGGTACAGGTAAATATTGGTGTAATGGTGTGTTGTGACTAGCTACAGGTAAATATTAGTGTAATGGTGTGTTGTGACCAGGTACAGGTAAATAATAATGTTTAAGACCAGGTACAGGTAAATATTGGTGTAATGATGTGTTGTGACCAGGTACAGGTAAATACTTGTGTAATGACTCATCTCATCCACCAGGTGGAGTTCTTTACCTTCAACGGGGCGGTGCGGTTGGACCCGCCCCTCGTGGCTGGGCCCCGCCTCCCAGAGCTGGACCTGAGCCGGGGTTTGGAGCCCACCCCCGTAGAGCTGTGCCCGAGCGAGGCCGGGACTCGACCCCGCGACTTCCGCTACCGTAAAGACCGCTGGCCTCATGGCTGCTTCCTGTCCTCCAGCCCGGCGCTCTTCCACACCTGCTGCGACTGTCTGGACGGCTGCCTGGACGCGATAAGCTGTGCCTGCAGGGGCCTCACCTCCAGGGGGCAGCACTACACCCACCACACACTGAGCAGTGCAGTGGAGTCAGGGTTAGAGCAGCACACAGCCTTTTAAATAGCCTGGTTATGTAACCTGGATATGTAGCATGTTATGTTACCAATGTTATGTTACCATGTTATGTTACCAATCAGATAAGAGATGTCTCTGTGAACCCAGTCGCAGCTAGTACAGGGCTTCACAGCCACAGCCCTAATCCTAAGCCCTCTAAATTATTCAGCTGCAAGTAGTTTCAGGACATCCATCTTTTAATTGCAGACAAGATTCAAAGTCCTGGATTTGGGAGGACTCGTTTGATCGAATAGAGATGTAGATTTGAGTGTGGTCAGCATAATGGTGAATAGTAACTCCATAGTATGTAGAAGGATGTCTCCTAGTTGAAACAAAGAGCAGGGGACCAAGAATTGAGCCCTGAGGAACACCAACGCATAGGCTGCAGTGTTGTCTGATGGCTGTGTTCCAGGCTGGTTGAGTGTTGTCTGATGGCTATGTTCCAGGCTGTTTGAGTGCGGCCCGTGGTGCGGCTGTGATCGGGCCAGATGTCAGAACCGGCTGGTCCAGCAGGGCGTCCGGGTCCGTCTCCAGGTGTTCCAAACCACCACTAACAGGGGATGGGGTGTGCGTTGCCGTGACGACCTGGAAAAGGGAACCTTCATCTGCACCTACGCCGGTAAGAGTCATTCAGCGGACTTATGCTGTGGTCACAAACACAGGCACAAGGCAGACGGTAGCTCCCTTACACCAGGAGGAAACATAGGATGTTACGTAGGTCCCTCACACCAGGAGGAAACATAGGATGTTACGTAGCTCCCTCACACCAGGAGGAAACATAGGATGTTACGTATCTCCCACACACCAGGAGGAAACGTAGGATGTTACGTAGGTCCCTCACACCAGGAGGAAACATAGGATGTTACGTAGGTCCCTCACACCAGGAGGAAACAAATGAATTTACGTAGCTCCCTCAGACCAGGAGGAAACATAGGATGTTGTGTATTTCCCTCACACCAGGAAGAAACACGGGCGATCTGGACAACAAGAAGCTAATAATTTTAGTGCCACATCCAGAATTATATGATCAGAGCTTGAAATCCTACCAAGATATTACAAAAAAGCTGACATGGCCGCCAATCACCCAGATGGCCTTTTGTTTTTGTTGTTGTCTGTTTGTCAGACCAACATTAACAAGGGATACACCAAGTGCAGTCCTTTCAGTAGCCATGTTGTGAAATGAATGATCTTATGTTTTGGAGGGAATTTAACATTATTAAGAGAAAGCTGAATTGTATAGCTACATGCATTACTAGAATAATGAAATAAAATAATAGACAGGAAATAATCGTATTTAATGTTTTCTTCCATTCTTTGCAAACAATACGACATCCCCATAGCAACATATTGTCATGCATGTTTCGTTTTGCTGTCCTGCCATTTTGTCCAACTGGTTTTCCCACCTGTACCTACTGTCTGAATCCAGGTGAGAGCTTACAGTGAGTCAACTCAGATCTCACAGGTACAGGAGATAAAGGAGCAGGTAGGGGACATGGACATGGGGGATGGAACCTGTTGAGTGGGAGTCCTGCAGCCCCTGCATATGTGGTCTTGTTGCTATAGAAACCATCCACCTGGAAACAGTGGCGGAGCCAGAACGTAGCTAATGGGTAGGCCTGCAAATGGTGCGCGAATGTTGACGGGGGGGGGGGGGGGGGCGCGATTGTTGCCGTGAACCTGCAAGTTTTAATGTCCACAAGAAACAGAAATAACAATTAAACATTGAAAGCAGAGTCTATGATAATTTGTATGAATTATCATAAAAAAATATATATATCTTACTGGGTGGGCAAGCTGTCAATCTGGGTGGGCCTGTGCCCACCCAGGCCCACCCATAGATCCGCCCCTGCCTGGACACTGTCCTGCAGTCCCTGTATATGTGTAGCCTGGCTCCGCCCACCTACGTACTTCCGCTCAAATTTCATTTCACTTCAGTACTAAGGTCTGGCGGTGCTACTATGTTATGCTGCGTTCCAGGCAACCCGTAACTCGTGATTTCACGACTTCATACTCACGACTCACGACTTGTTAGCGTTCCAGGCAAGTCACGACTAACAAAGTCGTAACAAACAAACAAACCAACCTGCGGCTCTGTTTTGATGGTGTCCGCGCCAGCAAGCCAGATCTGCTCGCACAGCGCAATGACTTTTATGGAAACCTCACTTCACTTACACAGCAGAGCTTGGATGTAACGTTAGCTGACGATTGATAGCTGATAGCGATTGAATAAACATAAACATACACTTTAGTACTCCACACTCGTATGTGTTTTATTTTGATTACAATGTGCGGAATTACGTTACGTTGCCTATTCATGTCTATCTATGTATATTTTCTCATCGTTGGTCACCGGTGTCTGCGGAGCATCAGGGGAAGCCATTGTTGTTTACGTTCGTGACGTCAAAAAAATGAACTGGGAGTACATAGATCACATACGAGTTCACGGGTCGTGAGTTACGAGTTTGACTGCCGTTCCAGAGCACTTTCACGGGTAGGAGGTCGTGAATTCACGAGTTACGGGTTGCCTGGAACGCACCATTAGAACGACTTCTTTTCCCCAAAATCTGCGGTCCAATCAGCGAACAGGAGGCGCGGCCTGAGAACAGTGACGTAGAGGTCGTGCGCGAATTTCAGTTATTGAGCGCATAGACATCTTATACATAGACGGAGCATTGAGCGCTACTGCCTACTGGCGCTGACGAGACGCGGGGCCGCCATCTTGGAGTGGTGATCCGCTCCACTCAGTGTCATTCGTCAGCGCATATAATTAATCATACCTCACTGAATACCACTGATTTTCACGCGTTTTTTTGTCATACGTGTAGCTATGATAAAGGACACATGTTTTGGCGTGTAATATTATTTTCACAAAATATAACCAATAGTACGGTATAATGTTAAATCTTACTTGTGAAATGTAATCCCGCGATTTCTATTTTCGACCGTCCGCTCATTTGAGCAGGAATACGCTGAACAGCAGCTCGGCGTCCTTGTTTTCTTCTCCTGGCCATACGTGTCAACTGTCAATCTATGCCCCTCCCCTCCCCCATCACCACTCCAAGATGGCCGCCGAATTTCTCGCGCCACAGCAGCCAATGCTCCGTCTATGTATAAGATGTCTATGATTGAGCGTAAGTACGGAGGCGGGCGGAGGCTAATGCTAATGCTCACTGCATCCGTGACTGCATCTGCCGTTTGTATACTGCGCGCAACGTGGTTTCTGGCGCATGAAATACATCACGAAGGCAGATCCAGAGTGGCACTGGGCAGAGCCAATAGGTTTTAAACTTCAACAGCACCCGCCTTCAAGTGAGACATCGTTTGTCTCTACAGCACTGCTAGACCTTTAGTATGAATGTAATGAGTACCAAGGTCTAGTTAGGACTAGGCTAGTATATGTGGTCATGTTGCTATAGAAACCATCCACCTGGACTTTTCTCCTCTCAGAAACTCAAGCCAACACTTCATAGAGACTTCCCTTTGGCTCTCTCTCTCTGTCTGTCTCTCTCTGTCTCTCTGTCTCAGGGCTGGTTCTGAGGAAGGGGTGTGATCCAGAGGAATCCCCGCCCCCTAAGTTTTTGGGGGCGGAGCCTCCATCAGACGACGACGTGGAGGTGGTCACTGAATGGCTGGCACCGCCGGTAACGGAGGGGTCCCTGCCCACCTCCTCCCCCCCATTACACGTCCCGGTCATCCAGAGACCGTCAGAACCCCCGAATCAGACCCCCCTGGCCCAGGAGACCGAGCAGAACCAGACCCCCCTGGCCCAGGAGACCCAGCAGAACCAGACCCCCCCAGCCCAGGAGACCCAGCAGAACCTAACCCCACCAGCCCAGGAGACCCAGCAGAACCTGACCCAAGAGACCCAGACCCCCCAGATCCAACAGACCGACAACCAAGAGCTCCAGACTGAGCAGAACCAGAACCAAGACACTCTGGCCAGGATAGAGGTGTGCCTCTTGATCTACTATCTAAATCAGTGGAAGTCATTGATATTTACAATGATTGATCATTGTGTGTGTGTGTGTTTGTGTGTATGTGTGTCAGGTGCATGAGACGGTGGGTGGTTGCCTAGCAACAGGAGACCCCTCCCCAGGTACTCTGGTCCTCATTATTCAAACCTCACAACTTTATTCAGATTCCCTGTCTCCACACCCATCTCCGCTCCCATTGGTCAATTTCCATCTCCCTCTTCCTGTTGCAGACAGAGGGGCTGGCCAATCCACCGGGCAGGAGGAGGTGGTTGCTACAGCGACGGTTGAGCAGAGCCACAGGGAGCCGGAGCTAGAGAGGAGGGTGAGGAAGAGGAAGAGAGAGTATGAAGATGTTTACTATCTTGACGCTACCAAGGAGGGCAACGTTGCTCGCTTCCTTAATGTAAGTCTACACGTCCCTACTGGTCCCTACTGGTCTCTATTGTCTCTACTGGTCTCTACTGTCCCTACTGGTCTCTACTCTCCTTACTGGTCTCTACTGTCCCTACTGGTCTCTACTGTCTCTAGCGTCTCTACTGGTCTCTTCTGGTCTCTACTGTCTCTAGCGTCCCTACTGGTCTCTTCTGTCTCTAGTGGTCTCTACTAGTCTCTGTTGTCTCTACTGGTCTCTACTGTCTCTCCTGGTCTCTACTGTCTCTACTGTCCCTACTGGTCTCTACTGTCTCTAACGTCCCTACTGTGTTGGTCCCTACTGGTTTCTTCTCTCTCTAGTGGTCTCTACTGTCTCTGTCTCTAGTGGTCTCTACTAGTCTCTGTTGTCTCTACTGGTCTCTCCTGGTCTCTACTGTCTCTCCTGGTCTCTACTGTCCCTACTGGTCTCTACTGTCTCTAGCATCCCTACTGTGTTGGTCTCTACTGGTCTCTACTGTCCCTACTGGTCTCTACTGTCCCTACTGGTCTCTACTGTCTCTACTGGTTTCTCCTGGTCTTAACTGTCTCTTCTGGTCACTACTGTCTCTACTGGTCTCTACTGTCCCTACTGGTCTTTACTGGTTTCACCCCATCATAACCTTTGATCCTGTGTGACCCTAGCATAGCTGCTGGCCCAACCTGTTCACCCAGAGCGTCTTCACAGACACCCAGGACCCTGGCTTCCCCTTGGTCGCCTTCTTCACCAGCAGGTCAGAGCTGCACTGACCCTAACCCTAACCTCCATGTTACTGTTCACCTGACCTGTTCATTACATTCATGTTACTGTACACCTGTTACTGTTATTCATGTTACTGTTCACCTGTTAGTTACATTCACGTTACTGTTCACCAGGTGTTGACCTGTTGTTTTTTGTTTGTAGGGTGATCAAGGCTGGCACCGAGCTCACCTGGAAGTGCTCTCTCAACACAGGAAGTGCTTCTTCAGGACAGGAAGTGGCATGCCAGTGTGGGAATGAAGACTGCCAGGAAGTGGCGACCTTTGATCAGGCAGTGTGTGAAGTGTGTGACGTGCACGAGGACGTCTCAGGACAGGAAGCCTGACGTCTAACAGTTTACAACCTTAACTTTCTTTTTATATTTGTATATTTTTCCACTTTGTAATTAAACAGTTCCTAAGGTCTGTTGTCGTTGTTTAACCAGATACATGATTGTGATTGCTATATGCATTTATTATTATTATTACTATTATTATTATTATTATTATTATTACTGTTAGTATTCTTGGTCAGTTGTAGTTGTAGTGTAGTTAGCAGAATCAGTTTTAATTATCCTAAATATTAATAATTATAATGTCATAGCCGAGTAAGCAGTTATGGTGGTGACTCGTTAAATCAACCATAAATGATGTGAAGGACGGGTTCGGACCGGTCTAAGGGCTCTGGGGGGTTTTCTATCAACGTGGCTCATGAAATCTGCGCTTACTTGAAAATGCCAGGCTTGACTTAACGTCGACTTCAACTTCTCAAGCCATTTCCAACAACACGACTCCCATGTTGGTTTAATGTTGGTTTCTCTATTGTTACTGGTCTATTTCCGCCCGTCGGACATTGTTTGACACACACAGCTAAACTAAGCTTGACAGTTAGCCTGCGACGGAGCGGGCTAGGTCTGTGGTACAAGTTACCATGGTTACTGAGCAGGGTATCATAAGCCACAGTGATGGAACAAAACTCTCACTTAAGGGGCCATCCACACGGAGACGCTTTTTGGTTTAAATGCAGATGTTTTGTATCGTTTTGGCCGATCGTCCAAACGAATCCTGTAAACGCATTGCTTGCAAACGAACTTTTCTGAAACCTGGTCCCAGGGTGAAAAAATTAGTGACTCATCAGAATAAGCCGGGCTGCTCCTTTAATGGACCTGACACAGAGCGCATGCACATGTCTCTGTTTGGGCGGAGGGGGGCAGTAGTGAGCAGCAGGAGGTCCTCGTCTGTTTCTGTGGGTGCTTCTCATTTCTCTTAAATTGCATCCACGTTTTAGCCTCGCGAGACCAGCCTGATCTCGCGAGCTCCATGATATTCCACTCACAGTTCAGTCTGGTCAGAGAATGTCTAATAAGGAGAGAAGTTCCACTCTCGGTTTACTTCCGGGTTCTGAACTGTTGCAGTTCCCCTCTGGTTCCATGTGAGGGCGCTCACATGGTGAGTGCAGAATGAATGGCGGTCTATGGAGCTATACCCCTCAAACTCCACTTTTCTCAGGATATAATTTTTTGTCTAGTAATTTGAATGTTGCTTTCGAAAGGGGATGCAAAGAAATTACACATTGCTGGGTGTTAGATTTTTTAGAGTCACTTATTTGCTTTAAAAAAGTATTTTAAAATGTCAATGACGTCATACTCATCTTACGACCAGAGATACTGCTTTACGGCAAGCCTCTCCCTTTCCCTCAAGGCATCGATAACACAGCAGTACATACATAACGATACGCAGATAAAAGTGCCAGCAACCAAAAGAAGTTGCTGTGTTAAAAAAAAAGAACTTGGGCGAAATTGTCCACCATAACGTTCTGATCCCGCTTCGGATGCCAAGATGCCATCAAGCAGATCTCTGGTCGTAATCAGTCCTTCACTGACCAATCAGCGTTCATTAGCAGAATGCTAGCGTGTTATGGGCAATAACAACACGTCCTGTAAGAAATCGAAAGGACATAAGTACTCGTTCATTCAACTTTCGATCTATAACCTATGTTGAACTTGTAAGAACTACAATCAAATCGGAGTTTTTTCAATGAGAATCAGGTGAAAGAGACACATTTAGCCGTGTAGCTCCATCTGCTCCCATTCATTCTGCACTCACAGGCGATCGCCCCCAGTGGAGCTCTGGTGGAACTGCAACCAGAATTCGGTACAATGGGACTTAATAGGGAGTGGACAGGCTCTCCGTAGACGGGCTCTGGTCTGGTATAGAGCGTAACAGTGACCGCCCCTTTTTTAACAGCTCCGGTGCCGGAAGTAAATTTCCCATGCATTTATCTCGTCCACTTTTCGTAGAATCCTTATAAAAAGAGTATTAAGCCTTTAACCAAGCCAATCGTTCGTTATGGTAGTCGTGACCATATTATGTTTGATTCGGGCATAAAAAAGAATTTGGAAAACGGAAGAAAAGGCAAAGGTACAAGACTGTGTACATTATTTTGTTGACCAAGTGAGGAACTACTCATCCCGAATCAAACATAATCAAACAACGCGAATCATTCCATCTGGCGGAGTCAGGGTGTCCACGTTTCCCCTCACTCGCGTCCTTTACTTGCGTCTTAGTCCCTCCCACCGTGCATGGAAAGACGCAAGGGCCCAATTCCAGTCCGGCCCCTGCACCCCCCCCCCCCCCCCCCCCCCCCGCCACGTTAAGTGTCATTACAAACCAATTGGCCTTAAGTGGGAGTGGGTTATAAAACCCTCCAAGACCGAGTCTGCATCGATATAGGCTTTACAACCCACACTTCTCTCAAGTGCAGCACTATGTTTGTGCACACATGACGGAATTTGACGTTACATTTTGCAACGAACATGCCGTTGTGTACCCGAGGAAACGGTACACGTATTGCTTTAATTTGACTTGATTGCCTGTGTTGCCAGTGCCGGTTCTAACCTCCATGGGGCCCTAAGCAAAATCCTGTGGGCCCTCCTATCTGAACTCTGCGGGCCAAAATATAACCATGTTTTACAGTCACCTTTACTAGTCTTGTCTTTGGGGTAAGAAAAATCCTGTCTTGGTTTGAATGGACCTCTGCGCACAAACTCAGTTCGCATAGAGTCTGTTAAGACTGGAGGCCAGTCTGCTGGGTCATTTGGTGGAGCGGTTTTAGGGTCTGGGCTGCTTGTACTGGCTGTTCAAAAGTGACTTATATTAACACTACATGAGTTAAAATTGTTTCAAATTCAAATACATTTGAAAAGCCTACAACTAATAGTTGCAATAACCACAGCACAGGCTATAACAATATGAAAAATGACAATAATAAGTTTCCATATGAACAAAAACCATAACTGTTCAGATAGCCAATGTTGTTATTTAAATGTTATTAAATGAATTACAATGAATATGTTTAATACTTCATGCTTATAATTTAGACTACCTGCTATGTGTATATCTAGTGTGCAGGCAGCACAGCAAATCAAAATTCAACTAAATATTTAGGCTAGTCAAAGTTAATCCTTTTGCCTTCTTTCCATTTGATAAAGGCGTTCAGTTGTATCTAAGCCAAGCCAACTAACGTTGGACTGAAATACAGTGATAGGCAGTAGCGTCGACGCTACAAGCTGTGAGGATGTCACATGCTGTGAGGATGTCATCGCGCCTATCGCATGATTTAGACTTGACGGTTTCGGCAGACAACCCGTTCTCATCCCAACTCGTAATATAGGCTACCGACGATTTGTCACGCCCCTAGACGTCTGATACTGATGCCAAAGGTACCCTCCCGCATCTGTGTGAAACGATCTGGGGGTTCTCATAAACCCGATCGCGGTGGTAAGAGACGAGCAGAGTCTACAGCGTCCGCTCGCAGAGCAGAGTCTACAGCGTCCGCAGTCTACTGTGAAACAATTCACTCCAAAAAGGGTTATGGGTTATGGTTAGGGTTATGGTTATGGTTAGGGTTAGCGTAATCTATCACCGTGACCGGGTTATTATTGGAGTGAATGGACGCTGTAACTCTGCTCTGCGAGCGGACGCTGTAGTTGGGATGAGAACGGGCTGCGGTTGAGTATGTGGGGATTTTTTCGGTCGCAATTGGGTTGCACATTTTTAAAAGTGGTGGGGACAAAATTCAAATTATAAATAGTGGTGGGGACCAGGGCCGGATTAGCCAATGCGTTTTCTGGGCACGGGCCCAGGGGCCCGGCCATAGAGGGGGCCCGGCGTTCAGATCTTTTTTTTTTTTTTTCCGCGGTAATTCCGCTTCATCTTCTTATCATTGTAGGCACTAGCTGTCGCTATAGGCTACCTGTCGCAAGTTTGACTGAAGTGGAGACGGGGGGAGCGGCCTTAATTAACCTGCGGGGCCCTACGCAACTTGCGTAGTGTGCGTATAGGGAGAACCGGCTATGTGTGTTGCGACATTTCAGGTACTGTGCAAAAAACCAAGGACCTAATCCAATTAAGAATTGCAAACGAAAAAAATGTTTAACAAAAAGCATTTATCTTTTTGCTGTATTCATTACTTGTTGCTTGCTTTCCCTTGTTGGGTTTTTATTGTGACTTACTGTTCCTATTTGTTTTTATGGAAAAACAAATAGGAAAAGCGCTATCTATCTATCTATATCTATATATCTATATCTATATATACACTCACCGGCCACTTTATTAGGTACACCTTGCTAGTACCGGGTTGGACCCCCTTTTGCCTTCAGAACTGCCTTAATCCTTCGTGGCACAGATTCAACAAGGTACTGGAAACATTCCTCAGAGAGTTTGGTCCATATTGACATGATAGCATCACGCAGTTGCTGCAGATTTGTCGGCTGCACATCCATGATGCGAATCTCCCGTTCCACCACATCCCAAAGGTGCTCTATTGGATTGAGATCTGGTGACTGTGGAGGCCATTTGAGTACAGTGAACTCATTGTCATGTTCAAGAAACCAGTCTGAGATGATTCGCGCTTTATGACATGGCGCGTTATCCTGCTGGAAGTAGCCATCAGAAGATGGGTACACTGTGGTCATAAAGGGATGGACATGGTCAGCAACAATACTCAGGTAGTCTGTGGCTTTGACACGATGCTCAATTGGTAGGCCTACTAATAAGCCCAAAGTGTGCCAGGAAAATATCCCCCACACCATTACACCACCACCACCAGCCTGAACCGTTGATACAAGGCAGGATGGATCCATGCTTTCATGTTGTTGACGCCAAATTCTGACCCTACCATCCGAATGTCGCAGCAGAAATCGAGACTCATCAGACCAGGCAACGTTTTTCCAATCTTTGATTGTCCAATTTTGGTGAGCCTGTGCGAATTGTAGCCTCAGTTTCCTGTTCTTAGCTGACAGGAGTGGCACCCGGTGTGGTCTTCTGCTGCTGTAGCCCATCCGCCTCAAGGTTCGACGTGTTGTGCGTTCAGAGATGCTCTTCTGCATACCTCTGTTGTAACGAGTGGTTATTTGAGTTACAGTTGCCTTTCTATCAGCTCGAACCAGTCTGGCCATTCTCCTCTGACCTCTAGCATCAACAAGGCATTTGTGCCCACAGAACTGCCACTCACTGGATATTTTCTCTTTTTCGGACCATTCTCTGTAAACCCTAGAGATGGTTGTGCGTGAAAATCCCAGTAGATCAGCAGTCTCTGAAATACTCAGACCAGCCCGTCTGGCACCAACAACCATGCCACGTTCAAAGTCACTTAAATCACCTTTCTTCCCCATTCTGATGCTCGGTTTGAACTGCAGCAGATCGTCCTGACCATGTCTACATGCCTAAATGCATTGAGTTGCTGCCATGTGATTGGCTGATTAGAAATTTGCGTTAACGAGCAGTTGGACAGGTGTACCTAATAAAGTGGCCGGTGAGTGTATATACTGGCGTAACAACGTGACCCGGTGCAAATAATATTTTAGGGCCCCCGCGGTTGTTGACGGGGGGGGGTGCTGCGCGATTGTTGACGGGGGAGGCCCCCCCCCCCCGGCGTCTTCATGGGCCCCCCCCCCGGCGTCTGGGCCCCGGTGCAATGCACCGGTTGCACCGTCGATAGTTACGCCAGTGTATATATTACTTATGGTACTGTTTCGCTGCCATCTCGTTCAAATTTGCGAGATGTCTCTCGTGTAGCCTAGCTCCGCGGGGATCCCTCCTCGCTCTCGATTCCTCGGCGTAGGAAGCGCCCTATGGAGGACAGTGGAGACCAAAACAGCGATCACGTGACATCGTCCGCGTCGTCACGTGACCCAAGTGTCTGTTTATCTCGGAGCCCCGCGGAGAGGAACCGGAGTAGAACCGACCATGTCCTCCTGCCTGCTACTCCTGTTCCTCGGCCTGGCGAGCCGCGGCAGCTCCGGACTGGACATCCCGCCGCACGACGCCGTGGCCCGGGTGGCGCGCTTCGTGGCCAACCAGTGCACCTGGGCCTCCATGGCCACCATCTCCACGCACCACCCCGTCCAGGGGCAGCCCTTCTCCAACGCCTTCTCCATCAGCGACGGCCCGCCGGGCCACGGGACTGGGGTACCGTACCTGTACCTCACCCGCATGGAGGTCTCCGTCCAGGACCTACAGGTGAGGAGATGGTTAGTGTAGGTGTTGGGTTAGAGATGGTTAGTTCAGGTGTTAGGTTAGAGATGGTTAGTTTAGGTGTTAGGTTAGTTTAGGAGTTAGGTTAGAGATGGTTAGTTTAGGTGTTAGGTTAGGAGTTAGGTTAGAGATGGTTAGTTTAGGTGTTAGGTTAGTTTAGGAGTTAGGTTAGAGATGGTTAGTTTAGGTGTTAGGTTAGAGATGGTTAGTTTAGGTGTTAGGTTAGTTTAGGTGTTAGGTTAGAGATGGTTAGTTTAGGTGTTAGGTTAGAGGTGGTTAGTTTAGGTGTGTTTCATTAGTTTAGGTGTTGTGGTTTAGGGTTAGAGATGGTTAGTTTAGATGTTATGTAACTGTCTCTCTCCACCATGATGCAGCAGTTTTGAGAGTGATTCAGCACTTTTCAAGTCACATGCTAGACATGAGTGTGGACATGAGCTGGTCTGTTCTGATAACAGGAGGTTAAGGTTGGGTGCGCCAGATTAAAATCTGAGAACCACAGCCTGAAGCCGTGTTTCCTTATAGAAGGTCTAGCTTGTTGACAGTTTTCTACTTTTATTTATTTGGCTGTGAATACAGGGACGGGTCATCAAGGAGCAGGTAGGGGTTAGACAGTACAGAGACATGTCATCAAGGAGCAGGTAGGGGTTAGACAGTACAGAGACAGGTAATCAAGGAGCAGGTAGGGGTTAGACGGTACAGAGACAGGTCATTAAGGAGCAGGTTAGGTATTAACCATTTGTGTGGTGCAGGTGAACCCTCAGGCCTCTCTTTCCTTGTCCCTGGCCCAGACGGACTACTGCACCCAGCAGGGATTTGACCCCCAGAGCCCTCTGTGTGCCCACATCATCCTGTCTGGATCTGTCCTGGAGGTCAGCCTCCTTCACACTGCACAACCTGTTGTCATGACAACCTATAGTCATGGCAACCTGTAGCCATGACAACCTGCATCTCTTTTTAATTGTTAGTACAGTCGTGTGTATATATCAGTAAAGTATCTTGAGTATTATTATCCATAAATGTCTCAACGTGGTCCAGGTGAACGACACGAGGGAGGCGGAGTTTGCTCAGAAGTGGTTGTTCTGGCGACACCCGGAGATGAAGGACTGGCCCTCCGACCACGGCTGGTTCTTTGCCAAGTTTAACATCACCAAGGTCTGGGGGTGGGGCTACATGGGATGTGGGTGTGGTTAAAGTTGACATTGGGTGTGGCTAATGCGATGTGGCTAACTGAGGGTGGGTGTGGCTAATGGGAGGTGGTGGGTGTGGCTAACAGTCTGGTCTCTGTGTTGCAGGTGTGGGTGCTGGACTATTTTGGGGGGGTGAAAACCATTACCCCTGATGAGTACTTTAAGGCCACGCCTTACAGGAAACACCTCCACTCAGTGTGAGCTGGTCGTTGTCATGGTAACCCCTGTGTGATCTTTGACCACCGTCAAGCGACGGGTGTATTTTCCACTAGTCTGACGATAGAAACTATATAACTTTGTATACATTTGTCTGAATAAAGTTTTCATTGTGTATAAAAACAGATTCCTTTCTGAAGTTCTACGATCAAGCTAACTAATGTAGCTACACACAGGCTAGCTAATGTAGCAATGCACAGGCTAGCTGATGTCGCTACACACAGGTGTGTGTGTGTGTGTGTGTGTGTGTGTGTGTGTGTGTGTGTGTGTGTGTGTGTGTGTGTGTGTGTGTGTGTGTGTGTGTGTGTGTGTGTGTGTGTGTGCGCACATGATCAATCTATAGAATCATCACTTGTATGTTTTAACAGTGTTGACCATGTGGGCACTTGTAAGGGTGACACTTAAACAATAGAATCAATGGATCAATATTTCTATGTTGGGGTAAGATTTAACGATTCTTGGTTCACTATCTCGGCTTGTCCACTTATTAATTTTTCACAATTTTCTGATATTCAAGGTAATTATTTTTGTGTATTTTCCACTAGTCTGATAGAAACGCCATTCCTTAATTGGGAAACATATTTTATATTGTTATTTACATTATAAACAACTATATAACTTTGTATACATTTGTCTGAATAAAGGTTTTGTTGTGTATAAATTAGAGATGGGCATAGATTAAAATATTTAATCTAGACTAATCTTGAAATTAATCTAGGTTAATCTAGATTAACGTGGCTCCTTTGAATGATGTCGAAGGTGTCCATAATATGTGTTTGCTACCTAAATAATGACTTGTATTGCCTAAGTAATGACTTATATTACCTAAATGATGACTAAAAGTGGGTCTGCGCGATTGTTGAGCGGGGGGTGCTACCGGAGCTACCGGAGCTTTTTGTTGCCGAATTGTTGAGCGGGGGGTGCTACCGGAGGATTTCGGTTCGCGATAATATCGTCGATAAAAATATTAACGCCGATAACAATCTTGCGTTATCGCAGCCGATACCGCTGTTATCGGCCCATCACTAGTATAAATACAGATTCCTTTCTGAAGTTCTAGCTAGCTGATGCAGCTACACACAGGCTCGCCTCTAGTTTCAGGCCTACTAAACCAGAACAGTCAAGGCAAATTAAAGTCAAACATTTCTGAAACATTTGTTTCCTGTTAAACTGGCAATAGATCAGATGATTGGGCAAATGGTGTGTGTGTCAGGCTGTATGTGGTTGTGACTGAACACCTGTTTGTGTGCGTGTGTGTGCAGTTTGTCTAGTTTTATGCTGCTGTGGTGTATGTTGTATGTGTGATCGGTGCTTAAAACCACATCCTGCCTGCCTGCGTCTGAGAAGAACGAGAAGAGAAGAGACAGAAGAGAGGCGCTGTTTCTCATCGGGTTTGGTTCTCATTTGACTGGGTTCTGGGTTGAGATGGGTCTTCTCCAACACACTGTGGGCCTATTGCTTCTGCTCTCTCTGCCTTCATGTGCAGGTAAGAACCCCTCACCTAGAGATTGCTTTACTTACACAACCACACAGAACCACAAGCCACTGTTTTGTACTTTAAACAAGGGACACAACTAGAACTAGGATCCACTGTATTTTAAACTGGTTCAGAAACAACCAAAACCAGGATCCACTGTAGTTTAAACTGGTTCAGAAATACGACTAGAACTAGGATCCACTGTAGTTTAAACAGCTTCAGAAACACAATTAGAACTAGGATCCACTGTAGTTTAAACTGGTTCAGAAATAAAACTAGAATTAGGATCCACTGTAGTTTAAACTCGTTCAGAAACGCAACTAGAGCTACAATCCACTGTAGTTCAAACTGGTTTAGAAACACAACTAGAACTAGGTTCCAGTGTATTTTAACTGGTTCAGAAACACAACTAGAACTAGGATCCACCGTAGTTTAAACTGGTTCAGAAACATAACTAGAACTACGATCCTCTGTAGTTTAAACTCATTTAGAAACAACTTTGGTTGTGTGAAAGGGATGTATGAAGTGCTTCTCAGAGATGAGTGTTCTGTTTACATGGCGTTTGGGGGAGAAGACTATTATAATTATGTTTGTGTGTGTGTACATGATCAATCTATAGAATCATGAATGTACTTTTGTACTGTATCACTTGTATGTTTTTAACAGTGTGTTTGACGATATGGGCACTTGTAAGGGTGACACTTAATAAAATCAATGGATCAATATTGAATCATTAGTATTAGTATACACACATTTCCTCACAAGGTGCCGCCCGATGGGCTGATTGCTATAGCGACTGCAGCATGACAGTTAAACTCTGTATTTCCACAAGATGGCCACCGTACCTTTGGCAGCCATCTTTGACACACACACACACACACACACACACAGTGTGTGTTGGCGAGGCTGATAACTCTGTAATGGAGACTTTCTTTTGATGAACCACACTGTGGTGTCTAGCATCAGGCTAACATTAGCCCATCAAGCTAGCACCTTCAGGCTAACATTAGCCCATTATACTAACACCTTCAGACTAACATTAGCCCATCAGTCTAGCACCTTCAGGCTAGCATTCACATCAGACTAGCACCTTCAGGCTAACATTGGCCCAACACACTAGCACCTTCAGGCTAACATAAGCGTATAAGACAAGAGCCATCAGACTAACACTATCAGGCTAACATTATCCGATCAGGCTAATTAAGCTCTGAATGCTAACCTTTGACCTCTGTAACCCCTGTAGGGGGCTTGGCGCCATATGACCCCAGACTCTGCTACATCCTGGATGGCTTCCTCGCTGGGTATGGCCTCGTCATTACTACTCTGTACATCAAGGAGAAGGTATGTACCCACTCTATACCCTGACCTCTATACCCTAACCTCTATACCCTGAACTCCATACCCTGACCTATACCCTGAACTCTATACCCTAACCTCTATCTATACCCTGACCTCTATTCCCTAACCTCTCTTGCTAGGAGTCTGTACCTTTCTCTATAGCTATGTCTGTACCTTTCTCTATAGCTAGGAGTCTGTACCTTTTTTTTTATAGCCATGAGTCTGTACTTTTGTCTATAGCTATGAGTCTGTACCTTTCTCTATAGATAGGAGTCTGTACCATTCTCTATAGTCAGACTATTATATTATATTTTCTGAGTTTGCATGTATTTGTTTAGTTTTGCACTTCCAAGACGAAGAAAGACAAAGAAAACATCTCGGTAAGTTTCACTACATGATATGATACATGGCACAGCAAATTAACATGTACATTTGTAAATATTTGTGACATTATGTATGTAAATATTTGTATTCTTTATTTTTAGACCTATTACTTATTTTTATATTGTATTATTTTAGCTAATGATGACATATTACGACACATCATATTTAATAAATTTTATGAAATGATACACTTTATATATGATATGTGTTATATCAGTGATTCCCAACCTTTTTCTTAAAGGACCCCTATTTTATCATTGTATACACTGACGACCCCCACCGCCCCCCTGCACACATCGTAGCCTACTTATTTTTAAATATCTTGTGTATATTTCATTATATTCATTGCATAAAAAACGATAACAGCACAGAACAATTTACCATACAATGAAACTAAATAGTGAAGTTAATACCTGCAGGAAATATTTTTAGGAACACAATTTCATGTCTATTATGATTTTCTTTTAATTTCATTATCATTTTATCATTCACCATTCGTTTTAATAGTCCGTAATAGTTTTCATTATTTCAGCCATTTTAATGCAACCCGGTTTAATCAGCGTCTCACCGATATCGTGTGACTTCTTGGCTTGGCCAATAAGACAGTTGCTTACTTTTGGTCGCTTCTAGCCCTGGCAGAACTTCCCTAGTGTTGTGGGGCCTGTTTGTTACAACAAGTTCTTTTTTCTGAGGAAAAACTCCCTGGGTTTACCCCCCGTCTGAGGGAGTTTAGTAGTCTAGTGTCAGGGTGTCATACTTTCCCAAGTTCTCACTGCAAATGATACATTTAGCTCTAATGTTGTCCATTGCCACTATGAAGCCAAACTCAGTATAACTGTCTTGGTAAGTCATCTCTCTTTTTGAGGAAGTCAGCATGCTCTTCTCCCGACGCTTGGTCATTTTTCCATCAGGTCTTTCTTGTGGGACCAGGTCATGTAGCCAGCTTAGCTCTGTGAATACTGCTGGTGTTGACGTCTACACGCGCCTTTATACGAGAATTTAAAGAGTTCATATCTTTATTTTTTCTAAATAAATGAACTTCTAAAGATTCTTGCACCCTTAAAATCAAGAGGGCTTGGCGACCCCCCGAGGAGCTTTGGCGCCTCTTAGTGGGGGTCAGGACCCCCAGGTTGGGAACCACTGTTTTATATGATGTATGGTATAAATAAGATATATGATATGATACATAGAAGGAGCAACATAAATATTAGCTAGATATAGATATGATAAATATAATATAATATATATATATAATTAGATTTATAATTTATAGATTAATCTTTGTTGTTTCTTTCAGAACGGCAGTAAACAGGAAGAGTACACAGTAAGAAGCGCGCGCACACGCACATGCACACACACACACACACACACACACACACACACAGTGTAATTAGTGTGTGTGTGTGTGTGTGTGTTCTCAGGCATTGAAGAAGCGGAGAACAGATGACGAATACAAAGAACTGCCTATAAAGCGAGAGGTAAGTGTGTGTGTGTGTGTGTTGTATATACCTAGCTCCTTTTATACAGAGATCCCACAATATCGGTGTCTGTCATTATGCTGGCTTTGCCTTTTTACACAGAACCAAACAAAGCCGCATAATGCTGGCTTTGTGAAGTTAGCCTGTGATAGACGTGATATGGTAAATGGTAAATGGTATGGTAAATGGTATGGCAAATGGTAAATGGTGAATGGTAAATGGTATGGTAAATGATAAATGGTAAATGGTATGGTAAATAGTCAATGGTATGATAAATTGTAAATGGTAAATGGACTGCATTTTTAAAGTGCTTTTGAGACCAGTGGCTACTCAAAGCACTTTTCAATTTTTGCCATACCCCTTTCATACACCACTGATGGTGTGAACCATGTGAGGTACCAGCCAACTGGTCACTCAGGTGTCTTGCTCAGGGACACCTTGACACTCAGCTAGGAGGAGCCAGGGATCGAACCAGCAATCGATATATATATATACTGTATATATATATATATCACTCACTCACTCACTCACTCACTCCCTCTCTCTCTCTCTCTGTATATTGTATATAATTCTCTCTGACTCTCCCTCCCTCTCTTGCTCTCTCTTTAGCGCCAGAGGAAGAATGATCAGCAGGTTTACCAGGTGAGTCTCCATGGTTACCTGGTCATCATGTTGTTGTTGTTGTATTGTCTCCATGGTTACCACATTGTGTTCTTGTCTCCATGGTTACCTGGTCATGTGTGTTCACTGTATTCTTGTCTCCATGGTTACTCAGGATCTGAATGTGGGCACCAGAGACACGTACCACAGCCTGCAGATGAAACAGATACCTCCTCCTTCCCGCTAACTCGACCACGCTTAAACAACCATGCTCCTGAATGCACCTCCAGACCCTGTTAAACAACCACGCTCCTGAACGCACCTCCAGACCTTGTTAAACAACCACGCTCCTGAACGAACCTCCAACCCTGTTAAATAACCACGCTCCTGAATGCACCCCCAGACCCTGTTAAGCAACCACCACACTCCTGAACGCACCTCCAGACCCTGTTAAGCAACCACCATGCTCCTAAACGCACCTCCAGACCCTGTTAAACAACCACCACACTCCTGAACGCACCTCCAGATCCTGTTAAACAGCCACGCTCCTGAACACACCTCCAGACCCTGTTAAGCAACCACCGCATTCCTGAACACACCTCCAGACCTTGTTAAACATACATGCTCCTGAATGCACCTCACAAAATCAAACAAGCTGTAGGCCTATTAACTAGCCCAAAAATCTAATCTGCTTTCCTGAGATGTTATTTGAATAACTATGAATTTTAGCTTGATATTGTGTGTGTGTGTATGTTCTTTATGTCTACTGTATTTTGCTATGATATACTTTAGTATATTAGTCTTATTAGTGGCTTTTATTATATCCTTATTCATAATTTTCAATTAATAAATACATTTAAGAATTCAGTTTATGATCGAATTGTCATTCATTACAGTCATATCTTCTGCCTACCTGCCATTCAATATTAAATTAAATACATATTCACACGCGAGTTTAGATTCAAAACAATCAGCCTGCTTGTAAACATTTGTCATCTTTAACTTAACTTAACATAATAAAAATAAAAGCTAAACTACAACTCATCTCACGGGACGTGTTGGATGTGAACGCAACATGAGGAGGAGCAGAGGGGCGGGGCTGTCAGCTAACGTTAGCATCTTAGCATCACAGTCAGACCCAACGCTGGTGAGCTGTTAGCAGTTAGCCCAACATTAAGGGCTAACCCACATCATATAATTTATAATATTAATAATAATAGTAACATTAATAATAAGATGGAGACCAACGTGCAGAAGAGACGCGACAACAAGAAGTCGCTGAGAGTGAAAGTCATCAGCCTGGGAAATGCAGAGGTGGGCAAGGTAATGTTTATTATCTTAAATATTATATTATGTTATATTACAAATATGATCTCCACATGTTTATTATATTAATGTGTAGTAAATTATGTTTAATAATGGACATGTATGTGTTTATTATCTTTATGTTTATTAAATTATGTTTAATAATGGACATGTATGTGTTTATTATATTAATGTTTATTAAATTATATTATGTTATATTATAAATATGAGCTCCACATGGACATGTATGTATTTATTATCTTTATGTTTATTATATTATGTTATATTATAAATATGAACTCCACATGTTTAATAATGGACATGTATGTGTTTATTGTATCCACTAACTCCACATGTTTAATAATAAACATGTATGTGTTTATTATCTTTACTAACTCCACATGTTTAATAATGGACATGTATGTGTTTATTATATTCACTAACTCCCCATGTTTAATAATGGACATGTATGTGTTTATTATCTTAACTAACTCCACATGTTTAATAATGGATATGTATGTGTTTATTATATTTACTAACTCCACATGTTTAATAATGGACATGTATGTGTTTATTATCTTAACTAACTCCACATGTTTAATAATGGATATGTATGTGTTTATTATCTTTACTAACTCCACATGGTTAATAATGGACATGTATGTGTTTATTATATTTACTAACTCCACATGTTTAATAATGGTCATGTATGTGTTTATTATCTTTGTTTATTATATTATATTATGTTATATTATAAATATGAACTCCACATGTTTAAAAATGGACATGTGTTTATTATCTTTACTAACTCTGCATGGTTAATAATGGACATGTATGTGTTTATTATATTTACTAACTCCACATGTTTAATAATGGACATGTATGTGTTTATTATCTTTACTAACTCCACATGTTTAATAATGGACATGTATGTGTTTATTATATTTACTGACTCCACATGTTTAATAATGGACATGTATGTGTTTATTATCTTTATTAACTCCACATGTTTAATAATGGACATGTATGTGTTTATTATCTTTACTAACTCCACATGTTTAATAATGGACATGTATGTGATTATTATCTTTACTAACTCCACATGTTTAATAACAGACATGCATGTAGTATGATGTATGGTATTAAACAAGGACCGCTCCAAATGGAAAAAAAGAAAAGCTCATGTGTTTATTAACTCAACATGCTGCTGTAAAGTTCACACAGAGAAAGAAAACCAACATTTGTAATGCAGCTAGGAGTCTGTCTATCTGTCTACTTGTCTGCCCGTCTGCCTGCCTGCCTGTCTGTCTGTCTGTCTGCCTGTGTGTCTGTCTGTCCATAATGTACCCTTCCTGTGTGTTGCAGAGCTGCATCATTAAGCGATACTGTGAGAAGAGATTTGTGCCAAAATATCTGGCAACTATCGGCATTGACTATGGTGTCACAAAGTAAGCCTACCCCCCTCCTCAGAAGACTTGGTTTGACCTTTAACCAGACAGTGTTGCATTTTACACACCTGTGATTGACAGGCAAGATGGATTCTCTGAACCAATCATGGAAGAGATGCCCTGATTGGAAATGTTTAGTAGTGGTATGTAACGTGAGTGTGTGTGTGTGTGTGTGTTGTCAGGGTTCAGGTACGGGACAGAGAAATCAAAGTCAACATCTTTGACATGGCTGGTCACCCCTTTTTCTATGAGGTAAGAAGACATGCACACATATACACCCAACACAAACACACACCAACTCTCTGTGTGCCTACCTGTGCAGGTGTGTAATGAGTTCTACCTGTGCAGGTGTGTAATGAGTTCTGCCTGTGCAGGTGTGTAATGAGTTCTGCCTGTGCAGGTGCGAAATGAGTTCTATAAGGACTCACAGGGCGTGGTGCTGGTGTATGACGTGGGTGTGCGGGACAGCTTCTCAGCGCTGGACGGCTGGCTGGGGGAGATGAAGCAGGAGATGGGCTCCCAGGCCAACATGGACACCATCGTCTTCATCGTCTGTGCCAACAAGGTGGGGCTCTGTGGTTGGGGGCGGTGTTATGTGATGAGAGGGGCGGGGCTCTGTGGTTAGGGGCAGGGTTAGGGTTAGCTTGTTGTGGAAGACCTCCTGTGTGGTCCCAGTACCAAAGACGCCGCGCCCCAAGGAACCTAACCACTTCAGGCCTGTTGCCTTGACTTCTCACCTGATGAAGACCATGGAGAGGATCATCCTGCGACACCTGCGACTGCTGGTGGACACACAGCTGGACCCCCTGCAGTTTGCTTACCAGCCTGAGATTAGGGTGGATGACGCAGGGATCTACCTACCTTTTCCAGTGCTTTTAACACCATCCAGCCATCACTGCTCAGAGTGAAGAGGAGTGTGCAGGGCTCTCTTAAGGACTTTCTATGACTTTGTGGTGGCCTCGGCCATCTTTTATGCTGTGGTCTACTGGAGAGGGGGTAGCACGGACAGGGACAGGAGCAATCTCAACAGACTGATTAGAAGAGCGAGCTCTGTCCTGGACTGTCCTCTGGACTCCATAGAGGAAATGGGGGAGAGGAGGATGTTAGCTAAGCTGACATGACATCCAGTCTGGACAACACCTCTCACCCCCTACATGACACTGTGGGGTCCCTGAGTAGCTCCTTCAGCAGCAGACTGTTACACCCACGGTGTAAGAAGGAGAGGTTCCGCAGGTCCTTCATCCTAACTGCTGTCAGACTGTACAACACCTGCACCACCTGATATTGTTGTAGTCTCTGTTTCTGTTTTTCAATTACCACCACTACTCATCATAACTGTATTATTTATATCATGTCACTTACTTTTGCATATTATTTTCATCTTGCCATTGTCACTGTTAGTACTCACTCTTGCACAATCTAGCAAGGCCACTTACATTTCAGTGATGGTGCAGCTGAATGAAGCTACAGCGTTTCAGACTTTGAGGAAGTAAAACTACTCAAAACAGCGAGGGGGGGTTCAGACCACCCCTACAATCCTGAGTTTATTAGCCCACTTTGAAATGAATATTTTTTTGTCCGTTTTCCTGACAAGATATTGGGCAGGTGTGTTGTGGATACATCCCTTTGTGATATGTTATGTTGTGATTTTAGCAACATAAAATCCCTCTGTGATTTTAGATTTTAGCTATTTTGGATTTTTAGTGCCTGTTGTCCATAACAATAAAGCCTATTTCATCGATTTAATTAGGATGGAATTGTAAATCTGGATAATTTGGGCCAGGATAATCGTGGCATGAAATTCTCATATGGTCCTCCCACCCCTAGTGGGGGGGGGGGGGGGGGCAGTAGGGGGACCCTAGCCTGGCAAGACCTACATCAGAAAGATGTAAGGTCTGGCTCAGCTCCATTGGCAGTGTGGGCGGGATAAACGGTTGTCTTTCAAGTTCCCTCTGCACGCAATAGGATAGCGCTACAACCAATCAGAGCAACGAAGAAGGTGACGTAGTCGCTTTGACTACGTAATTAATCAAAACTCCGAATACATATTTATTTTCAAGGAAAGACTTCAGTGCCGTTCTTTGTTCTTTTCTCAAATAAAATGTTAACTTCAAGTCTTGAAGAGTCGCGGCCAAAGCCGACTCGAAAGACAACCGTTCGCCAGCAGCAGCAGCCATTGTTTACCTCTAACACGGAACCGTCGCAACTCTGTCGTCATGGTAGCCCAGCTTTCGACTCTGCCCCTCACGCTGTGATTGGTCTGACATACTTGGTGTTTCCAGCACCAAAAAGCCGACAGAGTCGTGCTAGACCTACCTAGCTGCCAAATAAATTTGCTGCCGCTAGGGGGTGTCTAAAGTTCTAGGCTAGGGGGACCCATCATAATGGCATTGACACTGTGTGTGTGTTTGTGTGTGTAGGTGGACCTCACCAAGCGGCGTGTGGTGGACGAGGGGGAGGGCCGTCTGTGGGCGGAGTCTCGGGGGTTCCACTACTTTGAGACGTCAGCGCAGAGTGGAGAGGGAGTCACTGACATGTTCCAGGTACACACACACAAACACACCAACAAGAAAAAAAAGTGGGGGAAACACTTTATAATAAGGTGCCATAATAAATAGCAAACTAGTCATTCGCTAACCCTTTGTTTATATTTGTTAATTGTTACTAAAATGTCTATAGTATTTAGCACAAGTTAATAGTTTTTTCATCATTAATTAAATATTAGTTGTTTGCATAAAATCTGTATGTTAATGTTTTAACAAATAGAAAACAATCTATTAACTAATATTGTATTAATATTTGTTAATAGTTAACTAAATGTCTTTTTGGCACTAATTAACAGTTATTTCTTACATCATTCAAATGTTAAATGTTTATTTACAAACTATATGTTAATATAAATGTTAATGACATATTATTATATAACTAATTGTTATTAAACTGTGCTTCTGCCTATCCCAATATGAACCACTCCTCATGGGACCCTTACAATAAAGTTGGTTAAGCTTAATTAATATATTAGTAATATATAGCTATCAGCGTGGGGCTCCTTATAATAAAGTTGGTTAAGCTTAATTAATATATTAGTAATATATAACTATCAGTATGGGGGACCCTTATAATAAAGTTGGTTAAGCTTAATTAATATATTAGTAATATATAACTTAGTATGGGGGACCCTTATATTAAAGTTGGAACAGTAATTATTAATTATTTACAAATATTTATTAACATTTATTAACGATAGAAAATATTATACAGTGGGTCTCACACTGGAAATCACAGCACACACTGTTGGAAAGGGGGATGAAAATACTTTATTTATAAAGTCAAAGAACTCAAAGAACTCTCCAATAGCTTTTTGTTTTTTACTGGAACACTGACCACTGATGGTTAAAGGACAATGCCGGTGCAAAATGAGAGCATATGATCATAACACATGTCCACCGAGTTGGACCGTTCTCTGGGATCAGTTTTCATTCTAGTCGAATGGAACCAAAGTTCTTTGAAAACCGCTAATTAGCTTATAACGCTAGCTGTTGGGGCAGACGTTCATGTAAAATAAATCACAATTCTATACCACTAACAAGGCTCAAAATTGCACCACACTTCCACGGCAGCATAATGAGGGTCCCTACATGTAAAACAAAGCATTGAGAACTTTGTAAGTGTACAGACAGTTTATTAAAAAGAAAGTTTAGAAAGCCAGTGCCTTCACAAAAACAAGCGGGCGCCATCTTTGGAAAACAGTCACGACCAGTCGAGCGACGAACGCAGCCGGGAAAAGCACAAACACAAACCATTTTCTTCTCTTCTCTATGCACACGCACTGTTCGCATTTTGCACAGCTTCTACTAGATTGCACACCTTCTGATTCATTGACATCTCATGTGTACGCCTCTTCCGGCTCATTACGTTGCACGGCGTTTGTCGCTCGACTGGTCGTGACTGTTTTCCAAAGATGGTGCCCGCTTGTTTTCATGAAGGCACTGGCTTTCTAAACTTTCTTTTTAATAAACTGTCTGTACACTTACAATGTTCTCAATGCTTCGTTTTACATGTAGGGACCCTCATTATGCTACCGTGGAAGTGTGGTGCGATTTTGAGCCTTGTTAGTGGTATAGAATTGCGATTTATTTTACATAAATATGCTGCCCCCACAGCTAGTGTTATAAGATAATTTGCAGTTTTCGATAACTTTGGTTCCATTCGACTAGAATGAAAATTGATCCCAGAGAACGGTCCAACTCGGTGGACATGTGTTATGATCATATGCTCTCATTTTGCGCCGGCATTGTCCTTTAACCATCAGTGGTCAGTGTTCCAGTAGAAAACAAAAAGCTATTGGAGAGTTCTTTGAGAGTTCTTTGACTTTATAAATAAAGTATTTTCATCCCCCTTCCCAACAGTGTGTGCTGAGATAATTCATTTCCAGTGTGAGAGACCCACTGTAAAATATTTGCTATCGTTAATAAATGTTATAAGACATATTTGTAAATAATTAATAATTACTGTTCCAACTTTATTATAAGGGTCCCCATACTAATAGTTATATATTACTAATATATTAATTAAGCTTAACCAACTTTATTATAAGGGTCCCCCATACTGATAGTTATATATTACTAATATATTAATTAAGCTTAAAGGTCTCATTCCGCGAGAAACAGTTTAATACTTGTTTTTGTTGAAATACTATAGGTCTCACCGAGTTGCATGTGCGTGCTGCGCGTGAAAACGTTCTTCTACCTCCATTGCCTGTATTTGGCAATGAAAGAACAGAGAAAAAAACACTGAGAAAAATCAGCGGATGAGAAAAGCCCCACGGAGTGACGTCAGTCTGTGAATTAGTATTCATGGCCTCGCCTCCGCTACCGCCCACCGAAAGTCAGGAAGTAGCAGGACTGTGCAACAGCACAGTCGCGATTCTCGACTCGTCTCGCACTAGTTGAATATGGAGCGGAAAAATCCTCACTGCGCACTGGAGGTAGCGTCACAGTGCTGTTAGCCAACCAGAGGCGAGTTAATTAGCATGTCATGCATATTCATGATGAGAGGCGAAATCGTGTCGTTCGCCCCCGCCCCACCTCCCCCACCAAACTAAAACAGCATGAAACAGGCGCGGCAGAGCATTTTTTTAACCAAAACCGGTACTGAGGGTATTTATTAACACTAGAGACCACCGCAAAATTAATGAAAAAACGATGAGATGAGACCTTTAACCAACTTTATTATAAGGGGCCCCATGCTGATAGCTATATATTACTAATATATTAATTAAGCTTAAACAACTTTATTATAAGGGGCCCCATGCTGATAGCTATATATTACTAATATATTAATTAAGCTTAACCAACTTTATTGTAAGGGTCCTATGAGGAGTGGTTCATATTGGGATAGGCAGAAGCACAGTTTAATAACTTTTATATTACAAACATATAGTTTGTAAATAAAGTTTGTAAATAAACATTTAACATTTAAATGATGTAAGAAATAACGGTTAATTAGCTAACTATTAACAAATATGAATACAATATTAGTTAATAGATTGTTTTCTATTTGTTAAAACATTAACATACAGATTTTATTCAAACAACTAATATTTAATTAAGATGACAAAACTATTAACTTGTGCCAAATAGACATTTTAGTAACAATTAACAAATATTAACAAAGGGTTAGGTAATGACTAGTTTGCTATTTATTATGGCACCTTATTATAAAGTGTTACCAAAAGTGGTCTCAGTGCTCTCGTCTAACCCTGTGAAGGGTCACGAAAGGCAAAAAAGCCTAAATCCTGAACTAACCCTTTAACAGCTGTATGAAATGAAAAGAAGGTAATCCAAAAAGGGTTAAATCCAGCAATAAAAATAAATAGCACTGACTACTTTATTGCCTTGGATAACTTTATCTCCATCATATTTTATTGTATCTTACTTTGTATCTTATCGTTTTATTTTATAGTATTTTACAGATTTAGTTTTTTACTGTTATCTGTTGGCCATCAGCAACAGCTCTTTCATGACCTGCTCATGTGACTCTTAACCACACAGTCTAGTCCTGTTGATACTTCATGTAGTCACAGTCTAGTCCTGTTAAAACTTCATGTCGTCATAATCTAGTCCTGTTGGCACTTCATGTAGTCACAGTCTAGTCCTGTTGACACTTCATGTAGTCACAGTCTAGTCCTGTTGGCACTTCATGTAGTCACAATCTAGTCCTGTTGACACTTCATGTAGTCACAGTCTAGTCCTGTTGACACCTCATGTAGTCACAATCTAGTCCTGTTGACACTTCATGTAGTCACAGTCTAGTCCTGTTGTCACTTCATGTAGTCACAGTCTAGTCCTGTTGGCACTTCATGTAGTCACAATCTAGTCCTGTTGACACTTTATGTAGTCACAATCTAGTCCTGTTGACACTACATGTTGTCACAATCTAGTCCTGTTGGCACTTCATGTAGTCACAGTCTAGTCCTGTTGGCACTTCATGTAGTCACAATCTAGTCCTGTTGACACTTTATGTAGTCACAATCTAGTCCTGTTGACACTTTATGTAGTCACAATCTAGTCCTGTTAACACTTCATGTAGTCACAGTCACAGTCAGATTTAGGATAGTACGCTTGTGTGATTTAGGATGGGACGCTTGTATTATTTAGGATCATATGCTTGTATGACTAAGGAGGATAGTACGCTTGTATGATTTAGGATAGTAGTTTGAGAAACGCTACATGACATCAAAACGCTGTTGTAATTTAGCTTTTAGCCCTCCCTGTTTTACAGTTTGGTGTGTGTGTGCAGGCGTTCTTCTCAGCCATCACAGACATGTGTGAGAACGGCGGTCGTCGGCCGGCGGTGTCGGAGGTCACCGCAGGCTTCACCAAGGAGCAGGCGGACACCGTCAGACGCATCCGCAACAGCAAGGACTCCTGGGACATGCTGGGTGTTAAGCCCGGCGCCACGCGGTCAGTCACCAAGGCAACACACCGCACGGCAACACACCACATGGCCACACACCGCACGGCCACACACCGCACGGCAACACACCGCATGGCCACACACCCCACGGCCATACATACACACATTATATGTGTGTATGTATTCTATACGTGTGTATATTATATATAATGTGTCTGTGTGTATATTATATATATGTGTGTGTATATACAGTATATGTGTATACATGTGTGTGTATATTCTGTATATGTGTATGTCTATTCTGTATATGTGTGTATATTCTATGTATGTGTGTGTATATATTCTATATAGGTGTGTGTGTATATTCTATGTGTGTGTGTGTATATTCTATATACTGTATGTGTGTGCGTATATTATATATTTGTGTGTATTTATTATACAGTATATGTGTATATTATGTGTGTGTACAGTATATCATATATGTCTGTGTGTATATTATGTGTCTGTGTATATATTCTATATGTGTGATTTTTTTTCCTTTTCTGGCGATCCGTCATCCAGAATAGCATGTGTTTTTTCTTTGCATGCTCTTGAGTAGCGTTCGTGCTGCGCTGCAATTTCATTGACACTTTGCACAATGTACACCTTTTAGTTTAAAGGAGTTATAGCCGATATTTTGAACATGGGGGGGGGGGGGGGGGGACGCCAAGTTAGGGGGGAGGAGTTGAGAAGGTAAAGAACACACCCACTTGTTTTGTTCTGAGAACCTGGTGCTCTAGTGCGACATCTAGTGGCTAAATGTCATCTACAGCTCCTTTAACCATCATTTGAATTCCCCCATATGCTTACCCTGAAGCAAGCGCAGCAAGCGTAGCCGCATCTACTTCTACTAGCACTTTATTGTGTGTGTGTGTGTGTGTCCAGGGAGGAGGTTAACAAGGCGTACAGGAAGTTAGCCGTGCTGCTACATCCTGATAAGTGCGTCGCCCCTGGCAGCGAAGACGCCTTCAAGGCTGTGGTCAATGCTCGCACCTCGCTGCTGAAGAACATCAAATAGCACGCATGCATGCACACACACACACACACACACACACACACACACACACACACACACACACACACACACACACTACGTACACTACATGTTGTGTAGTGTCGACTCTTTTCATCTTTGATGATGAGAGCCAATAACTGACCTTTCTCCTCCTCATTTTACCTTGGCTCTGCCCACACGTTGGCTACGCCCTGCTCGGCCAATGCAGCTGTGGACTTCTAGGAAGAGGTTTTAGTGGTTATTTATTATTTATAGGTATATACAGCTACATCTGCTATTTATTATTAAGGTTTATTCATATATATTATATATAATTAATTTGTATATGCATCTACATCTGTTATTTATTCAGTAGGTTTATAATTATTATTAATAATTAGTATCTATACCATTAATATTAATAATTAATATGTATTTACATGTTATTTATTCAGGAGGTTCATTAATATCTATTTGTTTGTTGTGGGTCAAAGCATGGCTTCAGTAACTCACCTGAGAGTGTGAGACCACGTGAGTGTGCATTCACACACACATCACACACACTTGCTACAGTTTGACAGTGTTTGTTGCACTTTAATTTGTGTCTGTGACAGTTTTGTGTGTGTGTGTGTGTGTGTCTTACCACTATTCCTGGTGTAAAACCCTCTGCATGTTCTTAATATTTGGAATAATAAAAAATATTTTCCTTTACCTCTCTTCATTCCTTCCTATTTTCTGTCTATCAAATATCTACTAAATATGATTTATCTATGTCTACTTACAGTTAAACCTACATGAACTGGGTGAACAGGGTGTTTCACTTCCTTTCGCTTCATATTTGTTTCAACCAATCATGTTGCTGGAAGCAGGGATCTGTGTAATTGGCATTTAACAGTGAAGATTAACTCAGCCAGGCAGCACTAAACTAATCTAAAACTAAAATCTCTGCAAAGGTTTCAAATCAACACCATGTAGACTGGCCACTGTAGAAACACCCTTTTTGAAATCCCTTTTGGAAAGCTTTGCAAATGGAGTTTCTCTTTGGTAGAATTTGGTAGAAACGGGAAACAAGTTGTAACTCCGCCCCCTTCAGTTTCTGGTTTCTGGCCCAGGCTCTGTGACATCTCCCCCCAGAAGTTCATAACATAGTAGGACTGCTAGATCAGAATTTCTACTATAACATAGTAGGACCGCTGGATCAGTGATTCTGCTATAACATAGTAGGACCACTGGATCAGTAGTTCTGCTATAACATAGAAGAACCGCTGGATCAGTAATTCTGCTATAACATAGTAGGACTGCTGGATCAGTAGTTCTGCTATAACATAGTAGGACCGCTGGATCAGTAGTTCTGCTATAACATAGTAGGACTGCTGGATCAGTAATTCTGCTATAACATAGTAGAACCGCTGGATCAGTAGTTCTGCTATAACATAGTAGGACCGCTGGATCAGAAGTTCTGCTATAACATAGTATGACTGCTGGATCAGAAGTTCTGCTATAACATAGTAGGACCGCCGGATGAGTAGTTCTGCTATATCCAAGATTCTGCAGGATGTATGAACATAACATAAGTGCGTGAGAGGAATTATTATTATTATTATTATTATTATTAATTTATTTGTATTTTTTTTTTGGGGGGGGGGGGGTAGGTAGAGGAAGGAGGCTATGTAGAGTCCTCCTGGTGAACACTGAACAGGTGAGCCTTGAGTCTCTTGCAGAAACTGGTGAGCTCTGCAGTCCTCACATCAGCAGGGAGCTCGTTCTACCATTGCAACGCCAAAACAGACAAGAGTTGTGACTTAGCTGTGCGATCTTTGCTTGCTCTTAGTAATGGCGGTACCAGCCGGCCAGCCGAGGTAGTTGAGCGGAGTGCTCTAGCTGGAGCGAGGGGTCTGACTAACGCTTGGAGGCAGGTCATGGCGTTTCCGTTGACAGCCTTGTAGGTCAGTACCATTGTCTTGAATCTGACGCGAGCTGCTACAGGGAGCCAGTGCACTGTAAACCCGAATAAGTTCCCAGAACTCAAAAAGATTAAGGCAATCGATTGCCTTAATTGTTTTAAGTTGACTAACTTAAAAGTCCAAATTTTCCTGAACTTAAAAGGTTAGATGACTTGCCACTTGTATCTTTTGATAACAGTTAAATTAAAGTGCTCATTTAGCTCAACTCAAATATTTGCAGTTAATATGACTTACAATTTTCAGTTAAGGCGACTCAATTATCTTCAGTTAATATGCCTAAACATTTTCAGTTAAGGCGACTCAATTATCTTCAGTTAATATGCCTAAACATTTTCAGTTAAGGCGACTCAATTATCTTCAGTCAATATGACTTACAAGTTTCCAGTTTACAATCAACTGGAATAAGTTCACAGAACTTTAAAAAATAAGTTCACAACCACACCATTTTCATGTTAACTTAACTCAGTTTATTACTTTATCAACTTAATACTTGTAATACTTAATACAGTATTTTCTTGCCTGCTCCCTTCTGACCCTACCATCCGAATGTCGCAGCAGAAATCGAGACTCATCAGACCAGGCAACGTTTTTCCAATCTTCGATTGTCCAATTTTGGTGAGCCTGTGCGAATTGTAGCCTCAGTTTCCTGTTCTTAGCTGACAGGAGTGGCACCCGGTGTGGTCTTCTGCTGCTGTAGCCCATCCGCCTCAAGGTTCGACGTGTTGTGCGTTCAGAGATGCTCTTCTGCATACCTCTGTTGTAACGAGTGGTTATTTGAGTTACAGTTGCCTTTCTATCAGCTCGAACCAGTCTGGCCATTCTCCTCTGACCTCTAGCATCAACAAGGCATTTGCGCCCACAGAACTGCCGCTCACTGGATATTTTCTCTTTTTCTGACCATTCTCTGTAAACCCTAGAGATGGTTGTGCGTGAAAATCCCAGTAGATCAGCAGTCTCTGAAATACTCAGACCAGCCCGTCTGGCACCAACAACCATGCCACGTTCAAAGTCACTTAAATCACCTTTCTTCCCCATTCTGATGCTCGGTTTGAACTGCAGCAGATCGTCCTGACCATGTCTACATGCCTAAATGCATTGAGTTGCTGCCATGTGATTGGCTGATTAGAAATTTGCGTTAACGAGCAGTTGGACAAGTGTACCTAATAATGTGGCCGGTGAGTGTATATCTATGTGCTTCGTAAAACTAGCCTCAGAGAAATTCACCTCAGACCATGTGCCCCAACCCCATTTACAAAGAGAATAGTGTTTTAAAGTTATAGGCTACTTAAACAAAACACAAAACAGTTCAATTAAATGAGCAGTTAAAATTACACAAAAGGGAAGAATATGTTATTACTTATTCATCTTAAGTTATACTTAAATATTGTTTTTAAGTTGTACTTACACAAAACACAAAACAGTTCAATTTAATCAAAAAATATTAGTTTAAATAACTCAAAAGTAAGAAGAAGTTACACCAACTTGACATAATTAAGTTAGTACAACTTTTTCTAAAACTTTGAGTATGCACTACTTAATATATTTCATTACTTTGGACATTCGGGTTTACAGTGTGGAGGTCGCGGAAGAGGGGGGTCACATGGGAGAATTTTGGTAGGTTGAACACAGGTGCTGCTGCAGCATTCTGGATACGCTGCAAAGGTTTGATCGCGGAGGCAGGGAGCCCAACCAGGAACGCGTTGCAGTAGTCAACTTAGGAGATGACGAGTGCTTGGACCAAGAGCTGTGCTGCTTCCCTCGTGAGGAAGGGCTGGATCCTGCGGATGTTGTAGAGAGCAAATCTGCAGGATCGGGCCACTGTGGTGATGTTGGCCATGCAGCATAGCTTATTGTCCAGTACCATGCCGAGGTTCCTTGTGGTTGCTGAAGGACATACTGCAATGTCCACGACAGTGACCAGTAGGTCCATGTGAGGGCATTCACATAGATGGCACAAAAAGGAGCTCAGTCTTGTCAAGGTTGAGCTTCAGGTGATGCACAGACGTCCAAGTGCTGATGTCTGCCACACATTCTGAGATGCGAGTTGCAATCAGGCTGTCAGAGCAGGAGAAAGAGAGGAATAGTTGAGTGTTGTCCGCATAGCAGTGATAGGAGAAACCATGTGATGTGATTACAGAGCTTAAAGATCTAGTATATAGGGAGAACGGAAGCGGTCCTAGTACTGAGCTTTGAGGGACACTGGTGTCAACAGAGCAGGGTTTGGACAAGGAGCCATTCCATGTGACCTGGTAAGTGCAATTTATCATTAACAAACATGAATAGATAACATAACCTACTGCTGAGAAATACAACAGCTTGATTCCCTCAGTGACAGAGATAACAGTTAATGGCAGCTTACCTTATGTATTTTAAAATACAAATGACATGTATTTTAATTAAATACATTTGCTCACACAAGGAATTTGTAATTTATTTTGATATATTTAGTGAGGATGTATTTGTGTTTTGTATCTAGATACATTTCAATGTATTTTTGCCCATGTCTGGCAGTCATAGCATAGTAGTAGTAGTAGTAGTAGCAGGAGAAGTATAGTAGTAATAGCATCAGTAGTAGTAGTAGCAGTAGCAGCAGCAAAGGTAGTAGTAGCAGTAGTAGTAGTAGTAGCAGCAGTAGTAGTAGTAGCAGCAGCAGTAGTAGTAGTATAGTAGTAGTATAGTAATAGTAGCAGCAGTAGTAGACATAGTAGTAGCAGCAGTACAAGTATAGTAGCATCAGCAGCAGTAGTAATAGTAGTAGTAGTAGTAGTAGTAGCAGCAGTAGTAGTAGTAGTATAGTAGTATCAGCAGCAGTAGTAGTAGAAGTAGTAGTAGTAGTAGTATTGTAGTAACATTAGTAGTAGTAGTAGTAGTAGTAGTAGTAGTAGTAGTAGTAGTAGTAGTAGTAGTATTGTAGTAACAGTAGTAGTAGTAGTAGCAGCAGCAGCAGTAGTAGTAGTAGCAGTAGCAGCAGCAGCAGCAGCAGTAGTAATAGTAGTATAGTAGTAGTATAAGGTGACCAGATTTCTGAGACAAAATCCGGGGACATTTTCGGTTCAGCGGTGTAAAAACCTCTAAACATGTAGTGTTTTTGTCATAGAAAAACTAAAACGGGGACACTGCCCTTACCATTCACAAAGCAGTTTCTCTCTAGCCTGGCTCCGCCCGCCTACGTACTTCCGCTCAATTTTCATTTCACTTCAGCACTAAGGTCTGGCGGTGCTGTATGTTAGAACGATTTCTTTTCCCTCAAATGTGCCTTCCAATCAGCGAACAGGAGGCGCGGCCTGAGAACAGTGACGTAGAGGTCGTGCCCAAACCCGACACGATCGAAGCGGCGTATTAGCAATGACAAGACCCAGCTTCGACAGTTGACTGCAAGCATTATCTTGGTCTTTACTATCAAAGATTAATTTAGAATGATCATATGTTCCTAGAACTCACTTAAATTGGATGAACAAAGCCTGCAGCAATCGCTAACAGACATCTCCACACAACCCTATGCTCACTGCATCTGCCGTTTGTATACAGTGTACTGCGCGCAACGTGGTTTCCAGCACATGAAATACGTCACGACCAAACGTTAGCGATTGGTTAAGGCAGATCCAGAGTGGCACTGGGCAGAGCCAATAGGTTTTAAACTTCAACAGCACCCGCCTTCAAGTGAGAAATCGTTTGTCTCTATAGCAGTTCTAGACCATGAGTATGAATGAAATGAGTACGAAGGTCTAGTTAGGACTAGGCTATCTAAAATCCTGGTGCAATGGTAAACCAGAGTTTGCAGGTATTCCAAAGAACAAAACAACACAATTTGAAAACGACTTACGGAATATTTCTTGGGATGATGTTATACAAACTCACAATGTAAACACCTGTTGTGATACAATGATGAAAACATTTACTGATCAGGGGCCGTATTCACAAAGGATCTTAGCGCTAAAAGTAGCTCCTAACTGGCGAATTTAGGAGAAACTCCTAAAAATAATGGGCGTGTCAGTCTTAAATTTAGGACTCCTAATTTTTTTCACTAAGAGCAATTCACGAAGTATTTTAGGCCTAAAAGTAACACCTAAGTCTAGGAGAGCCTAAAAGTCCTCGAGAGGACTCCTAACTCACTAAGACCTATTCACAAAGAATCGGAAAATGACTGCGAGACGAAATGTTTTGGAGACAGTGGAAGACTGTGAATTGATCAAGAGATAGGCCTATAGGCTAAATCGTGAGGGTATAAAACTTGTTGTGGAATTAGTGCGGGATGCAATAACATCCCCGACTAACAGGAATAACTCGATTAGGAAATAAAATGTTTGGCAACACTACGATATTTAGCAACAGGGAAAATGCAAGTTTGCAATGCCGACGATTTAGGAATATCGCAACCATCAGTCAGCCATAAACCGAACCATCAACGCGCTCTGTAGACCACATATCAATTCAATTAAATTCCAACTTTATTAAGGACACATCTCATGAAAGGTCCATAACACCAACACAACACAATAATAATAAAATAATAAAAATAGAATAAAAAATACACACACACACACACATATACACACACATATATATATATATATATATATATATATATATATATATATATATATATATATATATATATATATATATATATATATATATATATATATATATATAAATGTAGCCTACATATATGTAAATATACACACACACACACAATTCCACAATGATCATATATTTACATACAGGCTAGAAGAGCTAACAGAGCTCAGTTCAAAGTTGGTTAAGGCTGAAATAATACCATTAATATCATCCAACAGTTTAGTTCGGTTTCCTTTGGACAATCAACAACTACACATGATCAAAGCCAACTTCATGGCAATTGCAGGTATGGCCGGTGTGGTCGGTGCTGTTGACGGGACGCACATACAAATAATTGCGCCATCAAAAGATGAGGACGTGTTCGTCAATAGAAAGAAAGCACATTCCATCAACACGCAGATTGCTTTTGATGCAACTTTTAACATTCTTGATGTTGTTGCAAAGTGGCCTGGGTCTACCCATGATCCGCGTATTTTAATGGGGAGCGGTCTGAGGCGTGAGGCACCGTGTACCAGTTGGGTGTCTTGCTGGGTGACAGCGGCTGTCCCTGCAAGACGTCTTGACACCTCTCAATCCACAACTGGGAGCACAGTTAAAGTAGGCCTATAACATGCAAGTGATTACGCAGATTACGATTAGTCATATGCGTAAAAAACATCGTATTAGCTCTTTGTCGCCTTTTATTTGTTGAATCCATATTTATTATTGTTTGCTGTGTTCCTCCATATATGTTAGGGCACACAAAAATACACGAAATCTTGTGGAGAGAGGATGTGATCACAGTGATCACTGTATGCGCCATTCTCCACAACCGGTATGGGCTTTTATTAAAAGTGTTGAATAGTGGAGATATGCTCATTGGATAATAGTTTGCAGGGTGCTTTTAATTGCCTCCTTGAATTAATGCAACTTACGTATTTTTATTGTTTTTATTGTTTATCTCTCTCTCTTTAACGTGCATATAGGCTACAACGTCATTATCGTGGTCTGCACAAACTTGGCATCATGCGTGTATTCTGCTAACTGCACTGTCCATAACTATTTGATAGGGATGTCTAGCCGAGGCTACTTCCTTGTTCTTCGGTGATTTAGTGGGCTCGTTTCCACAGAGACCGCCTGCTCTGAACAACCAATCACCGGACTGACCGCTTCCAAACTCGTGCACGAGAATCGACGTAATCCATAGCAACGGCGCGTCACTCTTAGTTCACTCTTAGTGATGTATCCTTAGTATGAGTAGGTCTCAGCGGCTTTGTGAATAACTTTTAAGAAAAAACTCCTACGTAAAATGTTTTAGCGCGAGTTAGGAGCACTCCTAGCGGTAAGATAAAATGCTTTGTGAATACGGCCCCTAATGCAGAAATACACTCAGAAATTGAGAAAGCCACGTCGTTCCAGGGCTTTACCGTGGTTAAATAAGGATATTCACCAACTAATGAAGAAAAGGGATCTTGCACTTAAACAGTCATTAGTAACCAGAAATAATTCAGACACACTTATTTTCAAAGGTTTAAGAAATAAGGTAACAAGGGAATTGCGTATGGCAAAAACCTGTTACTTTATGCAACTAATTGCTGACTCAAAAGGGAAAAGCACAGCACTCTGGAAACATCTAAATACTTTGACTAATCGGGAATCAAATATGAAAAGATCTAATGTGGAATTGAATATAAATGGAACAGTTAGTAATGATGTATTGAAAATTGAAAATGAATTTAATACATTTTTCACTAAATCAGTTGAGGAACTGGCAACTAATTTCCAACCAATTGAGTTTGATGATATACAGAGAGATTTCTTGACTTCTTTTCATATTAAAGAGGTACATCAAAGCGAGATTGGTAAAGTTAGAATGGAGTTACGGCAATCTAAGGCTAAGGATTATTTTGGATTGGATACATTAATTATTAAAAAACACAGTTCTGTTGTTCAAGTGCCAGTGACTCATGTTGTCAACTGCTCCATCAGAAGTAATGAATTTCCTGAGCCCTGGAAAAAGGCAATTATAACTCCCATTCACAAGTCTGGTTCACCAGACCTGGGCCCGTATTCACAAAGCATTTCATCTTACCGCTAGGAGTGCTCCTAACTCGCGCTAAAACATTTTACGTAGGAGTTTTTTCTTAAAAGTTATTCACAAAGCCGCTGAGACCTACTCATACTAAGGATAAATCACTAAGAGTGATGCGCCGTTGCTATGGATTACGTCGATTCTCGTGCACAAGTTTAGAAGTGGTCAGTACGGTGATTGGTTGTTCAGAGCAGGCGGTCTC